>JACEFZ010023310.1:67500-165000 GCA_014155875.1 Cepaea nemoralis
CCGGACAGACTATAGTTAAGTATTTTCGTGCAAGAGTCAGTGTCTCCATGCCACTCTCAGTCATTTATCTCGGATAAATAGATTATGTTATACAGGCTAGAGCTTACAACCAGGCACTTCAAGGACAAAAATTGGGATATACAATAAAATATCCTTGCACTCGTTCAAATATTGCTTCATTAATTCATACATACATTAGCAACGGTAAATAAGGGCATCGATGTGTTATCAGGTCTGCAAGGTCTGGACTGCGCATGGCCCTGCAACCAACACAGTTAGGACAGGCTAGCCTCTCCCAGGAGAAGTGAAAAGTGAAAATTAGTAGCCTGCCCATGACCCTCAGACTACACACGTCAACCCCACCTCCACGCGGTGTATACCGGGAAACCATGACAGCGAGGTCTTGGGCTAACGGGGCTATGGCTCGCCATTGGGGATGGACTCCCTATGGTCAGATTTGTGTCCTAAACCTGCGGCTGGCCTAGCAAGCCGGCAGGGGGTCTTCATACTGCTCGTTGAAAAACTAAGAAGTATAAACGGACTGACACAAATCGATATAGACACGGCGATGTTAATGGGCTACGAAATAGATCAACGATTCAAAAAATAGGCACAATGAATGTCTGCGGTTTTAATAGTAAAGAAGAAGAACTTATAAAAACAATAGAAGAGGGGAAATTTAGACTGATGGGAATAGTGGACAGCAGAAAATAGGGGGAGGGATGCACGGAGATCCACCACAGTTACACGTTTGTCTACTCTGGAAGGGAACAGCAAGAAAGGGCAAGACACGGCGTGGGAATAGTCACTGAACCATGGCTAGCAAGAGGAGTGCTAGAAATAAAATATATATCAGAGAGAATCATAACAGGAAAATAAAAGAACAAACAATTACAATCAATCAATCAATCATGTGCCATGCCGGAAAGCGTGGGCGGTCATGACTCGCCATTTCACTCGATCACCAGCGTCGTGGATCAGCTCAGTGTTCCTGTCTCGTCCATGCCATGTGGCCAAGCCATCCAGGTATTTTCCTCTCAGTCTTCCTCTTGGTCTGTTCCCTTCGATCTTGCCAGTTGTCACTAAGTTCTCCAATCCATTTCTTCTCATAACCTTTCCAAAAAATTGTGACTGTCTACGTCTAATTTCTCTAATCAATTTACGATTTTCATTTGTCTCCTGTAGTACTTGGTCATTGATTTTTCTGTCTGTCCATGGTATTCTTTGCATTTTCCTCAGAAACCACATTTCTGCAGCCATCAGATGTTTTTTCAGCTTGACTGCACATTGTCCAAGTTTCACATCCATACAAAAGAACAGGCTCTTTGTATCACCTCAACATTCTTTTTCTCGTTTCAATTGACATCTTTTTATTGGTCAGAATGTTTTTCATCTTGCTAAAGGCATGGCGATTCTTGTTCTAATCTCTTCAAGTCGTCTCTTATCAGATGTTATGACTGTTCCGAGATAATTGTACCGATTCACTTGTTGAAGAATATTCCCATTTACTTGTATATTACATTGTGGTACTTCGTTCTTCCTAGTGACAACCATAACCTGTGTCTTCTTACAATTTAATTCCAACCCCAGCTGCTCACTGTGTACAACAACTGCGTCTACTAATTGCTGTAGATCTTGTGCATTTTCTGCAATCAATACTGTATCTTATGTTATTGATGTTTCGTCCTCCAATGCTGATTCCATTTATATCTTCTACATACCTGAAAATATTTTCACTGTATAGGGAAAACAGATCTGGAGAAATTACACATCCCTGCCTAACACCTCTCTTAATAGGTTGATATTGTCCCACAATTACAGCATATGTACAAATATACGCACCAGGTAATTCAAACAATAATGAGCAAGAATGCGAGGAATTCTATGAAGACATCCATGACGTGCTAACTAAAATAGACAAGCAGGACAACATCATAGTTATGTGAGACTTCAATGCAAGTAAAGGACATAACAGAGCGGGCATAGAAAAACATCTTGGAGCATTTCGAGATCAGCGTAATGAAAGAAATGATAACGGAAGTACTCGTAGACTGATAGAGATATGCAGTCAACACGATCTCTATATAACAAACACATTCTATAAACACAAAGGTCTCACAAATATACACCTGGTATAAATGGAACGATATAGAAACAAAAAGCCAAATTGATTTTATATTAACAAGAAATTAAAAAAGAGAACTATATTAGATGCAAGGGCAGTGCCCAACTTAAGTATAAACACAGACCACAAAGCAGTCGCTGCCACAATAATAACCATCAATAGAAGAAAGCAATGACCAGGAAAATATATGCCATGCGATTCGGTAAACTTACAAAACCTCAAAGACGAGGCAGTGGGGGGAAATTATGAGAAAGAACTAACTGAAATCTTTGTAAATTTTCCTATAGAAATAAAGACAGTGGAAGAAGAAATGGAGGTGTTCAAATCAAGCAATTTAAATACTGCAAAAATAACATGTGGAACCTCGAAAAAACGCAAAACACGGATAAAGAAAATAACAATTTGGTGGAACGCGGAGGTAAAGAAAGCTGTAAAATACAAAAAGAAAACATATACAAAGTGGTTGAAGAGCAAACAGTAACGTGATTACATAGTATATAGATTAGCAAGACGACATGTGAATAGAATAGTAAAGAGAGAAAAGCAAAAAGACTGGGAGGAGTATGGAGAACCCCTAAATAAACACTACAAGTAGGCAATTAGAAACTTCTACAAAAAAGATAAATGCAATGAGAACCAAAGGAGACCCCTTTGACCCAACTGAAATAATTAACAGCTAAGATGGAGAATCAATAAGTGAACAAAACCAAATCCTAATGAGATGGAAACAGTACTTCGAACAACTTTTCAACATCCCATCAGATATCAGAGAAATTCAAGAAACCGACAAAGATGCCACCGAAGAACTAGAACCAGACATACTGAAAGGAGAAATTATAGAAGCCGTCAGATTAGCCCCATTGAACAAATCATCAGGGCAAAATGCAATGCCAAATTAACTAATTAAAGCAGCAATTTAAGTAACATGGCTACATAGACTATTCAACCATGTTTGGGTAGAATAACAGACACATCGAGACTGGGGAAAAGCCATAATTATCCCGATTCGGAAAAATAAAAGCAGCAAAAGGGACTGTGTCTTGGCAAGTTTTACGTTACAGTAGTTTGCTATTGCTTTCTGAACGACCGGCTCACATACCTCCGTAAGTAACCAGCGTGACGCGATCCGCTACCGAATCTCGCTCAGCTGTGTTTCGCACGTGAGTACATTCGTTAATAGCAAAGTAAAAAGCACGCGCGCGTACACATACACATACATATACACAAGTACAAGCATACGCATACATATTAATGTTGTTGTATATTTGCATATGTATGCTTGCGTGTGTAATAGTTTCGAATCGCAAACTATGTAGACTAAATTAATTTGAGTTAACAATGTATATAAGATGTTAAATATATTTTTAATCGATATCAATTCACAATCAGACCTAACATACATTCAACAACCAATATGTATCAGAAATTAAAAAAGCTGAAATCAAGTACCAAGCAGACATTCTAGGAGAGTCACAGTAGCGCAGAAGCTAGGAAGCTTGCCTGTCGGCTCGTTGGTCATGCGTTTACATCCATAATGCCTGTGAGGCATTATTCTTTAATTGATCTGGGCTCCTAGGTTGACCCAGTTGCAAATGAATACGAGGGAATGTCATGAAACGTAAAATGACAGAATATGGGAGCCAATTCGGCACTGGCAGGAAAGATCGAGGAAAACTGTGAATTAGTGGCGTGCGTAACCAACCATTAGACCTACTAGGGCTTGTTACAAATTCTACCCTAGATCTACTAGGGGTTGGTACATATCCTACACTTGACCTACCAGGGATTGTTACACATCCAACACTAGACTTACTAGAGCTTGTTACATATCATACATTAGACCTACCAGGAGTTGTTACAAATTCTAAACTTGACGTACAAGAGGTTGCTACACTTCCCACACTTGACCTACCAATCAATCAATCAATCATGGGCCATGCCGGAAAGCGTGGGCGGTCATGACTCGCCATTTCACTCGATCACCAGTGTCGTGGATCAGCTCAGTGTTCCTTCTCGTCCATGCCATGTGGCCAAGCCATCCAGGTATTTTCCTCTCGGTCTTCCTCTTGGTCTACCTCGACCTACCAGGGATTGTAAAACATTCTACACTAGACCTACTATGGGCTGTTACAATTCCTACACCAGACCTAGCAGGGGTTGTTACAAATCCTGAATCAGACCCACCAGGAGTTGTTACAAATCCTACCCTTTACCTACTAGGGGTTGTTACAAATCCTACACTAGACACACCAGATGTTGTTACAAATCAAATACTACATGAGACATATTAGGGGTTGTTACACATCCAACATTGGACCTACAAAGGGTTGTTACAAATCCTACATTAGACCTCCTAGGGGTTATTACATGTCCTATATTAGAATGTCATAAGGTTATTGGCAGATAGAAGTGGCTGTGGTTGTGTCTAGTGGTATGTCTGTATGAACACTCTGCCGGTATACTTATGAACAGCTATAGACACTGGATAACACCGTCTTTGCGCATATAATTTTATTGATTACGAAGAGACATGATGAAAACTTGACACCTTTCCCAGAAACCTTATTATTACAGGTAAATAAACAATATTGTTTTCGATCGGCCTTGTGATATAACTAATTGCATCGGACTCTTTCCCGTGCGCGAACTCAAATGAATGCCTGGCTAAGTATCCCTCCTCAGCCCAGACACCGAATAACTTCCTAGCTTCCTTTTCGTAGTCCAAACAACGAATAACTGGCTAAGCCTCAGAACTCCACTGTCTGGCTAAGCCCCAGACTCCCACTGTCTTAGCTAAGTCTCCCTGACTTAGCTCAAACTCAACTGTCTTAGCTAAGTCTCCCTGACTTGCCTATCTTGCCTCTCATTAGTAATTTCCTATTGACCCGTACGTGCTCTAACAATCACGGTGTTGGGTTCAGCCATTGTCTTGGGTTTTCTTACTCCACCTTTCTAACCCAACATCAGCATACCTCTTATCTGACCCATGTAACCTCGGATGTTCTATTTTACTCTTAGCCTCTACCTCTCGCTGCCTTGACATAAATACACGCATGTTACAAGACTTACTAGGGGTTGTTACAAATCCTACACTAGACCTAACAGGGGCTTTAAATCTTACATTAGACCTACTAAGGGTTATTACAGATCCCACATTAGACCTACTAGGGGTTGTTACAAATCCTACATTAGATTTACCTTTACCAAGTGTTATTACAGATCCTTCAATAGACATACCATGGGTCGTTACACATCCTACACTAGACCTACCAGTGGTTGCTACAAATCCTACACTAGACCTACTAAGGGTTGTTACAAATCCTACATTAGACCTACTAGGGGTTGTTACAAATCCTACACTATACCTACAAGGTGTTGTTGCAAATCCTACATTAGGCTTACCAGAGGTTGTTACAAGTCCTAAATTAGACCTACCAGGGGTTGATACAAATCCAACATTAGACCTACTAGAGGTATTTACATATCCCACTCACATTAAACTTGCTAGGGCTGTTACAAATCTAAAACTTGACCTACTAGGGGTTGTTACAGATCAAATCCTACATTTGACCAATTAGGGGTTGTTACAAATCCTATATCAGTCCTGCTAAGTTTTGCAACAAATCCTACATTAGATCTACTAAAGTTTATTATTGATCCTACATTAGACCTACTAGGGGTTGTTACAAATCACACACTAGACCTACCAGCGGTTGTTACAAATCCTACATTAGACCTATTAGAGATTACTTCAAATCCTACATTAGACCTGCTAAGGGTTGTTACAAATTCCACATTAGACCTAGACCAACTAGGGGTTGTTATAAATCTTATACTAGACATACTAAGGGTTGTTACAGATCCTACGTTAGATCTACTAGAGGCTTTTACAAGTCCTGCACTAGACCTACTAAGGTTTGTTACATATCAACCTTAGAGATTGTTACAGGTCTTTGCCCTGACTATGAAGCAAACGTCATAGAGATTTGAAAGTGTGCATAATCGTATTTTTCCCCATTTGAGCATAGCTATGGTTTAAATTGACACATTGATTCCATCTGTGTTTGACCTTAAAAAGCCTTTGGGACTACAATACCGTATTTTTCCAATTTAATCAGTTCTCACATATCAGTATGACTTCCTATTATTGTCAAATTAATTTCTCTTCAGCATTTTTCAAAGGGTTCAGAAAACAAATGTCATATGGATTCAAATCCCAGAATTGGGGGGGGGGGGGGGGGGGGTGGAATGTAGAAGAATCTCAATATCCAGCAAAATCCCTATCTGCTTGTTGCACAAGCCGTCCGTTGTCAGCGGATGCCTTATCTTGAAGCAAAAGAAGGTGTCGAATGTCTGTTTTCCATCGTTCTCTGGTTGCGGCGTATTTTTTGATAGTCTGGTGAGAATATCTGCATAGTGATGTCCATTAACTGTGTTGCCACCAGGCAGATAATCTTTCATGAGGACAAATTTTGCGTTATATAAACAGTATACATCGTTTTATTTGTAGATGCCTATGATCTTGACTTCACAGAAGTGCCTGGGGTAATTCATTGCATGTTGTAAATTTTGGATTGCGGGTTATATTGATGATATCACACTCATCCACGGTCACCATGGTCGACGAAATGTTTTCTAGCTCGCACTATTCAATCAACTGTCGACGTCATTTGATCCTTACTTATTGTTGTTCAAGTACCAACGTGTGTGTTGGCGCACACTTTTCCTGTGTTGTCTGTTGTGTACAATTATATTTGTTGTTCTTTCACTCAGTTTTACATCACTCATTATCTTTTTGAATTGCATTTTTTTACCCTTGTCAATGATTCCCCCCCCCCCCCCCCCCCCATTCTTCTGTATGTCGGTGCATGCTTTGTGAGGAACATCTTTGAAATCTTGAGTTTCCGTACTTAAACTGTCTATACCATTTTACGGAAGCATATAAACGGCAGTTATCACGAAACACTGGTTCCATCTCTCTGGTTTTTGTTTGTTTGTTTTGTTTTTGTAACTCCACGATGCTACCACAGCTATGACCTCTGACGTCTCCATTGTTCTGGCAAATCATTGGAGCAGCATTTCCTTTTACATGGGGTATGTTGCGCCGTGCACCAAAGCGGGAGAACCTGTTGATGAAGTTAAATGTTTGCCCTGCACGCGCAGTGCACATATTAGGCGCTTTGAATATGCCCATGTTCAGTTCTGCCTAGTTATTTCAGAGTAAAGATATGTTATGGCCCCTTGTATAAGTATCATGATCGTCAACATTTTGTGAGGGGGGCGTGACATTAAGGAGCATGTCCCGGGTGACATCGGTGTTGTATACACATTATTACACATTCTAACATTTAACGTTTCATGCTAGGAAAATCATTTACAAGTAAGAGATAACATCAATGAAAACCCCCAACATAATAGTATTGATAACATTTAAGGTAATGAAATAATACACCATGAAATGACATCGAGGTACTTTTATTTATTTTACAGTCTCGTATTGGCAGTGATTACTTCTTGAACATGATTTGTTTGTCTTTGTTTACTATTACTATCTACTTCCTTCTCTGAATCATCATCTTGGAATCTCTTACAGAAGAACACTTTTGCCATGACTTTATCATAAGGTTCGAGCGACCTCAAACCAACTGGCAGCCATTTCCAGTTCTGCAACTTTTCTGGTAATGCTTGAGGTCGCTTTTTTTGTAGACACGTGATGATGCCAACAATGATAGCGATGACAACGAATGGTCCGAGCACCGCAAGCAGAACATACCATCCAGGAATTGAAAGAGCGAATACCAGGCCAGGCATCATGAAAAATACAACCAGAATGTAAACTATTGCGAACCATCTGTATTTGGCCGTTCTGTTGCCCAGGAATCGTGCCAATGGAAGAGGAAACCGTAGAGCAGGCACTGGGTAGAATATAGCGATTCCAGTAATATTGAAGAACAGATGGCAGAAGGCTACTTGTAAAGCGTTCTTTAGTTTATCTGAGGACGTTGCCAGAGCAGATAAGATGGCAGTAGTTGTTGTTCCGATGTTAGATCCTAGGGTGAGAGGGTACATTCTGTCCAGCTCAATAACTCCAATGCCAACAAGTGGTGTCAGTGTTGAAGTAAAGATGGATGAGCTTTGAACAACAATGGTTAATCCCGCCCCAATTAAATAGCTAGGTATCCAGTGAAGTAGCCACAGCATCCGGGGAAATCGGCGTTAATAAATTTTTTAATGATCATAGCCATTGGGCCCTGTAGTAATGAGTGCAGCAGTTTTACAATGCAAACTAGACATGCGCAAAGTATTGCAAGTGAGATAACCAGAAGAATTCCGCCAATGGCTTTGTCACTTAGTGTTGGATACAGTCCCCTGAACAAATAGTCGCCTGTGAAGTAAAAAAAAAAAACACGTTTCCTTGAAAATGAACATTCTTAATGAATAAAAATATAAACATATTTATTTTTAATGTACGTTCGCCTGACATTATAGACACAACTACATTTTACACCCGTGTCAATATCTTAACTGGATATTTCTGGTGGTGCTTGGAAATAAAGCATGATGGTAATCTTAATAAACAAACAAACTGTGGAGTGTTTTGAGGCAATAAATCCATATTCCTGTTGGAAACAATATTCAGTAAATTTGAAGGCAATTAACAAGGTAGCATATATAGAAAAAAATAATACTGAGGCCAGTTGGAGACAAATATAATGCAGGCAGCATATAGAAACAAAATACTATGGAGACCAGTCGGAGACAAATATAGTTGACAAGAGCTATGGCTGTGTAAAAAGACAGAGAAGACCTGTTGTATATCTGAGACAAAGAATGTCAATGAGATTGTGATATAAACAACACTTGACATGTTGATAGAAACAGTAGTGGTGACATTTAGCATCAAACAACATTAGTAACATGTGAGATACACAAGACTGGTAATTTGTTAGAAGAACAATATTTGTTCAATTAGAAACACGTGAAAATATCTATTAAAACGAATAACTTGGTAACTGAGATGAATACAAACATAAAAAAGCATACAAATCACACAATATACACTCTATATCATATAACAAACTGCAACTTCTTCTTCTCTTCCTCCATTCACCACAGTGAAGTGTTGGGAAGCGGGGGGGGGGGGGGGGGGGAGGGGGGGAGTAAAGATCTGTTATGTACTCTTTGTAATGCTCTTTGTACGTTTGTATTCATTACTCTAAGGTTGTTCTTGATACTATGAGTCCATATGTTAAGTGGTCTTTCCTTTGTTCTGTATCTATTATAATTCTTCAATGTGGCTCTTTGTGGCAGATGGAACCAAAGCATTCTTGTGAAGTGGACAAACTATTTAACATTATCTTCTGTAATGATGTACATATAGTAATATAACAAAGACAACTTTGTAATCTAAAGCAACGTAGAAAAATAAAATAAAGCAAATAACTGAAGTAATAAAAGTAAACAATACGGGGTATCATTCAAACCTATAATTTATGTATATGAGTCAAGTACTTTCGGTACTTAGGAAAGAACACACATTGAGAGAATGAAATTTGGGTTTCCCAAAATGATTATTACGATATAAAAGCTAAAGTGCAATGACGCCGCCGTGTAAGTGATCGAGGCAACTTGTCGCTTGCTACAGACAGCGGAATGAAACTTATATATCGCCAGCATTCCAAAGAACTAACTTGTCAAAAGCAATATAGCTGTTAGCAGAGATTACATGCAACTAAGCTAGCAATAAAATCTGAACATCGAAGAAAACTGGCTCATAAACAATTTCATGTCTCAGAAATTAAAATACTATGGCCTAATTCAACGGAACAGTAATTTTCAAAGAACATCCATGGAAGGAATGGTTTCTGGAAGAAGGCGCACAAGACGGCCAGCACGAAGTTGGACACAGGATATTGTAGAAACCTATATCATGAGGGTGCGTGAAGAGGGAGAAATGGCAATGGAATCGAGAAACATGTATGTGGGCAGGGATGAGAGCAACGTTGTACAACTGACAGGCTACATGTTATTACTGCAAGAAACGAAGCCCGTTGTGCATCATGACTGGTTACGCCAATAATGTAACCACATGAAGTATTTCCAGGAGTCTGCCTGATGTTACAAGGCCTGTTTATGGACAAATTGCTGCAATTTTTAAAAAGATTTTAGACCAATTAAAATTGTTGAGAAATGTGGATTTTAAATGCAAAATACACATTCGGACTTAAGCCTGGTGTTACATGTAGAATAGCAAGCTGATCCTCTTGCTATCTTTGAGATACATGGCAGTGTGCTTTTTAAAATGTCATTTTAGAATGATCCGGAATTTGACACAATGTGGTTGAATAAATATATACTTGATGGCTTGATATAATAACAAAATAGATATACACTATAAAGAGGATTTATAAAGAGGACTGAGAAAGTGCAATAGCAGAAACTACCATAATCAAATAAAGTGTTCAACCACAGCATATATATTACCCTGTCATAAAGAGACCAAAGAGATCAGCTTCCAACCTCGTCACCTTACAAGGCCAGCATCAGCACCTTACAAGGCCAGCAATATATTTGCTTATCAAGATAGCGGTCCGGATCAATCGCTAGCAGTAGCAGGATTATTTTGATTCGGATCAGTTCAGCAAAGCAGTCGATCAACCATTGTTAATTATTCAGCTAATGCCTTCAAATAAAATTCTATGTTTAAATCCCGAGGACACACATTAAAAACAAACACATATACAAACATGACTCAATCCATGTAAACAACATAATTATTTAAGGGGATAGGATGAAAGCATGTTAATAATGTAATCAAATCTAAGACAACATCAACGAAATAAGTCATAATAAAACGCAGCACAAATGTTTGACATTTGGGTAGTCATTATCTTTGCCAAGAAAAAATTAAACATAGATGTAAGAAAATTAATATGAAATTGGAACACTGATAAAATAAAATAACTACTTATAGAGTAAACAATATTAATTAGTTTATTTACGTGGACCAGGCCCTAGTCAGGTATATATATGTATATATATATATATATATATATATATATATACGTATATATATATATATATATATATATATATATATATATATATATATATATATATATATATATGTGTGTGCGTGCGTGCGTGCGGGCGTGCGGGCGTGCGTGCGTGCGTGTGTGTGTGTGTTTTAAATTTTGTGACCTCAGGGGTTTAACATAATATGTTTGTTTAATTATATACTGATATATTCTTCTGCAGTCAAGATGTCTTATAAGATCTACACAGTGTGCGACGTTTTAAATGCCTTAATCGCATCACTATACAACAGAAAGGAAATACTACAGCGAAATAATCTACAACACACGCGTTTAGGGCTTGCAGGCAAAGTTTTTCGGCTTCTGACGGCTGACAAGACGTTAAAAAACAAATCATTACAAGTCATGTAGCTCATGAAGAATACTAACAGACTTGAAGATGTATAGAACATAATGCAAGGACGTAGTGACTACTTACATTCGTCGTAGCATGTATGTCCCTCGACATCACTTGCCCATTTGTTACAAGAAAATGACTCTGCCCATGTTGTGCTGGTCTGGGTTTTGTTTACCCAGGCGTCAGTACATGCTGTGGAATTGTAGGACTGGAAACAACTGCTAACGTTCTGACATACCAAGTCACGATTGTTCACCATAGGGAATGAGGCTGGAGAATAAACGTAACAGTGCAAAGTTCACTCAAACGTACTGCAAAGATGATCAACAATCAAACTACCGGGTGTTTGTAAAGTCTCACTACACTTTGTAAGTAAAACAAATTTAAAACCAAGAAGTCTTCAAAACATTTGCTCCACAGTAACGGGTGTTTCGAAATGGCGTTCGATATACACGGATGGTTGTTCAAAGAATATAAAGAGACGTGTACAGTCATGTCTTGAAGCTCTTGGTGGACATTTCCAACACCTGTTATAACGAATACTTCATTGGTACTTGCCAGCTTCCTCAAAACATCGTTAGACCATAGCAGCGACTATTGTAACAAACTTAATTAATGTTTCAGCACATTTTTGGGTGAAATCATATACTTCCTTTTTCTTATTTGTTCTACATACAAAGTGTAGTGAAACTTTACAAACACCCGGTAATATGCCATTAAGGAAAACTAAGGTTGAGTGTTAGGTTTGACTTTTCGGTGGCCAACTGCCATAAGAAAAGTGGCATGGTCAGAGTACATTCTGTAGCCTAACCAGATACATTTTCCTATGTATCATTGTGTCACTATCACCTTTGGGATGCAGAGGTGTTTCCAAGGCACCAGGGCCGGGTTATACACTGGCCAAGACCTATTGACGAGTCCTCGTCGAGCGTCCTGGGCAACAGGTCCCTTCGGGGTCCTGGCTAAAGTCAGTAGGATCGCCGATTCAAGTCGGAGAGTGTCTACCTGTACGATGAGAAACCACCAGTCTGCACACCAATAAGCCAGACATGGGACAACGGATACTCAAGCAAACCTCTGTATGACATCACACTGATGTTGGACAACAGGATGCCTTCATCTGACATACAGGATTTCGCGTTGGAGCTCAAGCCAACGAACACAAGCAAGCAGGCACTGTCACCTTTATGAGCCTTTATAACTGGCGTGGGTGATTGTGCTTCTCCACATCAAGCTTAAAAGTCGCTTAAAAGTCGCTTAAAAGTCGACAGGGTCGACTTAATTGCACCGGATTTTATCCCATATGGCTCGGTCTCTTTCCGCAGCGTGAAAAGCGGTCGCACAAAGCACGAACTCCTGTAGCTCTAGCGACGACCCACAGGAGTCTCCGAAACATTTCACTCGTGAACCGAAGACTAGGAATCGAACTCACAACCTTAGAAAGCCTGAGTCAAACGGCTTGTCCACTTCGCCACGGAGACGCCCTTGCCCATTCTACACATCAAGCTGATCTCCAACAAAATGTATTATTACATGTGCCGACAGATTTCCAATCCATGATGGAAGATTGTCAAGAATATTCTCTCATCGTCTCTCTGTTAACCTTTCCGGTTGTTATATTATGTTTCAGCCGGCGCTGTGTCGAAGGTGTAACACAAGCAGTTCGCAATAAAGCATGCCCCGTTCGAAAGACAGTTGATGGCGATTTGAAAGCAGACCGCCTTGCGTTAGTTTTCATACAATGATACAAGCGCCGGTGGTTCAGAAAGCAATGGGAAACTACTCAAAGTAAGCTTGCCAAGAAATCACGCACAGCCCAAACATGCTGGGTTGACTGCAACGTCCTTTAAAGGATATGCTATGAACTAACTTTTTTACGAGTATATATGTTTCATGTTCTCTTTTCATGATGTAACCAAGCATGCTTGACTGTCTCTTTCTTATAGTTGCGATAAACTGTCTTTGTGTCTTGACCTCTTTCGTAACATTTAGTTTAACTATTCTGGCTGTCCAAAGTGATCTTAGCATTCTTGTGAATCACCACCTTTATGTGGCTTCGTGTTTTTTTATTTATCTGTACTAATTGTTCCGAATCCAAAGCCATATAATAAAATCGGATGTATCGACATTGCAAGACTTATTTGTTTTTAAAGTTCGATAACAGGGACTCATTGCATAAGGTGTTTCTAATTTTACTCAATGTGATACGTCTGATACGTCTCACAGCTAATGATATTTCCCGTGTACTTGAATTTCTCTAACAAACCAATACTATTGACTTGTAATTTGCGATTCAATATGATCCGTGTCTCTGAGATTACAACTCTTCTTATTAGTAGTGATAAGTATATTTTACAACTTTCTACAATTACCGCATCGATCATGTTTATTTTGCCCTTTCATCTGGCTTGTATTTTTAAATCGCGAGGACTGTTTCGACATGTGAGCAAAGGTAAACTGTAAACATCGTCTTTGATGCGAATTTGAACAGACGAAAACCGCCCGATAGGTATACGTCTGTCCACAACACTATCACGTCCCGATAGTAAGATGTATTAAACATCAATCATCGAGAGGACGATAATGTTACAATGTGGGCGTAGAACATCAAGGGCTGGACTAGAAGTCGCTCTTATTGCCTCGTCAAACTTCACAGATAACGTTGGATATCTACTCGGCCTCACAAGCGAACTGCGCTTCATGAACACGGTCGTGTTCGATGCCTTGGGACAGATTGGCCACTTATTCCTCTGTTCTCTCAGGCCGACAAAATATGATAGCGCTATCACATCACAGACTCCTAGCAAGAAACTGCTTCTGGACAATGTTTTTGTATTATTGAAATAATATGTTGTCAGTATGATAATGATTATCCTATGTGGTTTATACTTGTGATATATGTTTGACTCACCCACTCTTGATGTGCAGCATTGCTCCTCGCTTGGTGTTCCCCTAAACGCGGCACAGTTCAGTGTTTCTACTGGGATGTTGACTGTCTGTTGACCGTAAGACCAAGGCATGGTCAAGCAGTTTGGTAGGCTGAGAGTGGTGTTCTGCTTCACACAGGATTGCATCTGCAGGACATCAGAAAACTGTTATAGGCTCCTGGTTGTTGTTACTGTCATCTGTCATCTACTGCCTTAATACCTTAAAGTGTAGGGCAAGGATCTCTTGAGCCTGAGGAATTAGGGCCTCCTGGTTAGTGCAGTTGCCGCGAACTGAGCAAAGTTAGATTTTCTTTTTGCCCCCGACAGAAAAACAAAATCCACACCTAACCGAGGATTTGAACCTGGGTCTCCCGAGTGAGAATCCGACGTACCTAGCCAGCCGACCAGCCGCTCCTCTAGTTGTTACTGTTATGATTAACGTTAGTGCCATTGTTAGCTGGTGCTGTGGGCTAGAGGCAGTGTACACGTTTGAGAATTACGCGTCATATCGAGTCAAGTGTTCGAAATCAGCGTGCATGTGATTTGGAAGCAGGACGTTTTGCGTTGATTTCGATGGTATTAGGCGTCGGTCGTTCGGAAAGCAAAGAAAATCTACTGAACGTAAAAACTGCCTATTAAATCACAAATAGCAAAATTTACAAAAAAAGTATCGGGATAGATTGCGACGTAAAGGACGGGAAACAAATTTTTGTTTTTGTTATTATTATATCTTTGTTGGCAATGGTCTCAGGTCTGGTGTAACAGCTCTGTTTTCTTACATATTTATAATTTCATCTTTTTTTTCTCTTTATTCTGAGGCTTAGTTTTAGAATAGAAGTCACGATAGCACATTAGTAACACGCTTGACTGAGGGTCCGAAAGGCATGTATTCGAATCGCCTTCGAAAGGGATGTTTTTTTAACTGACCTGGCATCCCAGATCTACCCAGCCTAAAATGGGTTTCAGGAAATGTTCTGGGAAGTAAAGACGACCGGTGTGATATTGTTAATTGTTGCACAGAAAGAATATACCCCAAACACTTCAAGATATGTGAAAGAGTCTTTTGCTTACTTATGATAGCTGCAGAATGGGCCCTGTACTCCATCATACTTCCCATTAGTCAAGATAGACTGAGTTAGGGAAGGGGGGTAGGGTGGGGAGGGGGCTGAGTGGTCTCGAGGTATGGTGTCCGCCTCAAGTGCAGGAGGTCCCGGGTTCAAGCCCTGGTGAGGTCCCATTTTTTATCATGTGGACTTCTAGTATACAAAATTTCCCCTGGTCTATGGGTAGTGAGATCGGACGCCCGAGTGTATTGTAAAAATCCTTTGGCAGTTGGAAATCGAAAAAGAACACAATTTCGAGTTAAAAATCTACCCAATATATTTCAGGATCCTCGCCTGTGCTACAGAGTTCGTGCATTGTGCTGAGGTTCTCCGGGCTCAAGCTTGAGTTAGGAGCAGAACGGAGCACTTATGGGTTACACCCGTTTGCCGTGATGTTGGTCCGTCGACTACACTAAACTAAACTAAATAAGATCGACTGAAAATTGTTATATTTGCATTTACAGAAATATAGTATCAAAATTGCCGGGCTCCCTGGCATATGCGTTAAGGACGTTGTTTGTAATCTCGTATACTCTCGTACGAGACACAGCTGCGCGAGATTCGGCAGCGGATCGCGTCGCGTTGGTAACTTACGCGGTGTCATGGCATAAATGACAGCCAGACAGAATTAAAAGAAGGACTAAGTGCACCAGAATATGGAAGTAGTAGGAAGTAAACATGAGCACGATAGAGCACTTGGACGGAACAAAGACGTCACAAGTGCGTATATGGACAACCAAACAGTTGTGAGTCAGTGTTAGCCAGCCACGACACGACCACATGTAGCAGGCAGATTAGAACCTTTTACCTTCAACGCACGCACTCCTCCACTCACATGCGGACACTGCACGTTACATCGCAACTCTACACGATCAGGCATCGAACGAAGATGGATTTAGCCGGTGAAGAAATCTAGCAAATCTAGGAAATCGAGGTCGCCCAGAGGTCGGAGTAACGGATGCAGGCTGACGAGGTGTCATGAATTGATTCTAGCTTCAGACACGCGAGTGGGATAGTGTGAACGCTTCTTGCACCAAGTAACGTGAAGGTAACCTAGACATTTAGGACTGTAGCCGGGGTGACAGTGCATGTTGTGGGAATGATGAAGGAATGTTTGACGGGTGTGAGGGCCTGAAGGCATCAGCATCATCAACATGTGAGTATTCATGTCTTGCCAACGGTCAATATACTGTTGGTCATCACTGCACCAGAGTTTACTCAAGTCCTTTTGGTGTTATGGTTGTCCTGTTATCGTCTGATGTAGGCACGGACACACTCACTCAGTGTACAGCTCACTCCTAGATCATACAACGAGCCAGAGCACGGGGACAGCGGATCTAATGGCCGCACTACAGCGCTCCAGCAGCCACCAGCCACCAGCCCTGTGACACGGGGGATGTGAGCCGGTCGTTCAGAAAGCAACTGCAAACTACTGAACGTAAAACCTGCCAAGACATCAACAGCAGCTGAAACATGCTGGTTTTGACTGCAATGTTCTGTAAAGGATATGCGAAAAAAAGTATCAAACTTCAATCAATGAATCAGGTGCCGTCTCCACAATGAAGGTTAGCTGCAATGGATCTTTAACACAGTCTGTCTCTCGCGCTGACTGTACAGTCTGTCAGATTGCTGTTCGTCCATCTCTTGGTGTTATCTTCCCACTTGTATCACTGTCTACCTCTTGCTCGCTTGCCTTCAACTTATCCTCCAATATGGTTTTTATTAGCGTTATGTATTTTAACGTTCCCGAAATATTTCACTTGCCTCTTTTTTATTTCTTTCACCAACTCTCTTTTCATTCCTACCAAACATACACTACGGTAATGTTTCTGGCATGAATGTGCTTGTTAAAGATTTCAAGATATGTGTTTCCATCTCGAACACAAATTGTTAAGGACTTTTAACGTCAACGGAACGGAAATGAAACCCCAAAATGATTCGCTGCTTGGAGTGGATCACAACGGGTGATGATACTAATATGATGATGATGATCATGCGTATGTTAGTGATTTCTAATGGATGAAAAACAGTGTGCTGTGGTTTTCATCTACGATCAAGCATCAAAAATAAATATTCATTATCACTTCATAGAAATAAAGAAAATAAGTAGGGGTCGAGAAGTATCAGCTTGACTTTCACTCTCCATTTGCCATTAGTCTGTGTTCCCAATTGCTTCATTAATCTGTGTACACACTGCATCTAATAGTCTGTTTTTACATTGTTTACATTAGTCTGTTTACTTGCTGCTTTCATTCGTCTGTGTAGACACGCTACAATTAATCCAATGTTGAAACTTCCTCCATTAATCGCTATACACACTGCATTTGTTAGTCTGCGAACAAACAGTTTCTATTAGTCTGTGCACACGCTGCTTCCATCATTTTGCTTATACAGTGGAACCTCGCTTAACGAGCATAATTCATTCCAGAATCTTACTCGTAACGCGAAACACTCGTTAAGCGAAACAGTTTTTCCCATACAAATTAATGTAAAATACGATAATGCGTTCCATGCCGAAAAAATACTCCCAATATGCTCTTCCACAAGCTCATCGATATCTTTGTTATCCCCCTCCAGTCCCATGATCTTGGCCAAAGACACAATCTCGTTGACTACAGGCTCCACAGGTACTGTCTAAACCCTTCAAAGTCACATTCGACCACGCTCTCCGGCTAAAGCTTCTTCCAAGCAGAAGTGAGAGTTCTCTTGGTAACCCCTTCCCACGCCTTTTCGATCATCTGGAGGCAGACAACGATATGGAAGTGATATTTCCAAAACTCTCTGAGAGTGAGATTACTCCCTTCAGTCACCTCAAAACAACTATATAGATCCCCCCGCACCGCTCTTCCGACCCTCGCTGTCGCAGGCGCACAATCCGGGACTTCCCCTACCCTCGTCACTCGTTATGCGAAACGTCACTCGTTCAGCGAATTATTTTATTTTTACAATTTATTTTGCTCGTTATGCGAATTACTCGTTATGAGAGGTGCTCATTAAGCGAGGTTTCACTGTACTACTTCTATTAGTATGAGTACACCCTGCATCGTTTAGTCTGCGTACACATTGTTTCCATTGGTCTGGATACATACTGTTTCCGTGAATATATACGCATACAGTTGTTATGTGTCTATTTACACGCTGCTTTATTGCGACTACGTAATTAAGTTCACTCTCTACATTTGATGATAGTGTGATGATTATTATGACGTTGATGAAAATGATGGTGAAGATCGCGCCTGCATGCCTAAGATATGTCCTCTAACATTACACCAGCGAACAAAGACAACTTGCCTCGTTACACACGTCCTGCTTCTGCTGATCTGTGTAGTTGACTCCAGTCTGGACAAAATCCAATTTCTTTAGCTTGTCTCTACAACACACAGGAGGCGGCTTCTTGTCGCAGCACAGAAGCATGATAGCATGGTCGCCTTCGTTCTCAGTGGTGGCACCTTGGGCAATATTGGTGATGGCGTCCTTGCTTAACTGGTAATTAGATGGAGGAGTATACAGTCAGACAAATAACATGAAAGCACTATTACCGTCATTATCACGTACCCTACCAAAAGGATTAAACATTCATGTATCTCCACACATCTTGGGTTTTGGTGTTCTTGGTCAGTTCTATTGATTTTATTACTCCATCCCGCCGTCTTAGACCACCCGGCATAGTTAATTAGTTAGTTAGCCGACAGATCATCCTCATTGGACATCGAACCATTCAGTCCATAAGTGCTCGGATTTCCTCCTCAGCAAATCCCACAGCGTGTAGCGGCTAACGACACCAGTTCTGTGTTGGTTTATCAATTTTCTTTAGCTTCCTGCGTAGTGTTTTTCTTTGGCCACACCTCTTCTAATTTGCTGTTCTCGCAGTCTGACCATAGTTGTAGATTCACAGTCATAACTTGGTTCTCGCAAAAGTCTTACTTCTCGAAGAGCATTCAGAATGTTGGCCTGGTCCATGGCGCGTCCGCCCTCAACAGTAGCCTCACCTGCGAGCTTGTCAGCCCACTCATTTCCGTGTACTCCTGCATGCCCTAGCACGAAGATGAAACTAACCTTTGCCAGCCGAGACCGCTCCAGAGACAGCAACCACTCTCTTCGGATCCACCCCATCTCTATCCTCTTGGGCATGCTCATTGAGTCGCTAAGGAAACATGGCCTAGTGAATGTCTGTGTCTCGAGCCATATTATTGCTTTACTTACTGCAATGACTTCCATAGTCAGGCTACTTGTGGTCTCAAGGAAAGCACTAGAGTCCTCCTTCATAATTCTCCCTCCGGCCTGAGACGTAAAGGCCCATGAGCTTCTCGGATGTCGGACGACCGACTCATCTGTGTAAATGACAGCATCACCGTCTAACGAATTCTCGAAAATCAACGCTTGTACTTCCCCCTCCACAGCAGCCGGATTTTCTTGTCTGCATTTTCTGTCTAGTTGGGTGCAGACTGAAAAAGACGTACAGAAAAAGATGTACATGCCACTCGGCATGATTTCTCTCGGTTCGCCTCTGCCTCTGCAACCTCTGATCTTTCCATTGGTCACGATGTTTTCCACTTCTTCTCTTTTCATTACATTATGTCCGTTACTTGTCTCTTTTTTAGGCGTCAGTAAATAAAGGATCCCTTTACACAACAAAACATATAAGCATATGGTGCTAGACCATATTTGTATAGATCAATAGGCACTCCACAGTCCATAGCACGCCTGTCGCCTTTACACCCTGAGGCATTTCCTGGTACTCATTTCATGCTGAGTCGACCTATGGGCCCAGGTACGTTTTAAAAATTCGAATCAGCTCTCTTCTTTATTGTTGAATATGATGTTCTACATTCGTTAGCCATTGCCAGGCATTGGTTGTTAGTTACTCTTGTAGTCCGTGTAATTTGCAACATTCGTCCTAGACACTATATCTGTTTCACCTACGATAAACACACATTGCAGCAATTAATCTGCAACAATTAGTAGATGCGGGTGTTGCACACAGTGAACAACTAGGGTTAGAATTAAATTGTAAAAAGACACAGATTATGGTCGTCACTAGTAAACAAGAAGCACCACAATTGTAATATACAAGTAAATGGGAATATTCTTCATCAAGTGAATCGATACAATTATCTCGGAATAGTCATAACATCTGATGGGAGATGCCTTGAAGAGATTAGAAAAAGAATCGCCATGGCGAAAGTAGCCTTTAGGTAAGATTAAAAAAACATACTGACAAATAAAAAGATGTCAAATGAAACGAGAAAAAGAGTGTTGTGGTGCTACATAGAGCCTGTGCTTTTGTATGGATGTGAAACTTGGACAATGTGCAGTCAAGCTGAAAAACATCTGATGGCTGTAGAAATGTGGTTTATGTGGAGAATGCAAAGAATTCTATGGACAAACAGAAAAACAAATGATCAAGTACTCATTCATTCATTCATTCATTCATTCATTCATTCATTCAGTAGGATGTCCTTTGCAGAACCTCGCTCTCATAACAACCTTCCGGAAAATTTCTCGATCATAAGCAAGATGTCCCGCGTCCGATACACCCATCTGGAGATCATCCGCCACATCCTGCACCCATCTTCTCTTTCGCCTTCCTCTTCCTCTCTTCCCAGGCATATACCCCTCCATTATTGTTCTCACCTAACTTTAGTGACATTTCAAGCGACCAGAAAATTTCAATTTTCTTTGTTTTATCATCTTTAATAGCCAACCTTCTTCAGTCTTCAGCTCTTGAAATATGAATGCATTTGTTCTTTTCTTTACCCAAGATATTCTTAGAACTCGTCTATAACATGTATATCCAAAGGCATTTATGCGCTGTTCAGCTTGTTTAGTAAGTGTCCAAGTATTGCAGACGTATGTTGCATTGGGAAAGATGCATGCTCTTAAAAATCTAATTTTTGTAGTTCTATCTGTCCCACTCCATAATTTATTAAGTTGTTTTAATATTTGGAGAGCAAGTGATAGTCGTCGTCTAATTTCTTTCTTTATGTCACCGTTGTTGGTAATCAATGATCCAAGATTTTCAAAATTTTCCACCGCCTCCAATTTTTCCTCATTAACATATATTTCTTTCTCCATAGTAGTTTATCTGTATGCATTATCTTTGTTTTTGCTATGTTAAGATATAAGTTGTGATTTTCATTATTCAACTAGGTTGAGGCTATAAGGTTTTCTATACCATTCTGTGCCATACTGTATCATCAGCATACCGAATCTCTGGTATGTCATGACCACCGATATTGAGGGCATCATATAGCTCCCTATTTATATAATCTCTTACATTTCTCATTATATTTTCGGCGTACAGGTTAAACAAATAGGGTGACAGCACGCAGCCCTGACGGACTCCTTGCTTGATGTCAAACCAATCTGATGCCTCGCCATCTATTCTAACTGCTGCTTGTTGGTCTAGATAGAGCATTTTTATTATATATACTACATGTGAAGGAAATCCCATATTCCTCATGATTTCCCAAAGTTTCTGATGCTGTACACAGTCAAATGCCTTTGAATAATCCTCATGATTTCCCAAAGTTTCTGATGCTGTACACAGTCAAATGCCTTTGAATAATCCACAAAACATGAGTATAGGTTTACATTAAATTCTCTGCACTTCTCTATTATTAAACGCATGTTGAATATGTAATCTCTTGTTCCTCTTCCTTGTCTAAATCCAGCTTGAACTACGTTATTCTCTTCTTCCATTTTCTTACGAAGTCTTGCCATTATGACTTTTAGTAGAATTTTACTTGCATGACTGATCAGGGCAACAGTTGGTGCATATTTTCAGGTTGCCCTTTTTTTGGTATTGGAATGAAAATAGTTCTCTTCCAATCTTTTGGCCATATACCATATTTCCAAATCTTTGTACATAATGCATGATATATGTGTATGCTTTCTTCTCCTCCCGCTTTAATTAGTTCAGCTGGTATCTCATCACATCCAGAGATTTACCATTCTTCAGGTGCTTTATAGCCCAAGCAATTTCATCTAATGAGGGTTCAGGTTCTGTCTCTGCTGTCGTTGGCTCATGTATCTCATTCATATCCTCACTGTCACTCATATCATACATTCCACTGCAGGACTCCTGCCATCTTTCTAGAATTTGTCTTGGGACGCAGAGGTGTTTCCAAGGCACCAGGGCCGGGTTATATACTGGCCAAGACCTATTGACGCGTCCTCGCCGAGCGTCCTGGGCAACAGGTCCCTTCGGGGTCCTGGCTGAAGTCAATAGGATCGCCGATTCCTCCGAAGTCGGAGAGTGTCTGCCTGTATGGCGAGGAACCACCAGTCTGCACACCAATAAGCCAGACATGGGTCAACGGATACTCACGCAAACCTCAGGTCCTGTATGACATCACACTGATGTTGGACAACAGGATGCCTTCATCCGACATACAGGACTTTGCGTTGGAGCTCAAGCCAACGAACACAAGCAAGCAAGCAAGCTAGAATTTGTCTAGATTCTGTTAAGGTATTTCCCATCTTGTCACAGATAACATTCAATTGAGGTTGAACATTTCTTGTCAATAACTTCATTTCTTTGAACATTTCATAATCTCTTCCAGTCTTATGATATTGCTCTATTCTGGTACAACAATCTTGTATGTATTGATTTTTGTCCTTTCTTGTGTTCTTTCTTATTTCTCGAGTCAAAGATTTATACTTCATCCTGCTGTTATCGGATTCACCTCCTTTCTGTTTCAGTTCCCTTCGTTGTTTTATTAATTCTAACGTGTCTGACGTAATCTAAGTAAATGAAAATCGTAAATTGATTAGAGAAATTGGACGTAGTCAAACTTTTTTGGACATGGTATGAGAAGAAATGAATTGGAGAACTTGGTGAAAACTGACAAGATCGATGGGAAGAGACCAAGGGGAAGACCGAAAAGTAAATACCTGGATGGCTTGGCCACATGGCATGGTCGAGACAGGAACACTCAGCTGATCCACGACTCTGGTGATCGAGTGAAATGGCAGAACATGACCGCCTACGCTTATCGGCATGGCACATGATGGATGGATGGCATATCCCTTACAGGACGTTGCAGTCAACACCAGCATTGTTCAGCTGCTGTTGATGTCCTAGGCAAGATTACGCTCAATAGTTTGCCATTGCTTTCTGAACGACCGGCTCATAAACCCCCGTAAGTTACCAGAGTTGTGCGAACCGCTGCCGATTCTCGCGCATCTGCGTTACTCACGAGAATATGCGGGAAACTACTGACAGTAAATTTGATTACAAAATCACAAACAGCCATTGAATGCTGGGGTTGATTGCAACGTCCTGTAAAGGACATGCAACTACCTTTTTTTATTTCATCTGAAAGACATAAGCTTGGGCATGGACTGATATCCCTTGTAAACCTAACACAACATGGCCGACAGGTATCTGCTAGCCACTGCTCCATCTTGACTCGATTTTTTTTCCATATCCTATTTACAGGACATCGTTGTCAACACCAGCATTGTACTGCTGTTGTTGATGTCTTCCCTTAGCCACGGAGACCGGACTGACTCAATTTACTTACCCGAATTATTTTATCTGTAAATGGTGTAGTTATAACTTTCAACATTTCTTGATTTGCTCCCTGGTTTTGTTTCAAGGGTAGAGAGTTAACAATAGCTTCTGTCAAGTGAAACAGGTAACCTGTAGACAAAGTCAAACCTGGTCAACAGACACGGTGTTTATTTGTTACTGAAAATATGTTGATATTTCTGATATAATATATTAGGTCAAAAGGTATAAGTGCCGGTCGTTCTGAAAGCAATGGCAAGCTAGTGAACGTAACCTTGTCAAGAAATGACATACAGTAAAGAAAATGATGAAGTTGACTGCGACCTCCTGTAAAGGATATGCACCTGTTTTTTTTTTTTAAATATTAGGTCGAAATGTCTTTACGTAACGGTAAAGGTAATCGTATATCACTTAAGACTGCCCGAGTGTGAAGTTTTGACTGACACATATACCAGCTCATAACATAATGAGGTGGCTAACCAATTTTGTCTTTCCATACCAGAAAATTTATAGAAAGTTCTTAAAATTAAACAGTGTCTATCTTAAGAAGATGAATTTACTACAGAGATGTATGGAAATTTTGCCTTAGACCAGGGATTTAACACTGGCCAATTTCTTTGTAAGGTAATAAACTAACATAGTAACACGATAGATACCACAGTTGAGCTGTGAAGAGGTATGCCTTCGCATATACTAGGTCACACTATAATGAGGTTGTCAGTTTTCTTCCTCGCCACATTTCCTTCTCAGACAATTCCCATAAAGATCAGAACATTAGCAGGTATTCATTTCATGAAGATGGGTGGACATCAAACCTGGACAGGTTAAAAAAAAAACGAATCATGTCGCTGCTGAGAATTGAACCCATACCACCGTTTTGGTAGGCCAGTTTAATTTGTATAAGGTCATGTTTATTTGTACATGAAAAACCCATAAGTGCATTTTTCTTATCGCAACAACCAAATAAGGAACATCACAACAAAGTTGTGGTTACCATGGTATAATCTGCGTTCAGAAGCCGCAATATCAGCGACTGTGTGTTTTAAGTATTTCTGCCAAAGTATAATTCAATTATTCACTTCATATGATATATAAGTCTGCAGCATGTACCTGACGAGATGCAGCGAAATATACCAGGCAATAAATTCTTGAAACATCTTGTTTGTAACTTATGTGTTTAAAACTAGTTGCTGTCTTTTAAAATGGTGTATATTCGTCAAAGAAAATAGTTACAATGGTGTATAATCTATGGTGTGAGCCACAATATGATCACTAAAAGTGCTAGCGGTTAGTTGTTGTTGGGCGGCGGCAGGAGGTAATGTACACATTCAATGATTTCTAGACACTGGACTCAAAACTCATACACCAATGAAAAATATGTTGCCAGTTTATACTTAAACTAAATATGCTGGTGAATATACACATATAGGCGTGTTTCATTTCTTCTTCTTCTTCTTCTTCTTCTTCTTCTTCTTCTTCTTCTTCTTCTTCTTCTTCTTCTTCTTCTTCTTTTTCTTGCGTTCATACCATTATGCTTGCATCAAACGTGATAGCGATGTGCTTACGGAAAGCACTTCACATAATAGTGACTATCACTTACCCGTGACCACCTCAAGCGGCAGCAGAATGATCACAGTCAACCAGTTGAACATATCGTGTACTGTAGCCCCAGCAAAGGCTCTGCGGAACTCTCCCTTGTCGCTCATCTGGCCCAGTGCCACAATGGTATTGGTCACAGAAGTACCAATGTTAGCTCCCATTAGAATAGGTATGGCTGATTTGATGTCCAGAACTGTTCAAAGAATAAATTACGTTTGCTGCTTGTAACTTGATATGATATTATAACATGTCATGAAAAGGATTAATTGTGCGTATCTAAATTGTAGTAAGAACTCAACAATTAAACTTGATAAGAAAACAGCTCGCTATAAACTGTCGTCAAAATGCAGGCTTCAGAAGCCTAAATCGAACTAAAGAAATAAGTCGACTCCGTCAGACGTTGGCAGTTATGACGCTGTTGATTTCTGCAGCGTACAGGCTTGTAGCAAACAATTCGGCAATAATAAAGAATAAAATACTGGGCCTGTTTTGTCCAGGCGGGATAGTATTACAATTACAATTAAAACCACCATCATGTCACAAGCCATCTCCGCTCAAAATTCTAGACAGTGTCCTTGCCCGTCAACACGGCGTCCTTCTCTCTATCCGTTCTCTTCTAAGTGTCCTTTCCGACGTTTCTCTGATATCGAGTTTCTGCATTCGTCTCCATATTCATTCGTGGCTTATATGAACGTTGTCTCCACACATTGACTCGTCCATTCCATGTATTAACTCAGCCACCAATGCGATATAGTGCCAGTGCCTCGCCAACCTATCTTTCTCAAATCCACATGATCTGCCGCTCCTATGAAGCTCGCAAGTCCGTCTATTTGTTGTTGTTGACAATTTCTTTAACGTGTCTGTCCTTCTACGTCAATCCCCTAGATTCATTAGCGTTTTGGCTTTGGGATTCTCTGTTACTTCTAATTTGCGTCATTACGTCAGACGTGCCACTTGGCAGTATAGTCTAGGCCATACGCAGAGACTGTCATCTAAATGACACACAGTGACTTGGAACTTCATGGGGCAGCTCTTGCCCCTGTAGAACCATGAGCTCTTCCAAATTATATTTTAATACAAGTTAGTTTGAAAGGAAAGTATAGTAAATTATCCCTTTACATGCCATGAGGCGTATTGGGTATATGGTGCTAGCCTTATATTTTAGAGCGATGACACTAGATCAGTGATGTGATCAATATCAAGCCTGTCACATTTACATGCCAAGAAATTTGCTGATTCCCATTTTAGACTGGGGCGACTTTTTTCAGCACAGAACTCATCATCTCACGTTGTTACTCTTGTACCTTGCTGTGTAGAGGTGATGCATAAACAGCGGAAGAGTTAGTTAGTCGTAGTTCCAACTTCACAGCAACGGGTCGTCCCCATTATGCTCCGTTGCTGTGCCAGTGAATATCACACAAAACGCTCCCCACTGCCCAATGTGAAAAGTGGAAAAGACAGGAGTCTCGACAAACAACAGCCCGCACAGATACCTGTGCATAATGCCGCCACCAGAATGTCAACACACAAGTCCCCCACGAAACACCCAATTCATCTCTGATGGAATCGGCAGTCATTTTCCTGTCTGGATGTTTCCTAGATGTTCACCCACACAGTCCACGAAAATACAGTTCATCACCGACGGCAGAGGCAGTCAACCAGAAGCTCTGCAGCCACGTATTTCTGCATAAGGCAAAATCCGGTCAACTTTGGGACATAGCCACCTGCCATCGCTCCGAACATGCAGTCACGTTCCAAAAAAAACAAACTTGGGCAGATTCAAAAGAACTTCACACGAAACTCACAGCTCACAGTGTCGCGCCACGCTCTCACTCAGTAGCAGGGCGACGGAACCACCAGTGACTAGTGTCAAACTGTTCAGCATCTTCTCCCTTAGTCTCCCCTGCCTCTCCTCCCACCCAGCTCTCCTCTACCCATGATGTGCTAAAAACATTAGAATGTTTACTTCTGATGCTGCTAACCAGCTCTCTTTGTGAGTTAACTTATTTCAAGATATCTTCAATACTGTCTCTATCAGACAGGGTGTTCTCACCATTCTTCTATAAAAGCACACCTAAGCTGCTTCCGCATAATTCCATACTTGTCTGCTAAATGCCCATGTATTTCACTACACATATTTACATTATTTTCGCAATGCTTTCTGGGATCTCCACAATCCTACAGTGTGCCAACATGTTCACATAAAGCAAATGATGTGTACTTACTGCCAGCTCCGACCATGCTGACAACAATACTTGTAGACGTAGAAGAACTCTGGACAAGTACGGTCACCAGAACTCCTATCATCAGTCCTGCCACTGGGTTGGTCAGGATATCACTCTGTTGAAAGACCTTCCCTGCCGCTTCACCTACATGTATATGGTAGAGGTGCAGACGCGTATATTATACAGTGTTCGTGATGTCAAGCTATAGAATCATACTGCATAATATGTCACATTATAGATGCTCTCTCTCTCTCTCTCTCTCTCTCTCTCTCTCTCTCTCTCTCTCTCTCTCTCTCTCTCTCTCTCTCTCTCTCTCTCTCTATTTCTGTCTCTGTCTGTGTGTCTTTATGAATACACGTGTGTGGATATATATATATATATATATATATATATATATATATATATATATATATATATATATATATGTGTGTGTGTGTGTGTGTGTGTGCATGTGTGTGTATGTAAGTGCAGAGAGAGGGGGAGGGGTGGAGGGGGACGAGAGACAGAGAGTAGAGAATACAGTAAGTGACTTGTCCTTAACTGAAAGTTTTAAGATTCAGAAGAAACACTTTTTACAGGTAAAACAAAAGCAAAACGATTATCCCCATGTCTGATACAAATGTGTGGGTTTAAAGTGATAAACCTGCTTATAAATGGGGCCATGGTATTAAATGGAATAGCCCTGTTACCACTGTCTCCAGAATAATACTTTACACCATTTTGAAGATGCTAACATGCCGAACCGACTGGCATGTCTAATCCTACTATTGATGAATGAACTCCCCGACCACTGAGTTTAAAAGCCGGTGCACTTACATTTCGTTTGCTAATGCCGTATATGTAAAATGCAAAACTTGGTACAGAAGACATGTGAGAATAATGGGTGAAAAAATACGCTAATATTAGAAGCTCAAAAAGTGTAAACATCAAGACGGTGTTTTGATCTACAGGTTAACCCTATCCCCATTCACCTCCAGCCAAGTGTTACGGCGTCTTCATGCTGTTTGCGGTACAGCTTGTGTTTACATTGAGCCTCCGTGGATTATCATAATGATGTATGCGGCGTGTAGCCTTAGAAATCTGCTGTATTATATCTAGTCTGAGTTGAGATTAGTCAAGAAACGACATCGCATCATTCGGGAAATTTCCATACATATATATATATATATATATATATATATATATATATATATATATATATATATATATATATATATATATATATATATATATATATATATATTATATCTGTCTGCCTGCCTGCCTGTCTCTCTGTCTGTCTGTCTCTCTGTCTGTGTTTGGCCCTTTCCCGTCCCCTTTCGGGAAAAGTGGGTTCGAAAATTTTCACGTATCTAAAATAGATCCATTAGTTTTACGAAAACTTTGAAGATGTAAAGTTTTTATGACTTTGTTTATACCAGACACGGACTACCTTTTCCCGTTCCCGTTGCGGGACAACTAGGTTAGAAAATTGTCACGTATCTAAAATAGATCCATTATTTTTACGAAAACTTTGACAATGCCTTAAATATTTAATCATTATATTATAATCCATATGACTGTAGATAACTACTTTAAACATTTTATGGAACTTAAGAAAAATACAACAATTATTTAAATTGCATAATATTACATGCTACTAAAAGTTATGACCCTTGATATAACTTTTCTTAAGTTAAGTCCCTTTGTAATATTTTAATTAAATTCAATTTAATACGTAAATAACTGTTTTTAAACTAACAAACTATGCCAGTTGGCTTGGCGGGAATGAGAATCACAACTGTAGAAAATTTCATCTCAATCGGATGGACCGTTCGCGAACGTATAAAGGACACACAAGACACAAACAAAGACACACACAAACATTCTCTTTTATATATATAGATAACACATACACATACATCTACAACTGTTGCTTTATTAGTTGAACAGACATATATAACAGACACACACGTCTATCAAAGTAGCTTCAATAGTTGAATATACAGATATTACAAACAGACAAACACGTCTATCAAAGGGTATAAGTAGTTGTATATACAGATGTAACAAACAGACACAGATATCTATCAAAGTGGTATAAATAGTTGTATATACAGATATAACAAACAGACAAACACGTCTATCAAAGTTGTATAAATAGTTGTATAAACAATATGGAGTGAGTACACATCTAACAAGCCTATGTAGAAGTTTATACAACAACAGCGAATGCATAGTGAGTGTGGCGAAACGCCAGTGGCTCATGTCCTCATGCCTTCTTTGATTTTGGGGAAAACAGGGGGAAACGGCTTTCGGAAGCTCTCAGTTCTCTTGTTCGCTCAATCATGAAAGATAGTTCTTTGGGGTTACCTTCATAACACAATCTTTATATGGAGCGAGTAGATATGGGTCTTTTCTTTCGGGTAGACCCGATGGAACACCTTGCGCCAAATGCGCACTGGTGCGGCTTCTGGAGGATTCATGTCCGTTTCTACTGATGGCCATCCACGGCCGAATGTCAAGAGTTCAAGTTAAAGATTGAGACAGTTTTAAAAGGTCTACTACTGGTGGAATGAAAAGGTAAACTTGGGTTTTCTTTGGTCCAGGCAAAACTTGGCCTATAAATATCTATTGTCTTAACGACTGAGAGGATATGGCGAAACAGCAGTCTTGCCATGTTGGGAGGGGGTGACCGTTAGCCGATCTGGCTACGCGTCTTGATCTTGGCATGGCAAGGGAACACATCTGAAGAATAAGTAGTTACCAAATGATATCGCTTGTTCTTGGCAGCTGATAGACGAGTAATATCTTTCTTCCTACGGCTTACCGTTACTTAGTAGTATCTCTTTCGTCTTGTAGTCGATCGGATGATGTGGGGATTATAAATAAACTTCGTTATCTTATTGAGAGAACCTGCATTCCTCTGAATCTACGTGTTAGGTGAGGCACTGCCGGTACATTGCGGCGGCAGCTCAGACAAGAGCAGCAGCCGGAAGAGGTAGTATCTTCTTGCATATTCTTGCTGGGAATGGGGAACTACACTGCGTGCCATACAACCCCATTCCTATATTATTAGTTAACGGGGAGAAACACACAGATTACTAGGCGCACCACACCACAAGATCTTGGTTGTGAGAAAGGCATGGTTTGCAAGGGAGAAAGAAGCTGGGAAATGAATGTGCCCAATAATAATAAAGGCAGGGTATGAGTGAGGAGAGTGATTCGTGTATGTAACAGGGTGCATAGTATAGCCGACCGGACGTCTACAGATTGGAGGTCTATGCAAGCCAGGACGTAGCCAATCCAGGGGCTACCTGACATGTCCGACGCATTCAAGCGAGCCACTGATAAACTGGTGTTGGTAAGCTGAAATGCATAACTAATATGTGGTGCTTGAGTCAGCTTGATCCCTCACTAGAATGTTTGTCCTTTCCAGGGTCCTTCTTTTTGGAAGTATGAACAGAGCTGAAGGTCTCGACAGGGCTCTACTACGCAGAAAGTATGTTTATGACTATGCCATGGCAAGGTTTGGGCCATGCCTGCTTTAAGAATATGATCTCTACGAGATAGAGCCACTGCTGACCTGGAAAGAATGACCATCAGCTGTACTGACACATCACCAGTCATCTCGATACGATTGGATTGAGTCCTTTTGTATTATTGGCTGGACCCCGCCAATCACTCAGACACACCCATTATTATATGAGAACTATTCTCCAGGACATTATTTCTTACCTGACATTATGCCACTTCCCTAGAACATTTGTTTACTAAAAAAGACTGTGGTCCATGGAAATTTGGAAGTTTGCTTCTACAGAAGGCTGTTGTACGTACAACCAATTACCTGGAAGGAAGGAGATTCTTGCACACGCGGTGAGCTGTATGTGGACGGATCGGACAGTGTATGAAGCTGCGTCTATGAAGATAGCTACCTGAGGCTCTATGCCTGAACGTTATCCTTGTTGTGTCTGTTTAGAACTATCTGTTTTATCTGCCTTGATGTTTTCCTGTGCTGTTCTTGATTAGGTTAATAAAATTACTTTCAAGTTATTCTGACGATCGCCATGTTATTTATGCGGCAGCCAGAAATACACCTTAGAGGTTAGGTCCCGAGGTAGAAAGACAGAGTGACAGTGAGTCCAGGGAACGGAGGAGGGTTGGCAAGCAAAAACCTATCCCAGCCAGGGCAATAGAATAACATTGAAATATTGTTACATAGTTACTTGGGACCCTCCACGTAGCTTGTTACAGTGAGAGCAACAGGAGGACACTCAGCACCCTTCACCATAAGATCTCGAGTACGACAAGGTTGTGTCCTGTCCCCTCTCTTGTTCATAACATATATAGACGACATATGTAAAGAAACCAGCCCAGCAGAGACAGCAGTCTCATGACGAGAACACAGAAGAAGAACCATCTGCAAATCTAACCATTAGAGAACTCCTGTTTGCGGACGACCAAGCACTAATAGCAAAATCAGAAGCTGAATTACAAGACCACATGAATAGTCTAAACGAAATGTGTAGGGAACATGACATGAAAATTAGCACAAGCAAAACAGAGGTAATGACTATAACTAAAGAAGAACAAATAACAACAATTCACCTAAACGAACATCCCTTGAAACAAGTAAAGAGTTTCAAGTACCTAGGAAGTATAAAACTGTCATTTACTGCCAATATAGTACCTTGCGGTGTATGGCAGAGGGGTCTTTGAGCCTGAGGAATTAAGGCCGCCTGGCTAGTGCAGTCGCCGCGAACTGTGCAGGTTAGGATTTTCTTTTTGCCCCCGACAGAAAAAAATCCGACACCTTACCGAGGGATCGAACCCGAGCCTCCCGAATGAGAGTCCGGCGTTCTAGCCTCTCGGCCAGCCGCTCCTCTCTAGGAAGTATAATATCATCAAATGGCAGATCAAAAGACGAGATCGAAAATAGGTGCAATAAGGCAAATCAACTCATTGGACAAATGGCACCAATACTAAAGAACAAACATGTATCAATAACTACTAAGAAAGCACTTTACAACACAATCTTCCTACCAACTCTGTGCTACCAATGCCAAACCTGGACAATGACAGAAAAAGAGAAATGAAAAATCACAACAACAGAAATGAGGTTCCTGAGAAGAATACTCAACATAACAAGAAGAGATAAGATCAGAAATGAAGAAATCAGGACTAAAGTGAGGGTTAAAGCAACACTAGATTTTATTAGAAAGCAGCAGGTCAAATGGTATGGCCATGCAAGTAGGTTACCAGTCAACAGCATGCCACAACAAGCAATGCTGTACAGACCAGATGGAAACAGAGGAAAAGGCCGACCACGTAAACGTTGGACGGAGGGAATAGCAGAATCCATGGGAATGTCGATATATGAAGCCCATAATCGGGCACTCTCACGGAGTTTATACTTCACCTCGACACCGCAAGGTACAAGAGGAACATGATAAGATGATGAGAGACAGATATAACAAACAAATACAGATATCTATCAAAGTGGTATAAATAGTTGTATATACAGATATAACTAACAGATACAGATATCTGCCAATGTAGTATAAATAGTTGTATATACAGATATAACAAACAGACACAGACATCTATAATAGTGGTATAAATAGTTGTATATACAGATATAACAAACAGACACAGACATCTATCCAAGTGGTATAGATAGCTGTATATACAGATATAACAAACAGACACAGACATCTATCAAAGTGGTATAAATTGTTGTATATACAGATATAACAAACAGACACAGACATCTATCCAAGTGGTATAGATAGCTGTATATACAGATATAACAAACAGACACAGACATCTATCCAAGTGGTATAGATAGCTGTATATACAGATATAACAAACAGACACAGACATCTATCCAAGTGGTATAGATAGCTGTATATACAGATATAACAAACAGACACAGACATCTATCAAAGTGGTATAAATAGTTGTATATACAGATATAACAAACAGACACAGACATCTATCCAAGTGGTATAGATAGCTGTATATACAGATATAATAAACAGACACAGACATCTATCCAAGTGGTATAGATAGCTGTATATACAGATATAACAAACAGACACAGACATCTATCCAAGTGGTATAGATAGCTGTATATACAGATATAATAAACAGACACAGACATCTATAATAGTGGTATAAATAGTTGTATATACAGATATAACAAACAGACACAGACATCTATCCAAGTGGTATAGATAGCTGTATATAAGATATAACAAAAAGACACAGACATCTATCAAAGTGGTATAAATTGTTGTATATACATACATAACAAACAGACGTCTATCAAAGTGGTATAAATAGTTGTATATACATATATAACAAACGGACTATCACTATATGAGTAAAAGGAAACACATGTAATAAATCTAACACTGTAAGGTTAATTTGACTGACAGATATAACCTAGTAGTCTTACCCCCAAGCAGTCTGAAGGCGGAACTCAGGAAGTCAAGGGAACAAATGAACATGTACAGACAGCCGATAACTAATATAAGCTTGACAATGTAGCTGATTAAGCGCAGTACTTTTTGCTTCCTAGACAGCTCTGGAAAAGGAAAACATAAACAACAGATTAAATGCTGCCACTAAAATGATAATTGTGAAACAAGTAAATTAAAAGGACTGATTTTAACGCCATGCGGCTTATTTGGTGTGTGGTACTAGACCCATATTATTAAACCGATCGATGCCCAAGGGATGGTGTGGTAAGTAATCCGCCGGCCGACTTTCATTCACAGAAAATTTCCTTTTACAATTATAAAGCAGCCACGGTAGCCTAGTATATTGACCCCTCACTTGACGGCCCGGTGGTCATGTTTTAGAATCCCCATCAAGTATATAGACCCCTCACTTGACGGCCCGGTGGTCATGTTTTAGAATCCCCATCTAGTATATAGACCCCTCACTTGACAGCCCGGTGGTCATGTTTTAGAATCCACATGGACTCACAATTATAAAACTGACCTGCGCTCTCTGGTAGACCCGGCCTACAAGAAGGGTACTAGAAAATGTTTTGGGAAGTAAAAGCAGACGGCGTGATACTCACCACATCAATCAGCAAGTGCAGATTGATCTATACAAATATATGTCCTGCACCATATGCCAAATAGCCTTAAAGTGTCTAAAAGATCATTTTTTGTTTTATTTCATTTACTCTGTTTGGACTGGGTCGACCAGGAAGTAAGCCCAAGTCACTGAAAAATAGTTCCTGTCTCTAAAGGGATTCGAACACAAAACCACCTGGCCAGCAGGTCAGCGAGCCATCCAATGTGTTGCCTCGTCTCCCCAGTAAATATTGACACGGTGTTAGATGCACTTAATAATACTAAGCTGCTAAGCCGATCAGTTGGACCAAAATGTTGATCTCTCGTCTTTGACTTGGGGACGTAATATTACAAGTACCTCTAAAGTCGGAGTGGGTTGGCATGATATCCGGGGACGCCGGTAATAGGGAAAGCTAATCCACAGGCAAAATCAGTACAGTGCACTAGAAGTATAGCGCGTGTCTGGACTACGCTTGAGTTCAAAGAGAGCGAAGGGAAGCAAAATATATCAGGCTTGGCGCCACTTTAACGCAGTGGCTAATATGAAAGTAGACTTTGATTTGTAAATAGAGACCTTGGAACGTGGCGATCATGTTTGAATAGAGACCCTGGATAGTGGCTTTGATGTATGCATGAAGACCCTGGAAGGTAGCTACAATGTATGAATAGAGACCCTGGAAGGTGGCAATAATGTATGAATAGAAACGCTGGAAGGTGGCTTTGATTTATGAATAGAGACCTTGGAAGGTGGCTATGATGTTTTAATAGAAATCCTAAAAGGTAATAATGATGTATGAATAGAGACTCTTGGAAGGTGCCTATGGTGTATGAATAGAGACCATGGAAGGTGGCTATGATTTATGAATAGAGTCCCTTAAGGTGACTATGAATGTATGAATAGAGACCACTGGAAGGTGGCAAAGATGTTTGGGTAGAGACCCTGGAAGGTGACAATGATGTTTGGGTAGGGACCCTGGAAGGTGGATATGATATGTGATTAAAGACCTTGGAAGGTGGCAATGATGTCTGATTAGATACCCCTGATGGTGCTGTGATGTGTAAGGTGGACATTCTGACTTCCCTCTAAGCTATATCCTTAACAACCACAAGCTTACCATCCCAAGGAGTGTAGCTGACGTTAACACTTGTAACTTTCCACGGATCTTCCTCTTCTATCTTGACCTCAACCTCCTTTTCTGTGGAAGATTTATTGTCCCTTGCAGCGCCATTCTTGCTGTCTGTGCGTATGGTCATTCCATTAGCACATCCATTTTTAACCTGGGCAACAGAAGAATGTATATTTAATAGCAACCAATGCTGCAATAGTCAATAGTGAGGCTGGCTAAACATCGTAATCTGTTGGCAAATATTTTCATATATACCAGATTACGGATTTATAAGAATTGTTGTTGGATTCTCTTCTTCTCGAGAAGAGCCTTCGTGGTATGTGATGTGTAAGGTGGACATTCTGACTTCCCTCTAAGCTGTATCCTTAACAACCACAAGCTTACCATCCCAAGGAGTGTAGCTGACGTTAATACTTGTAATTTTCCACGGATCGAGTGAAAGGGTCGAGTTATAATATTTGCTAATGGTATAGACATTCTGGGCTACTAAAGGTCATATTCCATTACTAACATCTTATAAGTCAAGTGTCGTCTTAATATTAAAGGCTGACTACAGTTTTCCTCCGCTGATTTCTGTCCATAGCTTTCGTTGCAACTCTGATCATCGTCCTTCTCTTGGTGGTAAGATGACGCATATATAAAAACATGCGATTTGAATAAAATGGGCGTAGTGACTTCTTCTTCTTCTTCTTCTTCTTCTTCTTCTTCTTCTTCTTCTTCTTCTTCTCTTCTTCTTCTTCTTCTTCTTCTTCTTCTTTGTTTTCCTACTCCTTTTCCTCCAGCTTTTCAATCCTCTTGCAGTTTTAACTCTATAATTAATATTAGTATTTCTTCCATGCAGAATATTTTTAACGGTAACTTCAAACACAAATGCTGGACAGACAATCCTAACAGCTACAACAATGTATTCTCTTCACATATTTGCATATGTAGGCCATGTCTTGATAGGTCGGATGACAATTTACCATCTTGGTTGCATGTCCCTTTCAGGCAATTCCCGGAAAAATATGCAAATTACCCACTGTTTATTTTATGAAGCTGGATTAGTCCCAGAGTCGGACTGCTCTAAAGCAAACTAAAGCTATAATTGCTGGGGAATGAGCTCATTATAATTATCAGGATCAACAACCTAAAGGATAGGAGAACGGTAAAGACAATTGCACGAGAGACCTTGTCGCTTTGACGTAAAGTGTTAAAGTATAGTACGTCTTGTTGTTGTTTACGGAAATACATTTATCCTGTGTCCTGTCCTCCGCTGAAGGTTCCCCCATTAACAGTCTGATGACATGTATCTCTGTTATAAGCCAGATACACTGTTTGTGTTGCTGCCAGGTGTAAATTGTCTATCACATCTTGAAATTATCTGCAGACCATCTTTCTCTTCTCCGCATTTCCAGGTACACTTCCCTTTGTAATTATTGATTGTAAACTTTCATTTCTTTTAATGTTCATTTTCCTTTTGATTGTTTCTTTTTCTTTCATCTTAATAACCAATATTGTGATTTTGTTGGACAGATCTGTTAGTTGCACGTGTTCTTGTTGGACAGATCTGTTAGTTGCACGTAATTTTGTTGGATAGATCTGTTAGTGTCACCTGTTCTTGTTGGACAGATCTGTTAGTGTCACCTGTTCTTGTTGGGTAGATCTGTTAGTTGCACGTGTTCTTGTTGGATAGACCTGTTATAGGCATGTGTTCATGTTGGATATAACTGTTAGTTGCACGTGTTCTTGTTGGATAGACCTGTTATAGGCATGTGTTCTTGTTGGATATAACTGTTAGTTGCAAGTGTTCTTGTTGGATAGACCTGTTATAGACATGTGTTCTTGTTGGACAGATCTATTAGTTGCACGTGTTCTTGTTGAATAAATCTATTATTTGCACTGTGTTCTTATTGGACAGATCCGTTTATTGCCCTTTCATGAATTTATTGTTAATAATCCTCTTAACCACCTATATAAACAGGTACTTGTTGTTCTGTCGTTTTGTTAATATCTATGTTTCGCATCCATGCGTTGCTACAGGAATCATGCACGATCTTTGTATTCTGATGTTTGTTGTTGATGTTTGTTGTTCTATCTGTTCCAGGCGGATGATTGTGTTCGAACCCGCCAGAGGGCGTACCACCAGGTCTCGCATGGAATTCTGGGAATGGTTCCAGCGTCAGTATAAAAGAAGAAGAGCGGGAAGAACAGGCCTCTCTGATCTAAGAACATCAAGTTAGATAGGAGCCAATGCCTGAAGTCTGACCGAGTACATCGAGAATTTGACTATCTGAGAGATAACCTAAGACTACTGTCAAATACGCGGCAATGCCTAAAGATTATGAAAGATTATATGTGTCTAATACCTTAATATTTTATTCCTCTGTCAACTTATGTGCCTAGTATCTTACTCCTGAATATATATATATATATATATATATATATATATATATATATATATATATATATATATATATATATATATATATATGTATGTGTGTGTGTGTGTGTGTGTGTGTGTGTGTGTTAGGTCTTAGTCAGATATGACTGAGCTACCGTATGACAGTAGACGGTACTACCTGCTTTCTGTTAGCACCGAACGCTTCGGGCGGAAGAACGCAATTGGGAGGGTACAAGCCTTACCCTGGTGAGAGGAAATGCAACCTAAAGACAAAATGTCATGACAGGGCAGACCAGGCCCTAAGCATTGGTTGGCAGCTGGTCTAGGATCAAAGCTCCGACAGGCGGACAGTTAGAGCATAGCTTTGTTGATCCCGCAGCTTCTGAAGCTTGCCTTGTTCCAGATGTAGAGGTGTTTCTTTTCCTCTGGAGTGAACTAGGCAAGCAGAGAGAGAGGGATCATGCTGCATGGGCAACACATGATCTCTATATTTTAGCCCAGGCTTTGCGCTATGGAGAGGCAATAACTCCATCCCTGGTCTTAACCGGTCTCGGAATCAAAGCGAGAGGCAACTGTTACGGGTTATAAGTCCCTGTCAATTGGCGTAGACATGGGGCGCCACGCGTTGCCTCTGACGGTTGGAGACACCTACAGGTGTCACTGATCAGCTACCGCCCGCCTCAAGCTGGGCAGCTTCCGGCCAATTGGGTGTTGATCCGCCACAGCCTGCCTGCTTCAATGGGTGCTTGGAGCTAGGACAAAATCTGAATCGCAGGCTGTAAAACCAATGCAACAGGTACTATTAAAAAGAAAACTAGAAACCTCAAGCTACGGCTTTCAACCTCGAACGTGAGAACCATGTGTCCAGGATTTTCCACTGACTTGACCAATATTGACTATGTGAGAAAAACGGCTGTGATTGATGCCGAACTCAATTGTCTTAACATTGATATTGCTAGCCTGCTGGAGACTCGCCTCACCGAGGAAGGGTCACTCAGGGAAAATAACTACACCTTATTTTGGAAGCGCAGGCAGAAAAAAAATGCAACACAGCGTGGGCAATGCAGTGAAGAATTCGCTACTGGGAGTGATTGAAATTCCAGAAGGAGGTAATGAAAGACTATTATCCCTGCGCCTGGCAACCTCTTGCGGTTTTGCCACCATTATTACTGCATATGCACCGACACTCGATTCCTCTAATGATGTGAAGGATTCGTTCTATGAGGAGGTAGACTCCGTGATCATGGCAGTTCCAAAATCCGACTACATTTATATGCTCGGTGATTTCAATGGTCTTGTGGGCAAGGACTCGAGTTCATGGCCAGTGTGCCTTGGAAAATACAACATCGGTCGCATGAATGAAAATGGGCAATGGCTGCTGTAGCATTGCACGAGAAATGACATATGCATTCCACACTCCATTTTTAAAACAAAAGAGCTGCATAAGGTCACATTTAAACATCCAAGATCCAGTAATTGGCACCAGCTGGAATTCATCATCACACGGAGACAACATCTGAACCATACATCATTGACTCGAAGCTACCACAGTGCTGACTGTGATATGGATCATTCTTTGGTTGTTGCAAGGGTTAGACTGAGACCAAAGAGAATCCGCACAGCTAAACACAAATCTAGCCCCAGTATTAATATTATTAACACTCACGATTCTGAAAAGTGCTTTCAGTTTCAACAGCAACTTGAAGACGCTTTCACTGATACACCAGAAAATTGTACAGTAAGTGAAACCTTAAGGTAACTTTTTATAAAACTGCCGTAGGGGTTTACGGCACTGTGGATCATAATAGGCAGGACTGGTTTGCGGCAAACAGCCAGACTCTGCAGCCCTTGATTGATAAGAAGAAGATAGCTCTCTTAAGAAACAAGGACAGACAAACTCGTAACACTCTGAGTGAGCTAAAGCAAGCTAGGAAGGATGTGCAAAAGGCTGCAAGGCAGTGTGCAAATGACTATTGGATCAAGTTATGTGAGTCCATTCAAATCGCTAGTGATAAGGGAAACATCAGAAGCATGTATGAAGGGATAAAAAAAGCCTGTGGTCCAATGATCAAAAGAATCCATCCATCCATCATGTGCCATGCCGGTAAGCGTGGGCGGTCATGTTCTGTCATCTCACTCGATCAACAGAGTCGTGGATCAGTTCCGTGTTTCTGTCTCGACCATGCCACAAGGCCAAGCCATCCAGATACTTGTTTCTAGGTCTTCCCCTTGGTCTGTTCCCCTCGATCTTACCAGTTGTCACCAAGTTCTCCAAATCATTTCTTCTCATAACATGCCCAAAAAATTGTGACTGTCTACGTCTAATGTCTCTGATCAGTTTACGATCTTCATTTGTTTCTTGAAGGACTTCTTCATTGGTCTTTGTGGCTGTCCATGGTATTCTTTGCATTTTCCTCAGAAACCACATTTCTACAGCCATCAGATGTTTTTCAGCCTGGCTGCTCATTGTCCAAGCTTCACATCCATATAAAAGTACAGGTTCTATGTAGCATCTCAACACTCTTTTTCTCGTTTCAATTGACATCTTTTTATTGGTCAGTATGTTTTTCATCTTGCTAAAGGCTACTTTTGCCATGGCGATCCTTGTTCTAATCTCTTCAAGGCATCTCCCATCAGATGTTATTACTGTTCCGAGATAATTGTACCTATTCACTTGTTGAAGAATATTCCCATTTACTTGTATATTACACTGTGGTATTTCGTTCTTCCTAGTGACGACCATAATCTGTGTCTTTTTACAATTTAATTCTAACCCTTGTTGTTCACTGTGTGTAACAACCGCATCTACTAAATTTTGCAGATCCTGTTCATTGTCTGCAATCAAGACTGTATCATCTGCATATCTAATGTTATTGATGCATCGTCCCCCAATGTTGATTCCTTCCATATTTTCAATATTTCTGAAAATATTTTCACTGTACAGGGAAAACAGATCTGGAGACATTACACATCCCTGTCTCACACCTCTCTTAATAGGCTGATATTGGCTTACTTCATTATCAACTCTTATGACAGCTTGTTGTTTCCAATATATGTTTTTTACAAGTCTAAGGTCTTTCCCATCAATTTGTAGATCTTCAAGCATCCTTATCATGTTGACATGTCTCACTTTATCAAAAGCCTTTGTGTAGTCAATAAAGCAAAGGTGTAGATCTTTGTTTACTTCTATAGAACGTTCGATTACGGTTCTCAGTATATACACAGCATTTACTGTACCCTTGCCTACTACAAACCCACATTATTCTTCTCCTATTTCAGGTTGTATTTTCCTCCTAACTCTTTGCATGATAATTCTTAGCAAAATCTTCGTGATGTGACTCATTATACTAATTGTTCGATGTTGATCACATTCCAAGGCTCCTGATTTCTTTGGGATTGCAATAAATACAGTATTACATAACTCATGAGGTATATTTCCAGTATCATATATTGTATTAAGCAGACTGGTAACTTTATCTATTCCATATTCTTCTAAAGCATTAATCATTTCTGTTGTGACGCTGTCTGGACCGGGGGTCTTGCCAGATTTCATATGATTAAGAGCATTCTGAACCTCCATCTTCAAAATTGCTGGCCCTTCATTGTTATTTTGAACAATATATTGTTCGTCTCTGTTATCGTCATAAAGGTTTTTCACGTAATCTGACCATACATGTAAAATCTGATCTTTTTCTATTATGACTCTTCCATCTTTTGTCTTTAGGCAGCCTGCTGATGTACGTGTTCTTTGATTAGTAATCTCCTGAATTCTTTTGTGCATTAGTTTCGCATTTTTACTGTTGTGTTGTTTTTCAATTTCTCTGCAATTTTTCTCAAGCCATGTTTCTTTAGCCTCCTTACATAAGGTTCGGACTTTTCTGTGAATTTCTTCATATTTGGCAGGATTATTTTTGTTCTGTCTTCTTGTTTCCATTAGTTGTAAAATTTCTTCAGTCATCCATGTCTTACGGCCCACTTTCTTTACTTTTGGAATAGTTTTTTCTGCTGCACAACTGATTGAATTCTTCAGCATTTCCCATTGATCATCTACATCTTGAAATAGGATCTCTAGATCAGACAATAAATCAAATTTGTTCTTTACTTCTATGTTAAAATTATCTTGTATTTCTTTGTCAGTTTTCAATTTGCACAAGTCATATTTAGGGTTTCCTGCTGTATACTTGACTTTCTTTGACTTTACCCTCAATGTGCCAGTAATTAATCTGTGATCACTGTAACAGTCTGCATTTGGAACTGTTTTTACAACTGTTAATGCATTTCGAAACCTTTTGCTTATCAGGATGTAATCTATCTGGTTTTTAATCCTGCTGTCTGGACTCCTCCATGTCCATAATCTTCTAGGATGTTGTTTAAACCAGGTGTTTCCTACAACCATTTCTTGTTCTTTTGCCCATTCTACAAGTCTGTAACCTCTTTCATTTCTCTCTCCCAAACCATGGTTGCTTACACTGCATCCATCGCTTTGCTTTCCTATTTTTGCGTTGAAATCACCCATTATGATATTTATTTCTGATTTTTTACAGTTCTTCAAAGCAGACTCCATGTCATTATAAAATTTCTCTATACTTTCTTCACTGCTTTCACTTGTTGGGGCATATACTTGAATTACATTTATTTTAAAAGGTCTTCCGTTTAATTTTACTAATAGAACTCTGTCTGACACAGCCCAATATCCTTTGACAGAATTTGATGTTTGCTTATCTAATATAATGGCTACACCTCTTTGCTGTTCTTCTCCCCCCGAGTAAATAATCTTACAATCCTCTCCTGTCCTTATCCCTGCTCCTCTCCATCTCGTTTCCGATATTCCTAATATGTTAATCTTCTCTCTCTCCATTTCTTTTTTGATGTCCTCCAACTTTCCATCTGCATTCATTGTTCTAACATTCCAAGTTCCTACTTTCAATGATATTAATCTTTTGCACCTAGTAGCCTGTTGACGGTCTGGAGTCACCTGGTGCGCATGACTATCCCTACCGGGCGAGGCTGCTCCTATGGAGCACCCATTTATGCCGTTTCTCTGATTACAACATGATTTTCTTGGCATTCAAAAGAATGGCACCATTGAAATCCTTGACTGGAGAAATCATAACTGATAAGAAACAGCATATGGACAGATGGGTAGAGCACTATTTGGAGCTTTACTCAAGTGAGACCAAACTAGTGGATGATGTCCTCAACGCCATAGAGTCCCTACCAACTCTTGACCACCTGGACACACTTCCCACCATAACAGAAATTAAGCGTACTATAAATGAACTTGCATCTGGCAAGGCTCCAGGTAAGGATCGAATTATAATAGAGGTTATCAGGAGTGGGCAATACACACTCACTCTACAGATCCACCAGCAAATAGAGCTATGCTGGCGTGAAGGACAAGTCCCACAGGATTTCAAAGATTCAAGCATCATAACACTGTACAAGAACAAGGGCGATAGGAGCGACTGCAACAACTATAGGGGTATCTCACTTCTGTGTATTGTTGGAAAAGTATTTGCCAGAATTGTTCTCCGCAGACTTCAAGTCCTAGGAGATCAAGTCTACCCCAAATCACAGTGTGGCTTTCGACAGAACCGGTCAACCATTGATATGATATTATCATTGCGACAAATACAAGAAAAATGCCGTGAACAGAATCAACCACTGTTTATTGCCTTCATCGACTTCACAAAGGCATTCGATTTGGTCAGTCGTGAGGTTCTGTTCAAGGCACTAAAGGAGATTGGCTGCCCACCAACTCTTCTGTCCATTGTGGAATCGTTCCACACAGGCATGAAGGGTATAATCAAGTCTGATGGTGCAACTTCTGAAGAAATTGAAATCACGAGTTAAGTTAAGCAAAGTTGTGTACTAGCTCCCACCTTCTTTGGAATATATTTTTCACTTCTACTGAAATATGCCTTTCATGATCAGGATGGTGGTATATACATTCACTCACACTCAGATGGCGGCCTCTACAATGCTCAGAGATTGAAAGCCAAGACCAAAATTAGGAGGGTACTGATCAGAGAGTTGCTTTTTGCAGATGATGCTGCAGTTACGACCCACTCTGAGGAAGTATTACAATATATACTATCTGCATTCTCCCATGCTTGTTCCGAATTCGGTTTAACAATTAGAAAAAAGAAGACACAGATTATGTCACAAGGTGCACATGAGGTACCATCAATCTTTATTGATGACGCTGAACTAGAGGTGGTAGACCATTTTACGTGTCTAGGATCAATGGAAAATAGCAAATTATCCCTAGATCAGGAAATCAACATCCGGATTGGTAAGGCAGCAACAACAATGAACAGGTTAAGAAAAATAGTCCGGGAGAACAGGAAGCTTACTGCCAAGACAAAAGTCCTTGTCTATTAAGCCTGTGTCCTTAGTACTTTTCTTTATGGCAGTGAAGCCTGGACAACTTACTCACTCCAAGAAAAACGTTTACACCGCTTTCATATGCGGTGTCTGTGAAGAATTCTTAGTAGTAAGTGGCAAGACAAAATCACAAATACTGAAGTATTGGAAAGATCAAGTTGTGTGACGGTTTATTCCATGCTCAGTCTTCGTAGACTTAGATGGATAGGACATCTTAGGAGGATGGATGATGGTAGAATAGCAAAGGACATCTTTTTTGGTGAATTACAGATGGGTAAGAGATCTCAGGGTCGGCCTCTTCTACGATACAAAGATGTGTGTAAGCGGGACATGATTGATACAGGCATTGATAATGCACATTGGGAGCAAGTTGCCGCTGATCGTGTTGCTTCTAGGGCAAATATCAGAAATGGAATAAAGACAAAAGAGAAAATAATTGCAGATAAGTCACACACCGAGCGTGTGAGACGTAAGATGGTGCATGATAGTGGAGATGACCACGTGTTCACATGCATCAATTGTGGATGAACATTTACAGCGCGAATTTTCATTATCAGTCACATTCGCTACCGCCATGGGTAATAGTTATTATGCCTTTTTGAAGCACAAACTATCGTCTGTCAAGACTGCAAGGTACCAATGATATATATATATATATATATATATATATATATATATATATATATATATATATATATATATATATATATACTAGACGACCCGGCCCGGTTTCGCCCATCCCGTGGCGAAGAGCGTCTAATTTAATTCATATACGGTCCCTGCTCCCGTTTCCGCTCCAAAAAATTAAAGTTGATTTTAAACTAACTACCTATTTTAGTTGCATCCACGCGAGTGAGAACAACACTGATCCTAACTAATTTCTGGTTTAATCAGAGAGTGAGTTCCCTTGCAGCAAGATGGCGGAACATTTATTCGTCTGTTTCTAAAGCTCGTGCCATTTTCTTTCGTGCTGGAGGAAAAATTGTTGATTTTAAATTAAATAATTATGCCAGTTGGCTGCGCGAGAATAAGAAGAACATCTGTAGAAAATTTCATCTCAATCGGATGGACGGTTCAGGTTCGCATAAAAGACACACAAACAAAGACACATTCTCATATATATATATATATATATATATATATATATATATATATATATATATATATATATATATATATATATATATATATATATATATATATATATATATATATATATATATCATCATCATCATCATCATCATCAATCATCATCATCATCTTCCACTTCTGCCGTGGGGAGGAATAATTTGCGTTCCAACGCCCAGTGGCGATGGTGTGTGTGTGTGTGTGTGTGTGTGTGTGTGTGTGTGTGTGTGTGTGTGTGTGTGTGTATAATATGTGGGTATATGTCTGTCGATACACGGCGGATACTGTCGTGTTTCCGCGACGGTGACAAGGTTGTTAGAGTACAACACCTGATGTTCATGTTGTATGTCCTTTGCAGATTAACCCCAGCTCCCCGTTGATTTATTATGCACGTTTATGTTTAGAAGTTTGCCATTGCTTACTCAACGAGTAGCCAGTGCTGAAATCCAGCTGACCAGTGTAGGGACCGTTAGCCACCTACCCCGCCGTTAGCGCATCATAAGTTTAAGTGCATTATCCCTGCGACAACGGTGACATCTAACCCTATGATCCCAAAGCTGTGTACTGACACGAATGTCATTGTTATCTTCTTTTATACACAGCCGAGGGAGTCTGTGGGTCATGGGGGACCGGGGTATGGGATGATATCGGGGTGGTGGTTGGTAACGTTTCAGTGAAAATCCCAGGTATATGAGGGGAAATAGTACATGAAAAAAAGGGCGGGGGTGGAGACAAGTAGGTATGGGGAAAACTGGAAGCAATGGAGGTGTGATAATAATCTGAGAGTGGAAACTGAGGAGTCCCGGTGGATGTACTTGCAATACATGAGTGGGTGCCAGTGAATGGGTTGGCCCTAGTGGACGAATATTAAAGAACAATGAAGTGTGCACCCAAGTATGATGGTGATACTAACAAAACTCATTTTCTGTGCTCCTTTATGTTTGTACGAAGGTAGTCCTAAAGTCTGGGTGGACTGATATGTGTGAGCGCACATACGTATATCTACACACATCAACAAACATTTATACAATAGTATACACACATATATCTGTGCGGGCTGTTGTTTGTCAAGACTCCTGTCTTTTCCACTTTTCACATTGGGCAGTGGGGAGCATTTTGTGTGATATTCACTGGCACAGGAACGGAGCATAATGGGGATGGCCCGTTGCTGTGAAGTTGGAACTGCGACTAACTAACTAACTAACACACATATGCGCGTTTCGCGTGGTATATATGAGCAAGGAGAGAGAGAGAGAGAGAGAGAGAGAGAGAGAGAGAGAGAGAGAGAGAGAGAGAGAGAGAGAGAGAGAGAGAGAGAGAGGAGGGGCTGGTATAGTTCCTGCGATATGCCACATCGGGTATGCGGAGTAGGAAGATCTACAAATACGAGGCTTCACTCATATTGTTCCCTATAAAATAGGGCCAGAAAGGTTGATTGTTATACACTGTGCCCACCCATATCATATGTATTCCGGGGGGGGGGGGGGGGGGCTGATCTTATACAAACCTACTAACACAATGCACTGGGCGATTTGATCCCAGAATACGTGGTATAACAATCAACCTTACTGGCTCTATTTCATAGGGAACATTGTTTTTAAAAAATTAATGTTGAGAATATTCTTGACAGACTAGACAACAAGCGCGAGGTATGTACAGTTGTTTTTTTTTTTTTTTTTTACTCTATCACTCATGACAATGGTATGAAAAAGAAGAAAAATACAGCGAATATCAACAGAAACTGTTGAGAATTATCTTTATATAGAAAAATGCAAAGCTAGAGAAGCAAGGGAAGAAAGGTTTACGTGGCGATCTTTGAGGAAGGGGGGGGGGGGGGGGTGAGAACTAGTGTTAAGTCCTTTACAGTAAGTCTCAATCAGCACCAGCTTTGTTTTGGTTGTTTGTCATTTTAGAGTCAATTTTACATTTAGTGGTTTGTCAAAACACATTGAACATCAACTCGAAGAGATCTGCTTTCAAATGGCCTGTGACTGACATTGAGTCTGATATGTAGGGGTTGCGAGACATCGTTCACAATTCGTAGGCCAAATACGTCGACAAACCCGCAAGGCAGCAAATAGTAATATAAGAAACATTCACTTCCTTAAAATACCCATGACAGGATCATGATCGCCAATGCCTGCTTCAGGTCACACACACAAAAAAGTAGTATAATGTAGTCCAAATATGCACATTTAACTGGTCTTCATTAAACGCCAGTAACTTTCTTCTTTCTTCTTCAGTGTTCCAGGCATTGAGGTTTTTTGCTGCAGATACAATCCGTCTCCATTCGTCTCTCTGGTTGACCTACAGTTATTCTTGGCTAGGACTGCCAATCGATCTCATGACCTGGGTTAGGGAGGTAGCAGTCTTTGTTTTGGCTACTGAAAAGCCCCGCTATACGTCGCTTCGGTATACGTCGTTTCGCTTTAACGTCGTTGTCACATAGTGGACTAACTTCATTTTACGTCGCTACGTTTCGCCATAACGTCGTTTTGAGGCTGGGACAATTCATGCAGGTGCTGACATAATTAAAAAGGGTGCCCCTTTGAGTGCTTCCATGATCACTCGTACCAGAAGTATTCTTATGAAGAACATGGAAGCACTATTGGCCGTCCAGATTAAAGACCAGGACCAACGGAATATGCCTTTGAACAAGATGGTTAACCAAGAGAAAGCAAAGTCTCTCTATGAAGATCTAGCTAAGAAAGCGTGTGAGAGCAGTACTAGTAGTGCTGATGATAGTTTTGGAGAGAGTCGTGGTTGGTTTAGGCGCTTTTAAGAAACGTTCACACCTGCACAACATTCAGACAACAGGTGAAGCGGCGAGTACCTATACTGCCGCTGCAGAGCGTTTCCCTGCAGAGTTGAAGGCCATGATTGAGGAGGGTGGTTACTATGCAGCAGACACATTTTTTGTTCAAGTAAAGAAGAGCCAGGAAAAGAGGCAGGAAGAGGTTACAGTTTCATCCTCAGATGAAGAGGCAGAATTAAATGCTCGAACTCTACCACTCCCCTCTCTTTAGCCAATAAATATCAACAATCATCACAATAAACATTACTGTAGTTCACAACACATTGTATTTCATTTAATTCTATGGGAAATGGTATTTCGCAATATTTCGTTTCACTTAACGTCAAGTTTTAAAAGAACGTAATCCGAGTAATCCTGACGTTAACTGGGGCTTTCAAGTATCTCGAATGGTAATTTCCATTTCCCCCTTAATTACGGCCGTGTCTCCCAAGTGACACGAGAGATTATCGGTACATACATGTACATTCATGCATACAATTATTTTACCTGATAGAGGATTATTATTCTCGGTCACAGACAATGTTGTCTACATAAGTTTACAGTGATATTGGCTTGTAATAGGACACTGGAACGACTACTCAATTTGCATTCTATGACAGAATGATGGTTGTAGATGGCAGTAGCTCCTCGGCTGTGTCTTCACCTTGAAGTGATAGGCGGTGTTGGGCATTTCAATGAGCTGAGAGCTATGTCGACGGTAGCGAAGCTGCTGGCAGGGTCTCCCATGTTGGACAGCTCAAGGGAACGGGACCAGACATAGTGAGACACAAACCTCATTTATGTAGACTGGCGACAATCAAAGGCAAGGGAAAGCAAACCGTGAAAAATGCTTGTCGACACCGGACATACTGAGTTACAGTCACAGGTTTTACGACTCAATGCAACATTACTCACTTTATGATGAGATGGCAGATGGCTTTAAGATAGTCTAAAACTGGGTAAAATGTCTTATCAATAGGAAGATAGCTGTAAGATAGTCTAAGATTACGTAAAATGTCTTAGCATTAGGAAGATAGCTGTAAGATAGTCAAAGATTACGTAAAATGTCTTAGCATTAGGAAGATAGCTGTAAGATAGTCTGCGACTACGTAAAATGCCTTAGCAAGAGGAAGATGATGTAAGATTGTCTAAGACTACGTAAAATGTCTTAGCAATAGGATGATGGCTATAAGATAGTCTAAGGCTACGTAACATTTCTTAGCGTCTATATGCCCTGAGGAGAGAAAATGGGCTGCATTGGATAAAACCGACTGCAATGAAGTCGATTTTCTTGGACGTTAATTATTTCTTTTTTTAACGTAAATTTTCCGATTATTAACGCATTTTAGAGCTAATAACCGTGAATAGTCTGGAATATTTTAGTTGCAATGACAATGACGACGGTCACAGAACGTATAAATGACCAAAGACATGAACATGCATGTAAAAAAGGAAGTGATTAATGATGCAGTTTTTCCCGTTATTTGATAAATAAACTGACACCAAAAGACCTTTCAAAATACAATTCTGAACTAACGTCATGATACTTGTCATGTTTCAACATGCACAATGCGCATTTCCCATGGTCCTTTTACGACAACAGCGTCCTCTCCTTTTGACTAACACCAGAGTGGAAGCCAGTTCAGACCGAGAGATCAGCCTTGCCTGCTACACTCACGATATATTTTTTTTTGCTCGTTCGATCGCTTTGAAGTCAAGCCAAGAGTAGCCCACATATGTGCTACTACTTATAGTGCACTGGGGATTAGCTTTCCCTATTACCAGTGTCTCGCGCCATTAGGCGAACCCACTCCGACTTCAGAGGTACTTGTAATTTACGTCTCGAAGTTAAGGACGATAAGTCAACATTTTAGGCCAACTAACTAGTATAGAGTTTGAAGCAGCTACCTCGGCAACTGCACACCGGAGGTTTAAGAGCTAGTGCACTTATCCATTCGGCCAAGCTGAGCTTCAAGTTGTTCTTATTCTTCTCTTACTCCATTTACCTGAAGTGTTTGGTAGGTGGGGGGGGGGGGGGAATATACAAACATGCCCCAGCATAATGTTTAGTGTATCAGTCAGACATGAAGGAGTTGACGTGTACTTTTATATATTTAACTTACGTTATGTAACATATAATTTTATACGCTCTACTTGTAACTTACGTGGTTTTATCATAGTTATACTCGTTAAATTGATGCGTGAAATTAGACGTAGACAGTCGGAATACTTTGTTCACGTTATGGGGAGAAATGGACTAGAAAACTTAGTCACAACTGGCAAGATTTAAGGGAAAAGAGCAAGAAGAAGGCAGAGAGAAATATCTGGATGGCGTGACCTCATGACATAATCGGGACATGAACACAGGGCTGATCCAAGACACTGGTGATCGTGTGAGATGTCGAAATATGACTTCCCACGCTTATCAGAACAGCACATGATGATGATGATACTCTATAGTGGGAGCCGCCGTAGCATAGTGGTTAGATACCCGCTGTTAGCTCGGTGGTCATGGGTTCGATCCGTATCCGGGCGTTATAGTAATTTATTTTTTAATTTATGTGTGCCTACTATGTCTAAAATTGATACCAGCAAATGTCTTGGGAAGTAAAGGCGTTGGGCGTGATACTGATCACATGACCTACCGGGTGCCGATTAGTCTATCAAATATGGGTCTAGCACTGTAAGCCCAATGCCCTGTACAGTGTGTAAAGAGATCTGTGTTTTTATTATACACTGTGTTGGAATTTACTCTGAAAGAAAAGTATTCTTTCTCGAGTCTCTCACTCTCTCGCCTCTCTTTCTCTCCCTCCCTCCCTCTCTCTCTCCCTCTTTCTCCCTCTCTCTCTCCCTCTCTCTCTCTCTCTCCCTTTCTCTCTCTCTCTCTCTCTCTCTCTCTCTCTCTCTCTCTCTCTCTCTCTTGCGTGTATATTTGTAAAGGAATGTTAAGAGTATTAATTATAGTATTATCCCAAAATGTTCCTGGAAATAGAAGTGGAGGTGTAAAGTGATCACAACAGAAACAAAATACTGGTGTTGACTGCAACGTCCTGTAAAGGATATGCAACTAACATTTTTTTTAAAGTAAATTACAAAAGGGGCCTTACAGAAGATGAACGATTCACGCATGCGAGTGTGTGGTGTGTGGTGTGTGTGTGCGTGCGTGCGTGCGTGCGTGTGTGTGTGTGTGTGTGTGTGTGTGTGTGTGGTCTACTAGACTAAAAATGTAATCGAATCACATAAACACAATTCCTCTTTGCTTTTATATCACTCACTCCCCCTCCAAATATCCCCCCCTCTTACGCCTTTAGTGATGTATATCCTGTAAGCGTGATGCATGAGTGACTGAATGTGACTCGAGCTTGTGCGTCAGGATCCTTAAATTTCCTTGCAATCTATCCTCTTTCATCAGTGAAATACTTATCTTCCTGGTGTCTATCTCTGGAGCAGTGTCACAGTATATTCATTCTTCTTCTTCTTCTTCTTCTTCTTCTTCTTCTTCTTCTTCTTCTCTTCTTCTTCTTCTTCTTTTCTTCTTCTTCTTTTCTTCTTCTTCTTCTTCTTCTTCTTCTTCTTCTTCTTCTTCTTCTTCTTCTTCTTCTTCTTCTTCTTCTTCTTCTTCTTCTTCTTCTTCTTCTGCGTTCATCCGAAGAGTTTTTCGGACGTGATTGCGTTGTGCCTGTTTACAGCAGAGCTGCAGTTTTACGCCGTTAGGCCGACATATACGACTTCTGCGGACGTTTGTTAACTGGGTTAGCCTCCCCGTGTTTCGAAGAACATTCCACTCTCGCTCGGACGTTTTTCGAGTTGTATCTTTTTATTTGCGCCCTAGACTGACACATCCGCTTTCTGCGGGCATTTGTTAACCGGGTTAACCTTCCTGGGTGTTTCGAAGGACATTCCACTATCACGGTTGTTGTGTCGTCCATAACCCAGCTGGTCATGTTAGAACGGCCGAAGACATTACGGTCAACCCTCAATGGAAGGCAGGGGTAGACCATGGGTATTCCCCGCCATCCAAGGAGGCTTCCATAATTGCATAGCCGACACACAGCGCTCTAGTACTGGGCTTACCCAAAGAAACGTCACGTCCTGTGCATGGCTGCTTCACTTCCTTACTTCCGTATGTTGGGCATTTTGTTCGCCACTGGCCGCTTCCAATGCAAACCAGGAGAGGTCAGTCTGCAGACGACATCCACTCAGCGAGCTTTCGGATCGGACATTCCACGAAATTGCTTTGCTAGCCATTCGTGCCTCGGGTCGCTTTCTCGTCTCTTACTGTTGTGGTGTCATCCCTATCCCAGCTGGCTCACCTAGAATAGCCGAAGACATTGCGGCCGGCTCTGAAGGGAAGGTAGGGACAGACCATGGGTATTCTCCGTCATCCAAGGAGGCTTCCATAATTGCAGAGCCAACACATAGCACTCTGATACAAGGCTCACCCAAGGAATCGTTACGTCCTGCACATGGCCGTACATTAGCCCCACTTCCGTATATTGCTCCTCCCGTTCACCGCAGTCTGCTCAGGAAAGACCAGGAGGGACCTGTATGCAGATTACATCCACACAGCAAGCTTTCGCTTCGGACTTCCACGTAATGGATTCGTTAGTATTCCATTTCGTGACAATGTGACGTTTTTGCACAAAAGGTTCATCCCTTAGAAATTCCGTCTGTGCAACGAGTCATATTTCCATGACTGTCGGCGGACAGCTAGTTAAGGAATTTCTCTCTCAGACAGCTTTTCTCTCTTGCGCTACACTGATACAGACATATTTCACAAAATACACTTCTCCGCTACATACAGCTTCTCCGCCACCCAATTTCATATATTCCAGAAATGAGCATACAGAAGAAAAGACCACATATTTCATTTAATTAAGCGAATGTTTGCTGCCTTCGTGATTATATCTGCTTATCAAGACTTTACTTCTTCTCTCCTTTTGTGATCAAAGTTTTCTATGCGTCTATTCGTATAGGTAACAAGTAAATTGGTTCGCTTAAAGTCTTTATAGGAGACCCACAGTTTTCTCTAAGAGTCTCTCCAGTCGGCGAGATTTCATTCCTCCGGTCGGCGAAGCCAGAGCAGCTTGGTGGGACGTGCTTTGAAGATGTGTTTGAGGGCTGCTCCTCATTTTCAAAAAGCAGAGTCCATGAGACTCATTCTGTTGATGAGTGCTCTGAGTCCACAATGTCGTGTTCTGAGTCAGATGATTTTGGTCGGTGTATTTCTGACTAATCTCGTGTATGATGTCGTGTTCTGAGTCAGATGATTTTGGCCGGTGTATTTCTGACAAAGCTCGTGTATGATGTCGTGTTCTGAGTCAGATGATTTTGGCCGGTGTATTTCTGACAAAGCTCGTGTATGATGTCGTGTTCTGGTCTGTAGTTCCCCCACCCTCCCTCCCCCTCAAAACTATCTTTATATGTTGTATTAGTAGTGTTATTGCCTCCCTAAAGCTTTGAGATGGACTGTGCTGCTCAATGTTTCCTTCAGCCTTTGCCTTTGTTTCATTTACAGAGACACTACAATGACCCACGTTACTAGCTATTGTCAAAGAGTAATCTGACTTCTTTGGAAATTCATATAGTTGTTTTTGTTGTTTTTAAACTGTATCTTCTTTTGACGCAAGTGTTGTTACTTTAGAATGTATAGTGCGTGAGACAAAAGAAATTAATTCACTAGCTGTCAAAAGATGCTGATCAGTAACGTACCTGTCCGTTTCCATGTAGATCATCGTATTTGCCATTATCGTTACAGAAAGCTTTGTTCTCCATTGTGTACCTTAGTGTAGAAACAAACAGGAGTTAGATTATTTAAAAAATACTAGTAGGCATACGAATTACAGTAAATTACATATATGTTTTTTTTTTAATGTAGCATATCCCTTGCAGGATGTTGCAGTCAACAACGGCATTTTCCAGCTGCTGTTGATGTACTAGGCAAATTTTACGTTCAGTAGTTTGCCATTGCTTTCTGAACGACCGGCTCCCATACCGACACGTTATAACATAAAGCGACACGGTCTGCTGCACAAATCGGTCGCGGCTGCGTTTTGAACGCCTGGTAAGCGGCTCACGAACCGGGTTCGGAAGTCTTTGGTCACGGAGACCGGAGATATATGTTGTGAAACAATAAAAGGCTGGTTAATTACTGATACATCATAACATTTAACAAAGCCACTCAAAGTCAAAGATGTGACGAACAAGGTCACGAACACAACACAGCATAATCAGCATCCCTTACGTTGTGGCCGTTTAAAGAACACTTACAACTTATAAATTGTATCTTTTTATCACAAATAATTTATGGAAGTATGGAAGTGGTTGCTAAACGTAGCTAACTCAATGTAATTAAACACGGCCGTTATAGCAGGTTCCGGGAATGTATTTATTGAATAAAAATCAGTACATTACAACCAATCACGCAATGTTTCTTTACAAATAGTTCATTGAGGCTTCTGCACACTGTTGCCAAAAGTCCATACTGCTGAAGGAAACATTTCTGTAACTCATTCTTTGAACCTCAGCTGGATTGGCACATTGGATATAAAGTTATAAGCATTCTTGAGTCGCTGTCCATTCAATATCGATTGGAGGCGACATAACAAGAGGAAGGTCATAAGGTGCAAGGTAGGGCAATGTCCTGAGTGTTTCAGGATAGTCGTCACATCGTGCGTTGGCATCATATAGCTCCCTATTTATATCATCTCTTACATTTCTCATTATATTTTCGGCGTACAGGTTATACAAATAGGGGGACAGCACACATCCCTGGCGGACTCCTTGCTTGATGTCAAACCAATCTGATGTCTCGCCATCTATTCTAACCGCTGCTTGTTGGTCTTGATAGAGCATTCTTATGAGTTGTATTACATGTGATGGAAAGCCCATATTCCTCATGATTTCCCAAAGTTTCTGATGTTGTACACAGTCAAATGCTTTTTAATAATCCACAAAACATGAGAATAGGTTTACATTAAATTTTCTGCACTTCTGTATTATTAACCGCATTTTAAGAATGTGATCTCTTGTTCATCTTCCTTGTCCAAATCCAGCTTGAACCACGTTAATTTCTTCTTCGATTTTCTTACGAAGTCTTTCCATTATTTTACTTGCATGACTGATCATGGCAACAGTTCTATAGTTGGTGCATAATTTCAGGTTGCCCTATTTTGGTATTGGAATGAAGATAGTTCTCTTCCAATCTTTTGGCCATATACCATATTTCCATATCTTTTTACATAACTGCGTGATAGATTTGTACTCTTTCTTCTCCTCCTGCTTTAATTAGCTCAGCTGGTATCTCATCACATCCAGGTGATTTACCATTCTTCAGGTTCTTTATTGCCCATGCAATTTCATCTAATGAGGTTTCAGCTTCTGTCTCTGCTGTCATTGGCTCATGTATCTCATTCATATCCTCACTGTCACTCTTATCATACATTCCACTGAAGTACTCCTGCCATCTTTCTAGAATGTCTATATTTAGTTAAGGTATTTCCCATCTTGTCACAGATAACATTCAGTTGAGGTTGAACATTTCTTGTCAATAACTTCATTTCTTTGAACATTTCGTAATCTCTTCCAGTCTTATGATATTGCTCTATTCTGGTACAGCAATCTTGTATATATTGATTTGTGTCCTTTCTTGTGTTCTGTCTTATTTCTCGAGTTAAAGATTTATACTTCACCCTGCTGTTATCGTATTCACCTCCTTTATGTTTCAGTCCCCTTCGTTGTTTTATTAATTTTAATGTGTCGGACGTAATCCATGGCTTAAGTTGCTTTTTCTTGGTCGGAATTAAATCTTTAGCTGCAGTTATCAAGATATTTCTAGCTTTTACTGTCAGTTCATCAGGTGTCATTTCCTCTTGTACAGACATCAAGACCCCAAAACGATTCCTAACTTCTACGTCGCATGCATCTGGTATTTTTGTTAGATCAAAACGAAGTGGCCTTGGTCCTCGGGTAAGCTTTTTGAGTTTTAATTTCAGATCTGCTTCTAATAACTGATGATCTGTATCACAGTCTGCGCTTCGCAGGGTTTTTGCAGATGTTATGCTTGATCACCATCTTCTTTATATTAAAATATAACCTATCTGGTTTTTGGTAATGCTGTCCGGGGACTTCCGTGTGAAGAATCTTCTTGGGTGTTGTTTAAAAAGTGTGTTGGCTATCGTTAACTCATTTTCTGTGCAAATTTCATTTATTTTTCACCTGCATCATTTCTATTTCCCAATCCAAATTTTCCTAAAACGTGTCTCTCATTTTCAGCTCTTCCTGTACCAACTTTTGCGTTAAAATATCCCATTATTATTGCTATATCATTATGATCAATCTTATTTAATGTGTCTTGCAGTGTGTTGTAGAAATCTTTAATTTCGTCCTCTTCTGCTGTTGAAGTAGGTGCATATATCTGTATGAGAGTTGTGTTTTTTGGACGGCCTTTAAGTCTAATAGTGAGGATTCTATCACTAACTGGGTTATATCCCATTAAAGCTTTTGCAGTTGTTTTATCTAAACAAAATGCCTCCCAACTTTGACCTCCGACGTCTCTACCAGAATAAATGAAAAGACTTCCATTTTCAGTTATCAAATGCCCCTTGTCTCTCCAGCGATCTTCACTATTTCCTAAAATTTGAATATTTAACCTCTCAATCTCATTACATTCTACTTTCAGCTTCCCCTCATACTGACTTCTCACATTCCACGTTCCTATTCTCACTCTGTTTCTTAATCTGGCACAGAAGATTTCCATGGTAACACAGTCAGGATTAACTCCGTCATCACGATTACTAGTACTGTCCACTGTGTCACACTCTTCCCCAGTGTTATCTGATCTGTCTGGCCTGGGGGTCTCGCCACCAGATCTTTTTCTTATTATGTTATCTGTTATAGTTGTTATGGTTTCTTGGCAAGTTTTGCAGAAGGTAGTTTGCCATTGCTTTCCTTCTGGGCAGTGACTGTACTGGTCGGTGGCCATAGCCATTGTCTCTACTGATAAGATTATCTGCCTATCGCAGATAGATAGATATTCAAAATATGCGACATGGGTGGTATAATAGAAACAAAATATTTACAACTTGTACTGTGATTCCAAAATATTTGAAAGCGATCACCAGGATGTCACGACTCCTGATTTGAGAAGCCGAGCCTACTACACAAGAAAACAATTTCTTACAATTTTCTCACATTGCATTAGCTGTAGCTTGGTCTTCAAGCAGTCAACCTGATATCTACAACAGAAGGTGTTATCAAAATAACTACAAAAGAGTAGGACATATGGAAAATCACTAGAAGAAAAGGATCTTTAAACATCCCACTCAGGTATATAAATCACCATAAAGAACCACTTCGGAGAAAACAATGGCAACAATCCAGCATACAAGTAAATTATAATCTTACCGTGAGAAACCAACAATGGAAGTAAATATCGAGGGCGTTTACGTGCGTACCTTGAGTTAGTGTACACATAACTAAATATTTGTGTAAATATTTTGTATACATCGTACCCAGTCAATTCCGTCCTCCTCCTCATCTTACTCCTTCTCCACCACTTCCCCCTTCTTCTTCTTCTTCTTCTTCTTCTTCTTCTTCTTCTTCTTCTTCTTCTTCTTCTTCTTCTTCTTCTTCTTCTTCTTCTTCTTCTTCTTCTTCTTATTATTATTATTATTATTATTATTATTATTATTATTATTATTCGTCTTCTTCTTCATTTTTCGCTCGCTCTCAGACTGTCTATATCTGTATTTGTTTTACTTCATGCACTACAATGTCTTCTGCAGATCCTGCAAGATTCTGACATACAGGGTAGTTTCATCCTAGAATATACCTTTTTGATCTGTATGTGGTACAATGTTGATAAACATATTCTGCAGTGTAAGGTGCATGTACTTTCACAATGCTGCAGAACCTATCTTTAGTGGTCGCTAAGGATAGTGAACGCAGTTTCACAATACCGCCATACCGAGTTCCAGATCAGTCGCAAGCGATTTGAAAGCAAATTGCTTTGCGCTGATTTTCACAATGGTATGAACATCGGTCATTCCGAAAGCAATGACAAACCAATGAATGTAAATTGCCTAGAAAATAAAACAAATTGCTAAACAATATTTTGAGGTTGACTGCGACGTCCTGTAAAAGAACATGTAAATATTTTGTTTGTCCTTCTTTCAAATGTGACAGTTGAGTTTGGTGTGTCCAGTTCTGAATCTAAAAAAATCACATTTCTAATCTTGTCCAACAGATAATAGGCATCATGTGAATGAACAAGTGACGCTCTAGTTATTTTTTTTAGAATTTTCTTTTGGTAATAAGTAACTGGTAATAGACAAGATGTTTCTAAACATTCTATATTAGTTGACATTTGTAGTCTGTTTTAACTAGCCACTTTAGTTACATTTTCTGAATTGCTTTGTAATTATGAAATCTGCATAATTTGATACCTCTTGAAAAACAAAAACAAATCCAACGGTGCTTTATTCAAGTCTGTAGGTCAATTCTAAGCGGATATATTAATGTTTGTGTGTCAGTTTATCATTTAATATGAAAAAAGAGCAAAATACGATTTTGACCCTTTCACGAAGTGTGACCTACCTAAACACTCACAGAACTGTTGGTAACACAGACGCAAAGGGAGATTAAAGCTGCCTCTGTCTAACACAAGGACAGATAACTGCTGCCAGTTTATATATATATATATATACACACGCAGACACATATGTATACGCCTCCACGTCATGCTGTGATGACATCAGATCGCACGCGTTACTGCACGCACTATCTTGTCAGCGTGAGGCCGCGAGGCGGAGATCAATTTTGACCTGAATATTTCCGTTGAAAATTTGCATACTTATCACTGATCACTTATACTGATCTTGTCCTTGTAGAGTGATGAAAAATTACACATAAATACAGTCATGGGTATTGAATGTACCATGCATTCATTATCATGTTAATCACTCTGAACACTCTATAACAATATTAAATGGTCTTAGCTGGAGTATGACAAGGAAAACTGCTATCTCCCGCCATTGAAATACCACACTACAGCATGCGATCTTCATAATTTATGTGTGAGATTGCCAACTTAAATGGTTGAAAATTGCAAAATGCACATAAACATGGATGCTAAATTTAATAATACGTATGAGAACAATGTAACACGTCTAATAAAATAGTATTTACGGGTTTACTTACCACGTAGAATAGGTAGCCTGGTTCTCCGGTATAACAAGGATTCCCGAAGCGCCAGAAATGCAGAATGCAAAACGGGGAGGGAAAAACTATATCAAGTAATCGGTGTCTGTGTTAACGCGATCTTGAAATAATCGGGGAATTTAATATCATGAGTACGCGTAACGTCTTCATATCGGAGACACAAAAGCAAATAATCGAAAGTAACAGCAAAAAAAAAAAAAAAAATTCCGGTTAAAGTCGGCAAACCTGAACCGTAGTGTATAGTTTTAACCCGATGATACCTTTCGTTTTGTTCACTTCACGAGTTGTAATTGCAATTTGAGTACTGTCATGGTGATTTATTGTTTATTTAAATTTTTCAGTACACAATGTAAATGGCATTTATAGCGGTTATAAGTATCCAGACATGCACATATACTAAATCACAGCCCTGGGATTCTCTAATCCTGTTTGCTTTGTTTTCTATCTTAAAGCAAAGTAGCTTTGCATAAATCAATTTTACAACAAATGTAACTAAAGATCCATTCCCTTCATAGACAGATAACGGAGCTCTCGCATCACAGTGCACCCGATCTATCCAATGAATCAACGGAGAAGTGTCAGCAGTACAGCATATAACATTAGTTGCCGAGTAAAAGCTAATCTGAGTGTGGCGTAATTGTAAATACATACATTTAACGGCTTCTCCTACTATGGAGTAGGTGAAATGTTAAGCCAAACATTCTCATTCCTGAAGTCTAACTTATGAATTTTTCTCGTCTTATGTCCAGCATTATTTCCTATAATAATAACTAAATGCTCGCTTATATTGTCACTCTGAAAATAATTGTATTTAAATGGTGTAGAGGTAGCCGGTCTCCCTGGTCTAGGGGTTACACGACTTTCTCCGTAATCCCGTATACTCTTGTGAGTAACGTGACGTGCACGAGAATCGGTAGCGGTTATCTCCGCGTCGGTAACTTAGGGGTATGTGAGCCGGTCGCTCAGAAAGCAATGGCAAACTACTGAGCGTAATCTTGCCAAGAAATCAACAATCAGATGAAAGATTCTGATGTTGACAGCGATGTCCTGTAACAGGATGCGCACAAAAAAGTGGTGTTATAACACTAGTATTATTATTATTGTAAAATTACCAATTATAACTGTTTGAATTTAGGTAGAAAGACTATCTGTGACAAACAAAATCCTGAGAGAAAGAGAGAGAGAGAGAGAGAGAGAGAGAGAGAGAGAGAGAGAGAGAGAGAGAGAGAGAGAGAGAGAGGTTATATAACATTAGATTAGATTATAATTAGATTAGATAAGATTAGATTAGAGTGATAAAACATGTTAATATAATAATAAGCTAAAATATAACATTCGATAAAACCGACTACCAGACTAACAGATAGACAGACAGACAGTTGGAAGGAAAAGTGCATGCACAGACTGATAGACAGAGACAACAAACATACAGACAGGCGGAAAAAAAACAACAGACAACACACAGACAAACAGACTCACATGAAAGCACCTGAATTCACCGCTAGCCGTCGTCGAGTTTATTATGATTAAGCCTGCTGGCAATGAACGACAGCTCAAACTGTAAAGGTTTCTCTTACTTAGTTAAATCCAGCAGACGCTCCTGTCAAATACGCAGGACTGCATATTTAAATCCTGGTTGGGAAAAAACAGGTAATGGGCCCCTCTTCCAGCATGTCACTAAACATATACGCGGTTTACAGTTTCCTATGTCAAGATTCTGTCTTTGGCCTTGAGTTTCCAACAATGTAAAAGGACGGTAAACTCTGGATCGTCTTTATAGTGTCAACTGTGACTCGCCTTTATATAGAGTCAACTGTGACTCGCCTTTATATAGAGTCAACTGTGACGTTTGTTATGTTTGGACATGCTTTTAAATTGTTGTGATGCCATCTGACCGACTTTATCTTTAAGTTGTCTATTTGTCTGTTCCGCCACCGGTCCCTATGTCTGTTTGTTTTTCTGTCTATCTGCACGTGGGATTGTCTGCCTCGCGGTCTGTCAGTTTTAATTTTTGCCTGTCTGTCTTTCCGTCCGTCCGTCTGTCCATCCCTCCCTCCGTCCATCTGTCTGCCTGACAGATCGTCCGTCCTTCTGTCTGTCTGTCTATCTGTCAATCTATTTCTATATGTTTATCTATGTAGCTATCAAGTAACACAGACAGACAGACAGACAGACAGACAGACAGACAGACAGACAGACAGACAGACAGACAGACAGACAGACAGACAGACAGACAGACAGACAGACAGACAGACAGACAGACAGACAGACAGACAGACAGACAGACAGACAGACAGACAGACAGACAGACAGACAGACAGACAGACAGACAGACAGACAGACAGACAGACAGACAGACAGACAGACAGACAGACAGACAGACAGACAGACAGACAGACAGACAGACAGACAGACAGACAGACAGACAGACAGACAGACAGACAGACAGACAGACAGACAGACAGACAGACAGACAGACAGACAGACAGACAGACAGACAGACAGACAGACAGACAGACAGACAGACAGACAGACAGACAGACAGACAGACAGACAGACAGACAGACAGACAGACAGACAGACAGACAGACAGACAGACAGACAGACAGACAGACAGACAGACAGACAGACAGACAGACAGACAGACAGACAGACAGACAGACAGACAGACAGACAGACAGACAGACAGACAGACAGACAGACAGACAGACAGACAGACAGACAGACAGACAGACAGACAGACAGACAGACAGACAGACAGACAGACAGACAGACAGACAGACAGACAGACAGACAGACAGACAGACAGACAGACAGACAGACAGACAGACAGACAGACAGACAGACAGACAGACAGACAGACAGACAGACAGACAGACAGACAGACAGACAGACAGACAGACAGACAGACAGACAGACAGACAGACAGACAGACAGACAGACAGACAGACAGACAGACAGACAGACAGACAGACAGACAGACAGACAGACAGACAGACAGACAGACAGACAGACAGACAGACAGACAGACAGACAGACAGACAGACAGACAGACAGACAGACAGACAGACAGACAGACAGACAGACAGACAGACAGACAGACAGACAGACAGACAGACAGACAGACAGACAGACAGACAGACAGACAGACAGACAGACAGACAGACAGACAGACAGACAGACAGACAGACAGACAGACAGACAGACAGACAGACAGACAGACAGACAGACAGACAGACAGACAGACAGACAGACAGACAGACAGACAGACAGACAGACAGACAGACAGACAGACAGACAGACAGACAGACAGACAGACAGACAGACAGACAGACAGACAGACAGACAGACAGACAGACAGACAGACAGACAGACAGACAGACAGACAGACAGACAGACAGACAGACAGACAGACAGACAGACAGACAGACAGACAGACAGACAGACAGACAGACAGACAGACAGACAGACAGACAGACAGACAGACAGACAGACAGACAGACAGACAGACAGACAGACAGACAGACAGACAGACAGACAGACAGACAGACAGACAGACAGACAGACAGACAGACAGACAGACAGACAGACAGACAGACAGACAGACAGACAGACAGACAGACAGACAGACAGACAGACAGACAGACAGACAGACAGACAGACAGACAGACAGACAGACAGACAGACAGACAGACAGACAGACAGACAGACAGACAGACAGACAGACAGACAGACAGACAGACAGACAGACAGACAGACAGACAGACAGACAGACAGACAGACAGACAGACAGACAGACAGACAGACAGACAGACAGACAGACAGACAGACAGACAGACAGACAGACAGACAGACAGACAGACAGACAGACAGACAGACAGACAGACAGACAGACAGACAGACAGACAGACAGACAGACAGACAGACAGACAGACAGACAGACAGACAGACAGACAGACAGACAGACATATATCTTGAAACCCACACGAACGTAATTCCCATTAGGAAACAGTCACATAAATATACGGCCCCATTGAGACTGCATATGTTGTGAATGGATCACGTTAGTCCAAAACGTGCTTTGCATTAAATTGTCTGAACTGAATAGTCGGCCGTTAGTTACAACGTAACCTGTCTTCATGGTGATATTTACAAGTTTCTAGCAATGGGTTGTAACGTATTTCTTCTCTGTTGATTCAGTGTTGGCGAGAGCAAATACACTACTCAAAGTCGACCCAGAAAGAGACGTTTTGACAAACACTACTGACCGTTGTGGAACCTACCGTTGTGCACTGGCTAGCATGCTTGTCTGCAGGACTGGTGGTCATGTGTTTGAATCCTCAACGAAGGGATATTTTTCACTACCCAGGCTCTCAAGCTGACCCAGTCGTAACTGAGTAACTTCAAATCTCTGAAGTGAAGATGGCTGATGTGATATTGATCAGATCTTCCAGAGAGTGTGGGTGGGTCTAAAATGTGAAGCTAACAACATATACCTATTAGTGTGCAAACTGGTCCTTTACATTCTATGTGTTTATCTGGCTAGGCTGTCAGTTGTTTCAACAATTAGTTCTTAGAGACAAGTGTGCTATTTCAAATGTCTGAAAAATCTCCTCACATTTACCAGAATCCATGTTAAGTGGTTTCAGAGTCTTTGAATAAACATAACATGCCGGAAGCAGGCGCCTGCTACAGGTTTGTGATGTTATAGGGCATTGGTTCTCAACTTTTTATTGCCCCATGCACCCCTTTACCATATGTTCAGAATTCCATCCACTCCCCCCTTCGTATTTCCTCCCTATAAATCCCCCGCCCCTACAGAGTATACGTAAAAATTGAAGTTAAATTTAATAACACATACTAGAACAAGTCTAGAGGTCTACATAAAACGTGATTTGCAGGTCTACTTACGTTATAAAACGAATTTGAGAAGAGCGAGAAGTACAGAACCGTAAAGTATGGGGGAAAAAACAATATTAAGTAATCGGTTCTTGATTTAACGCGATCTTGAAATAATCTTAATTTCTCTAACCCCCCCCCCCCCCCCCATCCCCCCCACGGAAATCCTAAAATTCCAGCCTGGGGGGGGGGGGGGGAATTCCCCATCCATTGAGACTCACTGTTATAGGGTCATTACATTTTGCAGGCCTGACTGTGGTTGGTACAACGTACCCAGTTAATTCCTCTGTTGGCGGAAGACATACCTAGGCATCAAATCAACTACAAACCTAGCCACGCATGTAAGCTTTACCGCTGTTTAATTGAGAAGTGGACAATATTTCAGTCATTAATAAAACTACGTGTAATGTTTAATCCAAGGATTAAATCCTAAATAATGGGATTAAAAAGCAATTATGTAGCAGTTTACGCAGGCGCTGAAATCTACCTGTCGACTCACTGCATGTTAATGAACCACAGATTAAGACCCATGCTCTGACGTTCAATTATGGCTCTTGCTTCATGAGATGGTAATACGCCTTTTCACACGATCACCAAAGTCGTAGATCAGGCTTGTGTTCTAATCTTGATCACTTCACGTGACTAGACCATCTAGGTAATTATCATTTTGCCTTCTCTTTGCTCTTTTCCCATCAATGCTACCAGTTGTCGGTAAGTTTCGTAGTTTATTTCTCTTCATAACGCGCCAAAATAAATTGTGACCGTCTAATTTCTCTGATCTGTTTACGGTTGTCATTTGTTTCTTGCAGAACTGTGTCATTTGTTTAACTGGTCGTCTCTATTATTCTTTGCACTTCCCTAAGAAACCACAGTTCCATTACTCTTAAATATTTCTCAACTATACTAATTTTCCGTATTTCCCATGCACATAACAGGATGGGTTCAACCGGGAATGATAACTCGATCACCAAGCGCCCGAAGAAGCTGGATGTGTCGGCCGGCAGGCGCAAATATCGCACCTCTGCTGTAAACAGGCAACAGGCAATTTCGGATGAACAACAAAGAAGTTGAAGAAGGAGGATGAGGAGGAGGAGAGGAGGAGGAGCAGGAGGAGCAGGAGGATAACTCTGGTGGTCGTTGGAAGTCACAAGCCCTTCTACCACTTTTTGATGGAGAAAGAACTCGGATGTTTTTAGTTGTTTTGGTTCGCTTGATGACAGTGTAGGCGTGTAGCTGAAATCTTTCATGTAGTGCAGTTAGATATAACAAGCGGTTGTCATTACTGTTGGGCTAATGTTCTTGTTTGCCCTCTAATTTGAAACACATACGTCGGCGTATGAGACACGTGACCTAGCAAGCCCATGCTGTAAATCAGAAACAGGGTATTAATATACACCTTCACGATGCTCCCTCCTTTCCCCCTCTTCCCACCTCTCTTCCCCTACCCCCCAAAAAAAAACCCTTAGCAGGAACCCGCTGTGAGTGTGGGAAGTGCTAGTTAAGACTATCAATTTTTTTTTCCTCCGCCCATCCCTTTGTATATGTTATTTTCTATCAATCTGCACGTCAGTTTGTCTGCCTCACAGTCTGTTTGGGTTTACTGTCTGTGGGTTTGTCTGTCTAACGGTTTGTCGGTTTATCTGTGTTTCATTGTATCAGTTTGCCTCTCTGTCTATCTGTAGCAGGATCCCCTTGTCAGTATGGGAAGTGCTAGATGGGAATATCACATTCTAAGGCCTGGGTGCACGGTGTAATAATGTCACTATCATTTACTTCCCCTATAGTACCTTGCACACTACTGAGCGTAATCTTGCCAATAAATCAACGACAGCGGTAAAATGCTGGTGTTGACAGCGATGTCCTGTAAAGGATATGCAAAAAAAAAAATAATAGTACCTTGCGGTGTATGGCAGAGGGGGTCTTGAGCGTGAGGCCGCCAGGCTGGTGCAGTCGCAGCGAACTGTGCATGCTAGTGTTTTCTTTTTGCCCCCGACAGAAAAACATCCACACCTTATCGAGGATTCAAACCCGGGTCTACCGAAGGAGAATCCGGCATTCTAGCAACTCGGAAAGCCGATAGATGGCATGTCTTTCGCTCTCATAGAGAACGTCGAGAGCTCACATTGAACCCTCGTCCGACAGCGCTCATGTCATTGCCAGCATTCTATTACATCAATGTGCCAGCTTCATGGTAGTTTACCTCTGTCTTAACGTATCATGTTTAATGAAGAATCGACGTCACTGCACACGCGACAATTCCTTTAAACGCAATGTCTATCTCCGTAGTGGACGGATGTGGGAACAGTTTGTACCCTTTTGCTAGCTGTTTACACCTCAGATCCGCTTCACTTATAATCTGTGTTAAAACCAAAACTACTCTCCGCTTCACATTAACCTCTGACAGAAACTGCTAGATTTTGTACCCGTGGAATACACATAACTAGACTTGTCGCGGCACGCATCTATCTCTTTATAGAAGTAAATGTATTGGGAAGCATTCCAGTGAACACTTCATGCCAACACTGCCCAAGACATCTGACTCGCATTGGTCTTACCAGTCGTCGTCGTGTATACATACTTCACTTTCTTCATGTATATCAATCGGGTAGATGAATAGAGTATATGAATAGAGTAGATGAATCGAGTAGATGAATAGCGTAGATGTACGGGGCAGTATTGGGTATGTGGTACTGGCCTCATTTTAAGACCGATCGGCACTCGATGGGGTTACGTGGTCAATATCCCACCGGTCGCTTTTACTTCATGAGAAATCCTCTCGTACCCAAAATCAGACTGAGGCTATCTGCGAGCTCTGACCCCTGAAAAACATATCCCGGTTTATTTGCGCAGTACAGCTTTATAATTACCATCTCCTACTGTATTTTGCTATTCGTTTAAATGTGCGTAATTTAATCTAAGTCTTTAAGGGAGAATAACTGAGTGAAATTGTGTTTCTGATTTACCATCTTCATCATTATCATCGTCATCATCATCATGCAGCAAACCTCTGCAGAACGTGGCTGTCATCACGATCCTTGGCCAGTTACTCTGTCCCATAAAGTTTCATGTCCAAGGGACCTATAATGACCCGTGTTCATCTTCGTCTTGGTCGACTATTGCTTCTTCTGTCAGGAAGATGCCTTACATAACTTTTCCTTCTAAGTAACTTTGGTAATATCGTCAAAGTATGTCAGTTTCTGAGGTACGACCCTGTTTATGAGCCAGTTCAGATTTGGTTGAATTTCAGCATTTTTCTTGACCAACAGTATTATAAGAATTCTCTTGCAACATTTATGTTCACATGCTACTATTTTCTTCTTAAAGATTACGAAATGTCTATGACTGACATCCGTAGGTTGCCTCGGCAATGATGCATGTTTTCACACGTTTGTTTTGGTGGTTGCCGTGGCGAAGTGGTCTAACCGTCTAATTCCTTCTAGTAGGTACGTTTTCTGACTCTGTCATTCGGCTCGGTTGCGATATTTTCAGAGACCTCTATTAGTCGATGCCGGAGTTACGGAGTTCGCGCGCTGTGCGTCGCTTTTCACTTGCGGTTAGCTGTTCTGTGAAGAGAGACCCAGCTACTCGTAAATGGGACAAGAGCCGAAGCATTGAAGACCATTTTCTTACCTTTAAACCTGTTGCTTTTTTTCTCTTAATGTTTGCTTTTAGTAGCTTGCTCGTGTTGTACCGGTTATTACGCACCGGTCCAGTAAGAATACGACTGTGGTAAGGTGCCTTTTAATACATTTATTGTTCATACTGACTATAGGCTGGAGTATGCAGGCAACAATAGCTACCACCATGAATGGAATTATGTGTTAATCTAAGAGAGCAGGTTGATGATCTGGACAACACTAATCACTTAATAAGATTTGTAGCGCGGTGGATTCTGATATTTACTCATTAAAATTCCCGCCTGATGTACGGGGTTCGTGCGCTGTAGTAAAACTCTGCTCTTGTGATCTATAAAAGGAAACAGAGGTGCCTATGCAAGTGATCTTTTATAAACCAAACTCAATTTGCTAATGTAAACAATGTACTACATAATCCCATGTGTCATGTTCATAGTCAATTAGCACCTTCTCTGTCACTGTCTGTGTTGTTGTTATTCTGCAAGTCATTTCCTGCGTGTCCAGTTCTATGTTCAAGGTGGGGTTGTGAGGGACGTGTAAGGACATCAAACATGACACATGTCCACCTCAACGTGGAGCGTCCGGGATTGATTCACTACGTGAACAATGAGTAGTTGTACCAAATAAGACAAGGATTTCATATAATATTATTCCGTGACAAGAGAGACACATACATAGAAGTTTAGTAGACAAGTAGAAGTTATAGAACACGCTAGAAAATATAAATATTGAAAACCGTATTGAGTAGCCCGGGATTCGAACTTGTCTCCTCCATATGGACTAATAGATTTCTCCATCGGTCGGTATATTCTGGGGTGCTCCATGCGCCGAAGAACACGTGTCCCTGCAGCGAGGTACTGTTGTCATTGGAGGCAGGGGGTTCGAATCCCTGATATGGCAATTAAGCTTTCAGTGTTTATGTTGTCCAGCGTGTCCTCTAATCTCTACTTCTATAATCTACTTATACCAGCGCCCAATAAATGTTTGTGAGTTTGTTTATAATCTGGGGCAGTTGGTGGGAACTTCTATAAATCTGGGCAGTTGGTGGGACTTCTATAATCTGGGGCACTTGGTGGGACTTCTATAATCTGGGGCACTTGGTGGGACTTCTATAATCTGGGGCACTTGGTCGGGACTTCTATAATCTGTGGCACTGGTGTGGACTTCTATAATCTGGGGGCACTTGGTGGTGACTTCTATAATCTGGGGCACTTAGTGTGGGACTTCTATAATCTGGGGCACTTGGTGGGGAACTTCTATAATCTGGGGCACTTGTGGGACTTCTATAATCTTGGGGGCCCGGGGGGATTCTATAATCTTGGGGGGTTGGTGGGACTTTTTATAAATCGGGGCACTTGGTGGGACTTTTTATAATCTGGGACACTTGGTGGGACTTCTAGTTTCTTGAGTAAGAGCCCGCAACTAGTAGGTCCCGCGGGCACACAAAAAAAATTTCTTTACAGTTGGGATTTGTAACAGCAGGGGGAATAAGGGCAGAATAGGTCGTGCTCGGGTAAAATTTTAAAATTAGGGTTTAAACCCCCCTAAAAAGAAACATATTAGGGAAAATATAAATATTGAAAACTGTATTGACTAAATCGGGATTCGATCCTCCCATCTCCACATGAGCTACAGTCCTCGCATCGTATTTACCACGCTCTTCAAACATTAAAAGTATACCTATCTTCAACATTAAAATTATATACAAAATTAAACATGTTAAACAAGATATTATTTTCTGAATTACTGTTAATGATAACCGGAGAAAACTCACTCAGACCCTTGCTAGTGCTATGAGGTTGGTGCACTGTTTTGAGATTCTCCATATGTAATCTGTGAGTGGGTAATTTAGCACCAATGCATGTGTCTACGTGCTATCAAAGTGATAATTTATCACATCATCAAGTTTGTTTTATGTATAATACTCACCCCTTCCCCCATAAAGGGGGGAAGAGTATAAATGAACAATGGGAAATGTTAAGGGACTCCATTCATCAAACTAGCAAAGAAATATTACCGAAGAGAAGTCAAATAGCTAAGAAAGAGTGGATGAATGAAGAAATCTTAATGCCGATGGACAAAAGAAAACAGAGTAAAAATGACAAACAAGAATACGCTAAGATAAATAAAGAAATGAAAAGATAAATGTTGGAAGGCAAAAGAAAGTTGGTTAAATGAGAAGTGCAAAAAAATTGAACTAAATGCCATTAAAGATACAAAAATATGCACAGACAAATCAGTGAGCTCACGGGAAGAAAGATAATAATAAATACAGGGTGTTTGAAATCAAAAAGAGGAAAGATATTATTGGAGGAAGGTGCTATAATGAAGAGGTGGAATGAATATATAAGAGAATTATATGATGGGGAAAGGGAAGAATTAACAGAAGAAAGTAACTTAGAAGGTCTATCTATTCTAAAAGAAGAAGTCGCTGACGCTTTGAAATATATGAAGAAAGGAAAAACAGCTGGACCAGATGAAATCACAATAGAAGAATTAGAAGTATTTGGAGAATTTGGAGTAGAAATATTAACCAAAATGTTAAATAATATTTACAGCAGTGGATACTGATACTTACCCAGTGATATGCTGAAATCTGTATTTATAGCTATACCAAAAAGACCAGGAGCAATTGAATGTGAAGATTTTCGTACAATTAACCTCTTAAACCATAACACTAAGCTTCTGCTCAGAATCATAATGAGAAGAACCAGAAAGAAAATAAAAATGGAAATTAGTGAGGAACAGTATGGATTTGTGGAGGGAAAGGGTACAAACAATGACAATATATACATTACGGACACTAATAGAAAGGTCAATAGAGAAACAGAAAAACATATATTTATGCTTCATAGATTATACTAACGCATTTGATAAAGTAAAACATGATGAACTGATTAAAGTTTTGGAAGATATCAACATTGATGGGAAAGATTTAAGAATGATAAAGAATATTTACTGGAACCAAGTAGCAGCAATTAAAATGGGAAATAAAGAGGGTAGTTACGAACACATAAAGCTAGGAGTACAACAGGGATGTGTCTTTTCACCAGATCTCTTCTCCCTATATAGCGAAGTAATAATGAGAGAGATCAAACAGATGCCACGAATACTAGTTGGAGGTTATAATATAAATAATGTACGCTATGCAGATGACACAGTATTCGTGGCAGATAAATCAACAGACCTACAACAATTGTTGGACACTGTAGTAACAGAGAGTGCAAAGAAAGGACTCTCCTTGAATATCAAGAAAACAGTAACAATGGTGATGTCAAAGAAAATGGTGACACCAAAATGTGACATAGAAATAGAAGGACAAATTCTTAACCACGTCGATAATTTTAGATACCTAGGGACATTTATAACATCAGATGGAAGATGTACAACAGAGATTAAGAGCAGAATAGAGCAATCAAAGGCCGCATTTCAGAAAATGAAGAGTATCTTGTGCAATAGGTCACTATCACTGAGTGCAAGAAAAAGAGTGCTGAAATGCTTTGTAGAACCAGTTTTGCTGTATGGCAGTGAATCTTGGAATGTAATTGAACAAATAAAGAAGAAATTAGAAGCAACAGAGATGTGGTTCCTGAGACGAATGTTGCGAATTCCTTGGACTGCCAGAGTAACTAACAACGACTGCCTGAAACAGGCTAATGAAACTAGAACACTATATACAACAATAAGAAAGCGACAAACAGCTTGCTTTGGTCATGTAATGAGAAGAGAGGCACTGGAGAACATCGTGACAACTGGAAAGATCGAGGGGAAGAGAGACAGAGGCAGACCAAGAGAAATTATGCTGGATGGATTGAGACGGTGGCACGGAAGAATATCAGCAGCAGAGTTGATCCAGAAAACCAAAGGACCGAGATCTGTGGAGAGCCATGAACACCTACGCCAGTTGGCAGGGCACTTGATGATGATGATGGCTTGACATGTGTTTGCGAGCCCGCTGTTTTCCACTGCATGCTGGCAATTTTGGATTCTGGGTCATAATGGTGAATCCAAGTCTCATCTACCGTCACCATGGTCATGGTCACCGTCGACATGTTTTTATACCGCCACATGTTGGGCAAATGGCCACAAAAATCAACCCGTGCTTGTTTCTGTTCACATGTCAGCAGGTGCGGGACCCAGCGGGCAACACTTTTCTCATGTTCAGTCTGTTTTGTAAAATCCTAAAAACTGTACTCTTACTCAGTTTTGCTGAACCCGATATCTCTGCAATTGTCAGTTGTTTCCTATCCTGGTCTATAATTTTCTTCACTTTGCAGCATTTGCATCATTGCACTCTGAGGACGGTCGTCCTGATCTTGGCAGATCAGAAACTTGGAAACGGCCGCACTTAAACTGCAAACACCATTTTTCTTACAGAACCATACGAAGAACAAACACTGGCTCCATCTCCCTGTGTATTTCTGTAGGTGTTTTTCCCTGTAATATCAAGAATTTTATCACAGTCCTGGCGTCTGATTTCTCACAAATCGTTGGATGTGCAGACCTGGTCAATAGGGTGTGTTGTGCCATGCACCATATCGGGAAAACCAGTTGAGGAGGGAAATTCATAATCCATATGTCCATTACAAATTGAATGAGCTATACATGTGCCAAATTTCAATTTTATCAGCCTACTCCTTCATGGTCAGGCTAAAGACAGATGAGAAGCCCCCTGTACACTCGTTCCTGCTGCTAGGCACTGTTGCCATGTAGAAACCCACCCATATATTGGTTGGTGTCCTTAGTCTGGAATTTTCAGGTAGGCGAATTGTGTACACTTAACTTCGACTCGCAGGCTGACCTAGTCTAAAATGGATGCCAGAAAAGTCTTGGGAAGTAAAGACAGCCAGCATGGCATTGACCACATCACACCTCGAGTGCCGATTGGTTGATAAACATATGGGGCCAACAATATAAGCTCAATAAGCTTCAAAGGGTGTAAATAGGTTCTGTTACTTTCGTTTATGTACCGTTGGCCTCAGTCATTTCACAGCACTTGAGAATGATGTGTATTAAGTATATAATCTTGGGTTTACCGTTAAGCAAAATAAGGATGTACTTAGGAAGGGCATCAAAGAAAAGAAGGGCACCATAGTCATTATCCATTGACGGATTGTCCATGGGCTATACGAGCGAAACCTATAATTGGTACCAAGAAATATCTAGGGAAATAAAGAACAGTCGTGATACTGATCACATACCCCATCCAGGATCCATAAAAAAATGGGTCTAGTGTCATATACCAACGCGCCTAAAGCGTGTAAAAGGATATTTTGAAATGGCGGGAAAGTGCAAACAGTGCAGCAAATCGGGGTTGCTGAAAAAGGGACTCTACAATAAATGCGTTCCGACCTGCGAACGACTCATTGCTAATATTTAACTTTGAAAGTAGAACACGCTAGTAATTAAATAGTACGTGTTGTTCTTTCTGTGACTGATGGAGACTTTGAAATAAGAACACGTAGGAAAAACCTCTTCACACATATATGTGTTGTTTGTCCATCAAGAATGATGATGACCATTCATTTCATCCAGTGGGGTTGAAAGTATAGAGCCGTGAGTTCTAAGATGGCTGATGAGGACTATTTTGGCTCGAAATATTCTTTGACAATGTGGACAAAGAATGCTTGACGTTTCTGGAGTAGGATTTTCTGCAGTGGTTTTTCTGTTCTGTCTTTTTTTCACAGCTCGTGCCGTCCTGGTTGCCTCACAAGTGACTGCACCCTTGCGTAATGATGCACGCCACGAATTTCGGTCTCTGGCTGCAGTCTCCCAGGTGTCATGATGAAGTCCAAAAGCATTCAGTGAGATTTTCAGAGTGTCTTTAAAGCGTTTCCTCTGGCCGCCTTGGGAGCGTTTACCACAACGCAACTCGCCGTAAAAAATTCGTTTAGGGAGCCTGTGATCTGGCATGCGAGTCAAGTGACCAGTCCAGCGAATCTGATTCTTCATTAGTAGAGTGTGGATACTGGGCATGGACGTTCCTTCTAGGACTTCAGTGTCTGGGATCTTGTCTTGCCATTTAATCTTCAGTAACTTCCTAAGGCAGACTGTGTGGAAGTGATTTAATTTCCTAGCGTGCCGCTGATAAACAGTCCAGGTTTCACAAGCATATAGCAGTGTGGATAATACAACTGCTTTGTAGACTTTTAACTTTGTTTGCAGGCTTATTCCATTTCTGTCCCATACATTCTTGTACAGTCTGCCAAAGGCCGCGCTGGCCTTGGAGATTCTTGCATTCACTTCATCATCAATTGTGGCAGCTTGTGACACAGTGCTGCCAAGATAGGTGAATTTGTCCACAACACTTAGACTATGACCATTCACCTTGACATTCGGCACAGTGTGATTATTCCCTGGAGCTGGCTGGTACATAACTAAAGTCTTCTCCAAATTGATATTGAGCCCAAAGTTGGCACAGGCATGTGGGAAAGCTGAAACATTATGTTGCATGTCCGCCTCTGAGTTGGCGTATAGAGCGCAATCATCAGCAAACAGGAGCTCTCTGAAGGTGTCGCTGTTAATTTTGGTTTTAGCTTTCAGCCTTCTGAGATTGAATAACTTTCCATCCATGCGGTAGTTGATGTCTATTCCAATGTCGTTGTTCTCGAAGGCATTCGTCAACATAGCTGAAACATGAGGCTGAACAGTGTTGGTGCCAGGACACATCCTTGTTTCACTCCATTGGTGACAGGAAAGGGCTCAGACAGTTCACCATTTTCCTGTACTCTTGCCTGCATGCCATCATGAAATAGCCGCACTATGTGGACAAACTTTCGTGGACAGCCATATTTTGCCATAATCCTCCACAGTCCTTCTCTGCTGACTGTATCAAAAGCCTTGGTAAGGTCAATGAAAGTGGAGAACATTTCGCAGTTCTGTTCCTGACATTTCTCTTGCAGCTGCCTTGCAGCGAAAATCATGTCAACTGTTCCACGTTCTTTTCTGAAGCCACACTGGCTCTCGGAAAGAAGACCTTGATCGAGATGGGTCGTGAGGAGATTGGGAAGAATTCTGGCGAGTATCTTCCCTGTAATTGAAAGCAAGGAGATGCCTCGGTGGTTGTCACAGGATTGGCGGTTTCCTTTTCTTTTGTAAAGGTGGACTATTGACGCGTCCTTGAAATCTTGTGGCATGGTCTCGTTCACCCATATGTTTGTAAAGACTTGGTGAAGCTGCTCTGTTAGGACCGGCCCACCTGCCTTGTATATCTCTGCCGGTATGGAGTCCGGACCAGGTGCTTTGCCGCTGGAGAGTTGCTGGATGTCTTTGTTTACTTCTTAAAGTATTATACAAGATATTAGTTTATATCTTACTGTAAGTGTTGTTTTCTTTCCAAAAACAAGATGTTATTTTAGTTTAATGTTATTTTTGTTTTGAATTAAATAAACGTTTATTTTATTGTAATATTGTTTATGTTTTGAATTATATGTATGTAATTAGCCACCACAATTTTTAAACTTCTTACAGCCTCAAAAGGTCTTAATCCTTCCCTGTAGGTATGAACAGTGGAACCAATCAATCTTGTCTCTTATTTAAGTGTATGTAACTTACTAGGCCCACCATAACGATCCAATATATTTGACATGCGACCTATGCTGGGTTAACATACACTTCTGAAAGCTATAGTACTATAATTGATGGGTACAAATTATCTCATCTCATCTCATCTCATCATGTTCCTCTTGTACCTTGTGGTGTCGAGGTGAAGTATAAACATCGTGAGAGTGCCCGATTATGGGATTCATGTATCGATATTCCCTTGGACTCTGCTATTCCCTCCGTCCAACGTTTACGTGGTCGGCCTCTTCCTCTGTTTCCATCTGGTCTGTACGTCATTGCTTGTTGTGGTATGCTGTTGACTGGTAACCTACTTGCATGGCCAAACCATTTGACTTGCTGCTTTATAATAAAATCTAGTGCTGCTTTAAACCCCACTTTAGTCCTGATTTCTTCATTTCTGATCTTATCTCTTCTTGATACGTTGAGTATTCTTCTCAGGAACCTCATTTCTGTTGTTGTGATTTTTCTTTTCTCTTTATCTGGCATTGTCCAGGTTTGGCATTGGTAGCATAGAGTTGGTACGAAGATTGTGTTGTAAAGTGCTTTCTTAGTAGTTATTGATACATGTTTGCTCTTTAGTATTGGTGCCATTTGTCCAATGAGTTGATTTGCCTTATTGCACTTATTTTCGATCTCGTCTTCCGATCTGCCATTTGATGATATTATACTTCCTAGGTACTTAAAACTCTTTACTTGTTTCAAGGGATGTTCATTTAGGTGAATTGTTGTTGTTTGTTTTTCTTTAGTTATAGTCATTACAAATTATATGCGTATCAAATTATTGTGTGTTCCAGCCGATGTTACTGATAACACTTTTCTTGGGGGTTGTCATATTAAAATTGGCAACAGTGGTAGGGCAGTGATTAGCACGCCGCCCTGTAACAACGATTATCATGGGTTCGAATATCACTAGTGGCGAAACTTTTAATAATTGTTTTTTTTTTCTTTTAATGGACTGGACTTCAAGCTTTCAGTTTAACCTGACTTAAAATGGGTACCAGGAATTTTTTTATGGTATTTAAATCCCCGTTGTAATCGTTACTAAATAGCCTACCGAGTACGGATTGGTCTGAGAACAATTTACCCAATATATGGCTATTATCATATACCCAATATGCCTTAGGGCGTAGAAGAGGATCCTTTACTCTACTTGATTCACTAGCTGACCATACGTTGAGGTATCCTTGTACCTTAATGGTGGTGCTGTCGACATTTGGAAGCGACAGGTTGGAATCCTTCTGTGCCTATAGCTTTCATTTGTTATATTCTTTAGTGTGCCTGCTAATCTCCTATACTTTCTTTTATGTCTTCTTCTTTCTTTTTAATCTTCTTCGATCTCTATGCCTGTATGATTGTTTGTCTGTTCAATTGTTTACCTGTCTGAATGTTTGCCTGCCACATTGTTTGACTGTCTTAATGTTTGCTTGTCTGATTGTTTACCGGTCTGAATGTTTGTCTGTCTAATTGTGTGTCTGTCTGAATGTTTACCTGTCTGGTTGTTTAACTGTCTGAATGTTTACCTGTCTGATTGTTTGTCTGTCTGATTGTTTGCCTGTCTCAATGTTTGCCTATTCGATTGTTTACCTTCTGAATGTTTACCTGTCTGAGTGTTTACCTGTTTGAATGTTTGTCTGTCTAAATGTTTGCCTGTTCGATTGTTTACCTGTATGAATGTTTACCAGTCTGATTAGTTTGCCTGTCTGAACGTTTGCCTGACTGAATGTTTGCCTGTCTGATTGTTTGCCTGTGTGAATGTTTGTCTGTCTGAATGTGTGCCTGTCTGCTGGTTTGCCTATCTGATTGTTTGCCTGTCTGATTGCTTGCCTGTCTGATTGTTTGCCTGTCTGATTGCTTGCCTGTCTGATTGTTTGCCTGTCTGATTGCTTGCCTGTCTGATTGTTTGCCTGTCTGATTATTTGCCTGTCTGATTGCTTGCCTTACTGATTTTTTATCACTTGGGGAGTCTCCATGGCGAAGTAGTTACACCATCCGCCTCGCGCTCCGAAGATTCGATTCCTGGCCACGACGTTGGGTTCACAAGTGCAGTTAATTCGGAGACTCCTGGGGGTCGTAACTGGAGCTTCGGAGTTCGTACTTTATGAGACATTTTAAGGCAGGTTGCCCTTGCGGAAAGAGGCCGAGCCATATGGGATATAGCTCGGTGCAATAAAGTCGACCGTCTTGCCTTTTAAATACGAATTTAAACTGTCACTTAAAAGTGTATTTTTGAGAACAAGGTTATTTTTGCTTCAAGATTCTAAGGTCGACGACTGACACAGTAAGTTGACATGTTTGCGTGATGATAAAATAAAAACGGCAGATGCGCAACACAACAGACTACATTGTGTCGTAAATAACACAGATAAATACGATATCACAAAACGTAACATATCTGAGTTGTACGCAATCCGACATTTTAAAAACAAACGTCTTACTGTCAACAGGATCTGTTATGCGTGCGGACAAGAGTGCGACTGTCCGTCCGTCTGTACACATACCGTACGTATGGGCTTTCTGAATGATCGACGCTTGATACCATGGGAATCAAGGTAAAGCTGTCTGTTTCCAAATGGATTTGGATTTCGAAAACTCGACTCGGTTTGTCAGGAAATTGTGAAACTGATTTCCCTAACCTATGAGCCCGAGATGTCCATACACACACACACGCACGCACGCACGCACGCACGCACGCACATCGCACGCACACACACACACACACATGCAGGCGCACGCGCATATTTAGACACATATTATAATCGCGGTAACCCAATGGCTAGCAGGATTTATTATTGGCCAGGTGCTCATGTGTTCGAATCTTTATTGAGATTTGAATTTTGTATTTGATCGGTGCTCTCAGGTAGACCCAACCTGAAATTGGCCCCAGGAATATTCTGGAAAATACTGCTCATTGTGAACAGCATTTTACATATCATAATACTTGGGCAGAAGATGGATCTCTTGCCTCGTGAATTGCTATAATGGTCTGCCTACACGGAGTACTATTGGCACACCTAGATCCATAACTGGGTGATTAATTTATTTGATTTGATTTGATTTTGCTTTGTTTTGCTTTTAATACAATATGGTCTTGAAAACGGGTAAACAAGAAGTCATACTTACCGTCTTGTTCAAAGTTCACTGTAATGATGAAATATATTCTGGACGGCTCACTCTACGTCTATTAAGTACATTTGCAAGTGTATTATTCTGTTGGTACGAATATGTTCAGAATATACTTTCTCCTTTTTTTCACTAGCGACCCACACTCACTTGGCAGAATATTTAAACAGGATAAATGCTGTGAGAAACAGGACGACAGCCATTGGCTGGGAAAAGTAAACACTACGTGATGTCTCAGAGACACGTCAGACAGTAGCCGTAGTGACACCATGAGTGACAGCCTTCATTAAAGTCGGTTTTGTTTTACCGAAGTTGAAGGTTAGACTGACCTAGTTGCCATTCAAGGTGTTCAAACGCGTATCTAATTTTTTCTTTTCCAAACTGAGTTGTTAACAGATAACTATGCACCCCTCTCCCCAACACATCACTTATGGTCTCACTGCTGCTTCTTTGTAGCCGTAGGGAATCAAAGGTAAAGGTCATCCCACGGCAGACGGTGCCAAGACGGCACTCAGAGACCTATGTAGACTAAAATAAAGACCATGTTACATGTTTTGATGTGTTTTGGGCTAATGAAACTAACCTTATATTGTTTAAGACCCTCCAGGAGGCACTCAAGACGGCACTCAGAGACCTACGTAGACTAAAATAAAGACCATGTTACATGTTTTGATGTGTTTTGGACTAATGAAACTAACCTTATATTGTTTAAGACCCTTCAGGAGGCACTCAAGACGGCACTCAGAGACCTATGTGGACTAAAATAAAGACCATGTTACATGTTTTGATGTGTTTTGGACTAATGAAACTAACCTTATATTGTTTAAGACCCTTCAGGAGGCACTCAAGACGGCACTCAGAGACCTATGTGGACTAAAATAAAGACCATGTTACATGTTTTGATGTGTTTTGGGCTAATGAAACTAACCCTATATTGTTTAAGACCCTTCAGGAGGCACTCAAGACGGCACTCAGAGACCTATGTGGACTAAAATAAAGACCATGTTACATGTTTTGATGTGTTTTGGACTAATGAAACTAACCTTATATTGTTTAAGACCCTTCAGGAGGCACTCAAGACGGCACTCAGAGACCTATGTGGACTAAAATAAAGACCATGTTACATGTTTTGATGTGTTTTGGACTAATGAAACTAACCTTATATTGTTTAAGACCCTTCAAGAGGCACTCAAGACGGCACTCAGAGACCTATGTAGACTAAAATAAAGACCATGTTACATGTTTTGATGTGTTTTGGGCTAATGAAACTAACCCTATATTGTTTAAGACCCTTCAGGAGGCACTCAAGACGGCACTCAGAGACCTATGTGGACTAAAATAAAGACCATGTTACATGTTTTGATGTGTTTTGGACTAATGAAACTAACCTTATATTGTTTAAGACCCTTCAGGAGGCACTCAAGACGGCACTCAGAGACCTATGTGGACTAAATTAAAGACCATGTTACATGTTTTGATGTGTTTTGGGCTAATGAAACTAACCCTATATTGTTTAAGACCCTCCAGGAGGCATGTGTTTACTACCGCACAGATCGCCTTGTCGCTTCAAGATATTTCCCAATACTCATTTAGGCTTGGGTGGCACACGAGCCCAGGTTAATTTGAAACACCATCCTCAATACGAGTTCGAACCCATGACAAGCGGGCCGGCAGGCAAGCGTGTTAGCCACTAAGAAGAATATGTGGTTGAATACAATTCCCATACGTAGGGATTGAATCCAAGTCGCTGTACTGTGTAACTAGTTTAGACTATCCAGCATTCTTACACAGCTCCGCCAAATGAAGACGAGAAGCGTAATACTGTGTTGTAATCTTAAATTTCTTATTTTGCTTGTACTCATTTTTCACTCATAGTGGAGTATAGGCCAAAAATGACGCATGCCATATCTTTTGTAGGCCAGTTCATATTTGGTTGGGCACTGGCTGACTTTTTTTTTCCTGCGGCGCAAGGTAACCAGTCTAAGACCAACCCGCTTTTATTGCCTTTTACGACACGCACAAGAAGTATTATTTTCTTTACTTTGCCTTTGGGGCCCAGTATGTCACGGACGTTGTCGTTGTTAAAGTTTCAGTAAAAACATTCTTGTATAGTTGTCGTTAGGACACTGCTAAGTCGTGAGTTAAATCTACAAAAAAAGTCAGCCCAGTGCTCATGGCAGGAGCCCGGTTTAGGGCGCCGCTCTTTGCAAAGCTTATTATCCTAAAGCAGTTTTTTCGGGTTGTTAATTTGCTTCGATTTTATAGATTGGCACAAAGAAAATCTCATGACAGTGCACGAATTCCGTAGCACTGGCTGGAATCCAAATACCTCTGTGTGTGTGTGTGTGTGTGTGTGTGTGTGTGTGTGTGTGTGTGTGTGTGTGTGTGTGTGTGTGTGTGTGTGTGTCCATCACACCCCATGCCGAGGCGGTCATGTTTTGCCATCTCACTCCATCACCAGAGTCGTGGATCAGCTCCGTGTTTCTGTCTCGACCATGCCACGTGGCCAAGCCATCCAGGCATTTACTTCACGGTCTTCCCATTGGCCTTTTCCCTTCGATGTTCCCAGTTGTCACCAAGTTCTCTAATTCATCTCTTCTCATAACATTCCCAAAAAAATTTTGACTGTCTACGTCTAATGTCTCTACTCAATTTACAATCTTCATTTCTTTCCTGAAGGACTTGTTCATTGGTTTTTCTGTCTGCTCGTGGTATTCTTTGCATTTTCTTCAGAAACCATATTTCCACAGCCATCAGATGTTTTTCAGCTTGCCTCCTCATTATCCACACTCCACATCCATACAAAAGTGCAGGTTCTATGTAGCACTTCAACACTCTTTTACTGGTTTCAATTGATATCTTTTTATTGGTCAGTATGTTTTTCATCTTGCCAAAGGCTACCTTCAGAATCTTCTTTGCGTTCACCCGGAGTGTTTTTTCAGATGTGATTGCGGTGTGTCTCGTTATGCATCCTTGGGTCGAGACCCTTAGGCCAACACATTCGACTTTTAGCGTGCATTTTTGACAGGTTAGCATTCCTGTGGGACTCTCACGTTTGTGGTGCCGTCCACATCCCAGCTTGTCAAATTGGAACCGTAGAATGCTTCGCGATCAGCCCTCAAGGGAAGGCAGGGACAGTCCATGGCATTTTCCGCCATCCAGGGTGGCTTTCATAGTTGCAGAACCGACACATAGCGCCCTGGTGATGGGTTTACCGAGGGAATCGTCACGTCCTGCTCATGGCTGCTTTAATTTCTCACTTCGATATATTGGGCATATCGTTCACCACGAGCCTTTCCTGCACTGACCTGACCGGTCTGCAAACGGTATCCACTCAGCGAGTTTTCGATTCGGATAATTGCTTGTTCATGTGCCCGTCAGAGCTGTTCCGGGCACAACGAACATTCGGAAACTAGCTAGTCAGAGCTTTTCCGAACACGAGCTATTCAGATAACTAGTTAGTCAGAGCTGTTCCTAGCACGAAAGACATTTCACTCGGACGTTTTTTGCGTTGTGCCTGATTTACTTGCACCCGTAGGCCAGCACATCCGACTTCAGCAGGAATTTTTACGGGTTGGCCTTCCCGGGATTTCGAGAGACGTTAGACTGCTTTCGTGCGCCTGATTTAAACTTTTGACTGCTATCCTCAGTCTTCCTGCAGAGCAGCAGGTTGTGTCTCGCTTAGTCTGGCCCCTATCCCATATGCTGTCCGATATGTAGTTTACCATCCATCGACATAGCACATGGGGTCAATGGGACACGCAAGCTCCCCCACCACGGCAAGATGGAGACACATCGGAGGAGCTACCTTCGGAATGACAATTCTCGTTTTAATTTCTTCAAGGCATCTCCCATCAGATGTTATGACTATTCCCAGATAACTGTGCCGATTCACTTGTTTAAAAATATGCCCATTTACTCGTATATCACATTGTGGTATTTCCTTCTTCCCTGTGACGACCATAATCTGTGTCTTCTTATTATTCAGTTCTAACCCTAGCTGTTCACTGTGCGCAAAAACCGCATCTATTAAATGTTGCAGGTGCTGTTCAATGTCTATGTAACGTGCGTGTGTTTATGCAAAACTGGGGTGAATGTACTAGCTAAGAATTTTATAATACTATCAAGGTTAACTGGGCCAAAGAAGAATATGCAGATGTGAGGCCAATCACAACCTTAAAAAAACTGGGGTAATCCCATACAAGGTGATGGTTAAGACACGTACACATCAATATAAATCGTCAGCTAATGGGGAAAGCCTCAACAACTGGTTAGGATATGACGTACGTGTCTAGATTAAAATCACCGGTGGGAAGTTGAATCGTGCGAGTCGACGAAGAAACGAAGGAAAATTCTAAATGTTATTTTCCTGGGAACTGACAAGTGGGATCAGGGGTTAAATGGTGCTTCTTGGGATGTCTCGGGAAGAGGACATAAAGAGAAAAGTATGGGCAAGATGGGAGTTTTAGGCTGAGTGAGGGACACCAGCCTAAATAGGGCAGTGGATTTAGGGCTGAATGAGGAACACCAGCCAAGATAGTGAGATTCGAAGTTGAGTTGTGGTGGAGTTAGAGAGAGTTCCGCCTTGTGGCTTTCAGTTAGTGGAATTCTGGGGCTAAGTATTGGAGACTTAGCCAAACTGTCAGCGGCCATGGTGGTTGGGCTACGTTCAGGATACTAGCAAGTTATTCGGTGGAAATCTCAGCCAGGCATTCAGGGAGTTTAGACACAGGAAAGAGTCCGAGGCAATTAAGTGTGTTCATGTATCTATACCGAGACTGCGCCTGAAATTCTGTCATGTTTTTTTTAAATCATGTACCTGTGTCAATAATAAAATGATGTTCGCGACAACTGTGTTATCCAGTGCTTATAACTGTTCATAAGTATACCTGTGGAGTGTTCATACAGACATACCACCAGACACAACCACAGCCAATTGTATATGTCATAACTGTACAATCTGCACATCTAAAGTTATTGATGCTTCGTCCCCCAATGATGATTCCTTCCATATCTTCTATATTTCTGAAAATATTTTCACTGTACGGGGAAAAAAAGATTTGGAGACATTACACATCCCTGTCTTACACCTCTCTTTATAGGCTGATATTGACCTACTTCATTATCAATTCTTATGGCAGCTTGTTGTTTCCAACATATGTTTTTTAAGGTCTTTTCCGTCAATTTGTATATCTTCAAGCATCCTTATCATGTCGACATGTCTCACTTTATCGAAAGCGTTTGTGTAGTCATTAAAGCATATCTTTGTGTGTGTGTGTGTGTGTGTGTGTGTGTGTGTGTGTGTGCGTGTATGCGTGTGTGTGTGTGTGATAATCACACACGCTTTAAATATTATCTGATAGGTTTAAATATCAGTTGCTAGTTCTTTCACTGAATGTTGCAATCAACCCAGCATTTATTGGTTGTTAGTGACCTCCGGCTCCGTGGCTAAAGGCTTGCGAACGAGGTTCTTGAGCCGGGTACCAGGCGTTCGAAGCTCAGCTGCGACCGATTTGTGCAGCCGACCGTGTCGCGTTGTGTTATAACGTGCTGGTATGGGAGCCGGTCGTTCAGAAAGCAATGGCAAACTACTGAACGTAACACTTGCCTAGTACATCAACAGCAGCTGAAAAATTATGGTGTTAACTGCAACGTCTTGTAAGGGATACGCAACAATTTTAAGTGACCTACTAGGAATTTGTTCTTTAAGCGGTTTGCTATTGCTTTCTGGATGGCTACATCTCATATCTTTAAAATCGAAGAAAAGCGATCTACTTCCAAATCTTCTGCTGCTGAATTAGAATCCTCTGTTTGATATGTCGGTGAACTGTGAAAATGCATTCCCTAACCCTTAAGCCGCAGACGACTGTCTATGCCACAGAGGCAGGCCAAAAGAACAAAGTACACAACAGACACGAGAAAAGCCTCACGCTATGTAAGAGTTAATATCCCATGCTTTAGAGAGAGAGAGAGAGAGAGAGAGAGAGAGAGAGAGAGAGAGAGAGAGAGAGAGAGAGAGATGACAAATGGGCAACCTTCACGTTAATTTAAGAGTTAATATTATATGCTTTAAAGATAGAAAATGAAAGTTCAGCAATTAAGAACTATGCTGTAATTACACAGTAATGTATTCTAAAGGACGCTCTTTTGACAGCTAGCACATTGTGATACACAAACTGGGCATACACAACCACGTTTCAAATATGTGAGCAAGCGAAACATACACATAATGGAATAGACACGAGAAACGCTAAAGAAAAGGCATCTGCTGATTTAAGTGTCGATGCATTGTAAGGAATCATCTTGCAATTTGGGGAAGGGGACTACTTTAGCCAGCAGAGGAGAAAAGATTCCTCCGAACGAAACGGCAGAGTATGCGTCGCGGGGGTTACTGCCAATAGTCTGCTAGAACCCTCAGGCTGACATCAATGGTGAGATTATTATTATTATTAATACTTCACATACCCACAGCAGATCTCTGCTACGGAACATGATTTTATTTCCATTACTATTATTTTTATTATTATTATTATTATTATTATTATTATTATTATTATTATTATTATTTCTTTAAAATACAGGCACGTATAAGATAGCGCAAATGCAGCAAATACAATTTATATGTTAAAGTATAATAATATATATAAACACATGTATTGTTTGGCTCTCATAGAAGTAGGGGTAATACTTAGAGAATAGTTCACTCACTTTTTTTGGGGGTGGGGGGGGGGGGGGTGGGGGTTCGCATATCCTTTACATGACATAGCTGTCAACATCAGCATCTTTCAGCTGATTGTTGATTTCTTGGCAAGATTACGGTCAGTAGTTTGCCATTGCTTTCTGAGCGATCGGCTCACATATCCCGTAAGTTACCGACGCGAAGAGACCCGCTACTGATTCTCGCACACGTCACGTTACTCACGAGAGTATACGGGATTACGGAGAATTCGTGTAACCCCTAGACCAGGGAGACAGTGCACTCAATAGACAACATAACAATTGAAAGCTATAGTTACTGACTGGAATTCGAACCAGTCACCTCCAAATGACGACAACGCCTCGCTGCAGGAACAAGTGTACTTTGACGCATAACCAACTAGACACTCCTAAACAATGTGTCTTCATTAGCAAGGTCTATCATACACATGAACCGACAACAATGGAATATGGACAGAATTCTTATCCAACCATTGACATAGCACCATAATTCTCAGAAATGTATATTAAACCAGCATAAGTCAAATTACAAATACACAAAAATATCAGACCGAAATACTGTGTTCAGTTTAGCAATGAACATTTAAGAGAACTGCTTGGTCGATTCCAATGCTGTACACTCAGTTGTTCCCAAGCTTTCAAGCAGAGGGCAATATCTACTATTTTCGGTAGTTAAGCGGGCCAGATCGTTATAACATTACAAATGTGCAATATCATTCTTACCTTTCTTAACCTTTGTCAACAAAATTCTAAAACTTTAAAGGCAGTCAGAGTTAGTACTACACTGCGGTCATTTTCTTTTTTTGTAAATTCAAAAGTTCATTTCACAATAAATTTTAAATCAGTTTCGAAATTCTCTGTTCATGTAATTAATTGACAATTGTAACTGTTCTTCATAACAGGTACTTAAGTTCAGATGTCAGTTTATCAATGTCTGGGCACAAATCTGTCGTGCCCGAAGTCATAGGCGCAGCTAGGTTACTGTCGGTGAGTCTGGAACGTTGTTTTTTTTTAAATAACGGTAATTGTGGAAAATGACTGCTCCATCTGTAAGTCGAACAAAAACGACACATGTATCTCTGGGCGAATGAACGCGAGTGTTCAAATTGTTCGACAGGCAATAGTCGCCAGAATGTAATCATATTTTCAGCTGAAGGTGAAAGAGGCAGCTCCTGAAATTGCATTTCAAATCAATTGCTTCGTATTGAAGGTTTTGCTGTAAGTGACAGAGCTTGGCATCAGAAAATACGAACTGATTTATGAAAAGGGCAACATTAACCTCCTCTATTGTGAACTCTTGACATCTCGACTGAAAGATATCCAGAAAACTTTAAACTTTTACTTTGTACTATAACATGTCAAATTTCTTTTACACCACCACCTGAAACGCCTCTAAAGTCCCTTCAGTCAGCTGTCCGCTAAACAGTCATAGTCTCATTTTAAATGAAGAAATGTCATCGCACAAATGTGTGAATAGTTTTTATTTTTTTTTCCGTGGATCCTCGCGTTTAAAGAGTTTAAATGAGACGTGATGTCCATCAAAAATCCCAGGCCATTAAGCCAGTCATCGTTCAGCAGACATTGATGTTCTGTAGGCAATTCATTTATTTCAGACAGAAACAGATAGACACTATTGTTCAGGGCCCAGAAACGTGACATAACTTTCCCTTTAGATAGCCATCTGACATCACAGTGTAATAGTAGCTCACCGTATTCCTCGTTCAGGTCTGATAGAAAGTGTCTGAACTCACGCCTGTTCAGCGCCTTACTTCGAATTTTGTTCACACATCTCAGAACAACATCCATGGCATGTTTCAGATTTAATTTCTTTACACACAGAACTTCTTGGTGGATGATACAATGATATTTTAATATAGTGCGGCCAAGAAACTGTTCCAATAATGCTAGACATCCAGACTTGTTACCCGTCAAAGCCGGAGCACTGTCGGTGCATGCACTGTCCAATGTGATCCATTCTATGTTGCTTTTCTCTACACACATCTTCAGAGTTTCAAACAGATAAGTCCCTTTGGTGGTTGCATGTATCGATTCAAGTCCTATAAGTTCTTCAATGCCTTCAAATTAGCGTTTATTGCTCGAACAAAAAACTGCGACCTGAGCTGTGCCAGAAATGTCAGTGCCAATGAAATAAATTTACAATGTTTGATATGTGCTGCTATTGACGATGAACATCGTTGGCTAATCGACTTCATACGATGCAACAACAGCACTCTTGCTCTGTTCGTTAGCCATGGTGAAAAATGACTGCTGCCTGTTCAGATAATTTTCTTTTTCAGCTATGGAATCTTTTCTTAACTCCGAATTGATCGGATATTGAGCATTTATTTCTGAATGTGTGGTCGTGAAGTGTCGTTCCAAATTATTATTATTATTTTATTTTTATTTTTATTTTATTTTTTTTATTTTTTTTTAAATTTTTTTTTTGGGGCGGGGGGGGGGGGGCGGGGGGGGGGGGGTGGGGGGGGGGGGGGGGGGGGGGGTTGATAACAGAAACACCACATCCGCAGATTAAACAAACTTGGTTTACCACTACGGCTAGGCATAAACATAAATTTATCCGTCCAATCTTCGTTGACTTCACGACAAGCAACGTCTTAACATGTCCGCTTTTTACCATTGTTCAATTTTATATTTTCCACACTCATGTTTATCGGTGTCAACGGTAAATTTTTATTTGAAAAACAATCTAATTTCAACACAAAACTACCGACTCTGCTAAAAAGTTGTAACATGCGTCATCATGGCGCCTTGCGCACTCTGGCTGGTCGACAAGGCTGGGATACGGGAACTTCATAACGTTTCGTTCCGAACTGAATAGGCTCATTCGATTATATCTGAGCATAACAACCACGAGCAGAGCAAACTATCCCACGTTGACGGGCGCTCCGAGTGCATTTTTGAAATTATTAAAGTATATTGTATTAAATAACGAGACCCTGCGTGCCACTTTCTGACAGCTCGCGTGCCACTTTCTGACAGCTGACGGGCCACAAGTGGCCCGTGGGCAGTGGTTTGGGAACCTCTGCTGTACACGAATTACACATAAATATCAATTGGGGAACCCTTGAGGCCATCAAGACAATTAATTAATACATACACACGTATTATTTGGCGCTCATAGAAGTAGGGGTAAGAATTAGAGACTAGAGGACGCACTAGACAACATAAAAATTGAAACCTATAGGTCAATAAGCATAGGTCAAATAACAAGTACATCAGACCTTGTGTGTAATGTTTAATATACATTTATGTGACCTATGGACTATGTCAATGGTTGGATAAGAATTATGTCCATATTCCATAGTTGTGAGTTCATGTGTATGATAGACCTGGCTGATAAAGAAACCTCTTTTAGGGGTGTCTAGTTGGTCATGCATCTAAGTACACTTGTTCCTCTAGCGAGGCGCTGTCGTCATTTGGAGGTAACAGTCTCGAATCCCGGTCTGTAACTATAGATTTCAATTTTTATGTTGTCTTGTGCGTCCTTTACCGGTCTGAGTGGCGAAGGTCTTACGAAAGCGATTCGTTAGCCCGCTTACCCGCGTTCGAAATACAGCTGCGACCGATTTGGCAGCATCCGCGTTGCGCTTGGTTTTAAAGAGATGGTAAGAATGACAGTCCGCAACAGGTTAAATACCTAATAGGACACTGACACTAGAAAATTCCGGAATACTGATAAAAAAGACTGAATCCTGGTTGGTTAGCTTTACTTTCTCACGTGCTGAAAATAAGTATTTGTTTTTGCATCTTCTTAAGTGTGTGTCAAGTGTTATTGAGTATACTACATGAGATAACATCATCAATGTTGGTATGTACATTGAGCTTCTGTGTGATGTGTCCGTGTGTGTGTCCGTGTGTGTGTGTGTGTGTGTTTATGATATGTATGTGTGTGTGATGTGTCTGTGTCTGTGTGTGTGTGTGTGGGGGGGGGGGGTGTCATAATCATTATTTGAAATGTCCGACGCTGATGAAGTTTGAAGGTGGGAAAGAGATTTCTTCTTTTTCTGTTTATCTTCTTCGTCTACTTATTCTCCTCCTCCTCCTCCTCCTCCGCCTCCTTCTCCTCCTCCTCCTCCTCCTTCTTCTTCTTCTTCTTCTTCTTCTTCTTCTTCTTCTTCTTCTTCTTCTTCTTCTTCTTCTTCTTCTTCTTCTTCTTCTTCTTCTTCTCCTTCTTCTTCTTCTTCTTCTTCTTCTTCTTCTTCTCCTTCTTCTTCTTCTTCTTCTTCTTCTTCTTCTTCTTCTTCTTCTTCTTCTTCTTCTTCTTCTTCTTCTTCTTCTTCTTCTTCTTCTTCTTCTTCTTCTTCTTCTTCTTCTTCTTCTTCTGCCTCTACCACTGCTGCTGCTAATGTTGATGCTTCCGTTGCTGCTGCTTCTTTATCTTCTTCTTGACAATCTATCTTCAGTTTCCTTCATCATCATTTGGCTCATAATCTTAATGGATTTGGATAAAACCATGTCGCAATTATAACCTTCACATCAGCGTGTACTACTTGGATTGTCAACTAGTTGACTTGTCACGCTCTGTCACGGTGTGGGAGTCAATGTTCGCGGAGGACATGTCCCGGAATGAGTTAGTCCTCTCATCGCCAACACACACTTCAGTGTCCACACTTTATTGTGCTGGATTTACCACTGGTCTGGCCTGGATAAATTCACTCGTCTAATGCAGATAATCTAAGGAAGAAGATATGTTGTAAAAGCATCTGCTGCCTGATAATCAAGCTGCAAACAGAAAAAGGACCACAGAATGAACACCGAAAACCGAAGCAGACACATTACTGAAAGCACTTATCATGGACTTCAACGTGCAGTTAACGAAGTTAGTTGCATATCCTTTAAGGACGTTTGCAGTCAACATCAGCATTTTTGGCTGTTGTTGTTGTCTTGGCAAGTTTACATTCAGTAGTTTACCATTGCTTTCTGAACGACCGGCACTCATACCATTTCGTAAAAACACAGCGCAACGCTGTCTGCTGCCAAATCGCGCGCAGATATTTTTCGAACGCGTCCGTAAAACCTAAGCCACGGAGACCAGCTCAACGTGCAGACATAACAGAAATGTTGGAAACGGTAAACTCTAGTTTTCGTGAAAACGACAGTAGTGAAGAAGGGCAAGGTGTGCGTTCTTCTCTGCATATCTTAATCCCTATCCCCATTTGTCAGGCATATTAAACTGGTAGTGGTGTTTAGCCGGCAACATTAGCATAAAATAAGGCAGGTTAGTCAGGGCCCTTGGGATCATGTGCAGAATGTAGAATAACAGAAAGAAAGAAAGAAAGACAGAAAGAAAGAAAGAAAGAAAGAAAGACAGACAGACAGAAAGAAAGAAAGAAAGAAAGAAAGAAAGAAAGAAAGAAAGAAAGAAAGAAAGAGAAAGACAGAAAGAAAGAAAAAAGACAGACAGAAAGAAAGAAAGAAAGAAAGAGAGAAAGAAAGAAAGAAAGACAGAAAGAAAGAAAGAAAGAAAGAAATAAAGAAATAAAGAAAGACAGACAGACAGACAGACAGACAGAAAGAAAGAAAGAAAGAAAGAAAGAAAGAAAGAAAGAAAGAAAGAAAGAAAGAAAGAAAGAAAGAAAGGAACCCAGTTCTAATTAATAATAATATGGTTTGTCAATTATGATATACAAGTGGAATCGGAAACGTGATCTCACATCTTAGTTATGCACGGAAGTCTGAGCTTTCACACACCATAAGTATTGATTTGATTGGCAGGGGCAGAAGAAAGAATAATTCAAAGGAAAGAAACATATTTCAGAAACAGCCTTTAAAAGCCTGGCTTAATGTGTGTCAAGATGAGCTAAGAGGCAGCAAAAGACAGGAATCCAGTCAGCAAGTCATAGTTTGACTGATGTCATAGGGGTTAGTTAAACAGAGATGCTGAGACGTCACAACTCAACCTTTTCTAGCCATGTTTCTGCTAATGATATAAGCAGTTGCATTCTATACCGGAGAGTAGATGTCTAGTCTAGACATTAATGATAACTGAGGGAACTGAGAGCAGGAAATTCTGGTTGCCACACATTCGTTCTAAAGTAATAGAATGTCCCCAACAAGAAAGAATACTGCAGGTGTGCTGTGTCAAATGATGAGCGAGAGAGCTCCGGTGAGGGAGAACGAGAGAGATGACAATGGGAACGGGAGATAGAGCGAGAGAGAGAGAGAGAGAGAGAGAGAGAGAGAGAGAGAGAGAGAGAGAGAGAGAGTTTGGAATGGGGGAGTTACTTACAGAATAAACAGTTTTGCATTAGTTTAATCTTGTTCACTGAATTTATCAAATTTTGCGTTTTGCTTATTCTTCCTCTTCTTCGTCTTCTCCTCCTCATACTCCTCCACCTCTTCTTTCTTTTTCTTCTTCTTCTTCTTCTTCATCATGTCTGCAAAAAAAAACAACTAAAGTTTACTGGGTATGTATTAGTATTCACGATTTCAAAGGACATATTTACGCATCGCATATTGTTCTCGGCTAACACATAATGAACTTGAGTAACACTATTAGCATGTGACATCATTTGTGTTAGTGACAGGTACGAGGGCAGGTTCAGGACAAAGAAGACATTCACAGTCGGTGCTGCACTGAAAATCTGCTTAACAACATCCCGACATATGTCGAAGGAGACAGGCATGTATGGGCGAGTCCTGAGTGACACGACACTGACTCTAATTAATCAGTACATCGGTCTTGCTATATGACACATTACAGGGCAGATCCTGAAACTTTAGATGTTTTCTTTTTATAAGACAAAATAAGAAACAGATGTCTCGTTTACGTGACAACTATGTGAGATAATGTGGCGATGTTTAAGCAACCTAAACTAACAATTATATCCGGGTGTTTTTACCCACTTGTGCCTGCCACGCTAGCCGACTGCCATTGCCATGTACAATACAAGTTAATTGTAACATGTTAAATTATGTATGGTGTGCCTACCCGCTTAAATACAGTTCAATAACCTGATTATTTGCCTAGCTGCGGATCGAACTCACGACCTCTGGGTCTGCCAGCGAGTGTCTAGCCTCTACGCTGTACCGAGGCTGATTATTCCGGTCTCTGTGGTTAAGGGTTTTGTGAGCACGTATACCCGGGTTCGAAACACAGCGGTGCTGATTTTTTTCGAAAAAGGTATAGGAGCCGGTCGTTTAGAAAGCAATGGCAAACTACTGAACGTAAAATTTGCCCAGGAATCACGAACAACGAAAATGCTGGGGTTGACTGCTACGTCCTGTGAAGGATATGCAACTTAAAAAACCTGATTATTGTTCTCAGTAACTTTCTGTCCACTGTAGGTGTGTGTGTGTGTGTGTGTGTGTGTGTGTGTGTGTGTGTGTGAGTATGTGTGTGTGGGGGATGTGGGTGTGTGTGAGTGAGTGTGTGTGTGTGTGTATACAGGGTGTATTTTTAATGACTGTGCAGTGTTTCAAAATATTGAAGGTCCAAGTCTTGTATTTACCTATTATGTTGCATGAACTTTACAGAGGGTGAATGCAAAACTTGGACCGGCAATAATTTCAAACACTCCACAGTCATTAAAACCACACCCTGCATATTTGCCCTTTGACCTTAATGTCTACTGCGGCGGGATTTTGCTCTCTTCGACTACAGTCAAGAGTGATGTGGTTAGAGATGCGTAATCTCGTGGCACTGGTATCCACTCCCTTCCAAGATTGTTATCTGTGGGTCTGAATACTTGGTGGGTGGTTTCTTCGCTGTCTTCAGTGTGAATGGGGTGTCGGATGTCGGTAATCACTTGAGGTATTTCAGATGTTCTATGCCGTTTTATTCTTCTATCTATTGAGGGCAAGATGAAAAGATATCTTATGGCTGTCATAATCTCCCCAATCTCCCCACCAGTTCTGCCACGTCTTCTTCATCGATGCCTGGCAATTACGCCAGGTACGCCTGTGAGCGACATTAACTCTGCCGTGACAGGAATGGTCAGTCAGTGCAGCGCGTGGTACACGGAGTCCATGCAGGGAGACAACCCCGACTAACGAGGACTCACGGCCGTTAGAAGCCAGATGGCGTCGGACGGTGGTACTGGACGGACGGTTCGAATGTATGCTCGTATGGCTTGTGTGTGTGAACGCGAAGAGAGAGAACGCCTGTTTGAGTGTAGAAGACTGTGCGCCTGATACGGAGTATTGTAAGTTGTGTATTGATCTATTGTACATATATATTGATTGTGTAAATGGCATCGCTATTGTAATTGCGCGATGCATGTAATGTTTGTGGCGAGTGAGAAGTGCGAATAAAGTGTTAGAAGTGTATTCGCTGTGTGTCACGTCAAGTCATTCTGTGACAGTGTTTGTTATCACATCTGTGAGGTATTACGAGCCTGTATTATTGCTGATTGCAAGAATCTGACAATGGCCCCAGAAGATCAACATATCCATGTGAACCTTCTGGCCTGTTGTTTGTCCATCAAGAATGATGATGACCATTCATTTCATCCAGTGGGGTTGAAGGTGTGGAGCCGTGGGTTCTAAGATGGCTGATAAGGCCTATTTTGGCTCGAAATGTTCTTTGACAATGTGGGCAAGGAATGCTTGACGTCTCTGAAGGAGGATTTCCTGCAGTGGTTTTTCTGTACTGCCTTATCTTCACAGCTTTTGCAGTCCTGGTTGCCTTACATATGACTGCACCTTTGCGTAATGATGCACGCCACGAATTTCGGTCTCTGGCTGCAGCCTCCCAGGTGTCATGATGAATTCCAAAAGCATTCAGTGAAATTTTCAGAGTGTCTTTAAAGCGTTTCCTCTGGCCACCTTGGGAGCGTTTACCACAACGCAGTTCGCTGTAAAAAATTCGTTTAGGGAGCCTGTGATCTGGCATGCGAGTCAAGTGACCAGCCCAACGAATCTGATTCTTCATCATTATAGTGTGGATACTGGGCATGGATGCTCTTTCTAGGACTTCAGTGTCTGGAATCTTGTCTTGCCATTTAATCTTCAGAAGCTTCCTTAGGCAGACTGTGTGGAAGTGGTTTAATTTCCTAGCGTGTCGCTGATAAACAGTCCAGGTTTCACAAGCATATAGCAGTGTGGATAATACAACTGCTTTGTAGACTTTTAGCTTTGTTTGCAGGCTTATTCCAGTTCTGTCCCATACATTCTTGTACAGTCTGCCAAAGGCCGCACTGGCCTTGGAGATTCTTGCATTCACTTCATCATCAATTGTGGCAGCTTGTGACACAGTGCTGCCAAGATAGGTGAATTTGTCCACAACACTTAGTCTATGATCATTCACTTTGATATTCGGCACAGTGTGATTATTCCCTGGAGCTGGCTGGTACATAACTACAGTCTTCTCCAAGTTGATATTGAACCCAAAGTTGGCACAGGCATGTGAGAAAGCTGAAACATTATGTTGCATGTCCGCCTCTGAGTTGGCGTATAGAGCGCAATCATCAGCAAACAGGAGCTCTCTGACGGTGTCGCTGTTAATTTTGGTTTTAGCTTTCAGCCTTTTGAGATTGAATAACTTTCCATCCATACGGTAGTTGATGTCTATTCCAATGTTGTCGTTCTCGAAGGCATTCATCAACATGGCTGAAAACATGAGGCTGAACAGTGTTGGTGCCAGGACACATCCTTGCTTCACTCCATTGGTGACAGGAAAGGGTTCAGACAGTTCACCATTTTCTTGTACTCTTGCCTGCATGCCGTCATGAAATAGCCGCACTATTTGGACAAACTTTCGTGGACAGCCATATTTTGCCATAATCTTCCACAGTCCTTCTCTGCTGACTGTATCAAAAGCCTTGGTAAGGTCAATGAAAGTGGAGAACATTTCGCAGTTCTGTTCCTGACATTTCTCTTGCAGCTGCCTTGCAGCGAAAATCATGTCAAAAGTTCCACGTTCTTTTCTGAAGCCACATTTACTCTCAGGAAGAAGACCTTGATCGAGATGGGCTGTGAGGCGATTGAGAAGAATTCTGGCGAGTATCTTCCCTGCAATTGAAAGCAAGGAGATGCCTCGGTGGTTGTCACAGGATTGGCGGTTTCCTTTACAGTTTGTAAAGGTGGACTATTGACGCGTCCTTGAAATCTTGTGGCATGGTCTCGTTCACCCATATGTTTGTAAAGACTTGGTGAAGCTGCTCTGTTAGGACCGGCCCACCTGCCTTGTATATCTCTGCTGGGATGGAGTCAGGACCAGGTGCCTTGCCGCTGGAGAGTTGCTGGATGGCTTTGTTTACTTCCACTATGGTTGGCAGGTCATCAGAGTGTCTCATTGGTGGGAACTTGAGGAAGGCAGTTGATGGTTTCATCATCGAAGAAGGAAGTTGCATTTAAGATTTTGCTGAAATGCTCTGCCCAGCGTTGAAGGATTTCCTTCTTATCGGTGACCAATGTTCCCCCATCTGCACTGAGGAGGGGAACTATGCCTGGTGATGTAGGACCATAGACCGCTTTCAGTGAGTCGTAGAAGTTTTTCATATCATGTCTGTCAGCAAAGCCCTGAATTTCATCAGCTTTGCTGCTCAGCCAGGAGTCCCGCATGTGCCGAAGTTTCTGCTGCACTAGTCTCTGAATGTTCTTGAAGGCATCTTTTTTTATGTTGACTTTGGGTCATTCAAATGTGCCTTGAGGAGAAGATGTTTCTCGGCCAGCAATTGGTTGATGTCTTCGGAATTTTCATTAAACCAGTCTTTATGCTTTCGGGGGGCTGGACCCAGGATTTCCATAGCAGTGTTGTAAATTATGTCCTTTAGGGCTCTCCATTCTGTTTCTGTATCCTGTCTAGCTGCAGCATTGAGCTTGAGGCGGTCTTCCAGCATATTTTCAAACGACTGCTGCATTTTCTTGCTGTTTAGGCGGGTGACATTTAGCTTTTTTTGCATTTTCGCCCCTTGGGGACGCCGTGGTGGCCTGATGTGAATGTTTATTTTCGAGACAATAAGACGATGGTCTGTCCAACATTCGGCACCACACATGGATTTTGTCACGCGAACGTCTTGTCTGTCACTCCTCCTGACGATGACATAGTCAATGAGGTGCCAGTGTTTCGAGCGAGGGTGCATCCACGATGTCCTATTTCTCATGGGGAGACGGAAAACTGTGTTCGTAATCAGGAGATCATGTTCGGCACATGTCTGAAGGAGGCGGAGTCCATTGCTGTTACAATTTCCGACTCCATGCTTTCCAATAATGCCACTCCAAGAGGTGGTGTCCGTGCCTACTCTGGCATTGAAATCCTCAAGGAGTATAAGTCTGTCTCCTTTGGGAACAGATGTTAATACATTGTGCAGGTCCTCATAGAACTTGTTCTTGACATCATCTTCGTTGGTCATAGTTGGTGCGTAGACACTCACAATGGTTGCATGCTTCCTTCCATTCAGCAGGGGCAACTTCATGGTCACGAGCCTGTCGTTTATAGCCTTTGGAAATCCAGCTAATTTGCCGACCAGGGCCGACTTAATGGCAAATCCCACACCGGATTGACGTCTTTCCTCGCTTTTCCTTCCACTCCAGAAAAATGTGTAGCCGGCACCTATTTCACAGATTTGGCC
>JACEFZ010023310.1:167500-171140 GCA_014155875.1 Cepaea nemoralis
GAAGGGAAGAACAATCAATGGAAGGACCGAAATCACAGAACCTAGACGAGTATGAATTCGGAATGACGAACTCCCTCCTCCTCTCTTCTCCTCCTGCCTCTACCTCCTCCCCTCCTCCTCCGTCTACCTCCTCCCTCCTCCTCTTCCTCCTCCCCCTCCTCCCCCTCCTCCCTCTCCCTTCTCCCTCTTCCTCTCCCCTCCTCCTCCATCCTCCTCCCTCCTACTCCCTCCACCTCCTCCCTCCTCCTCCCTCTACGAGTTATGGATTCCAGCGTCGTCTAGCTGACATAAATAACAACATATTGCAGAAGTTTTGCTCTCACAACAACATACAGTTCATCAACAACACACCGGTGTTTACTTCACAGTCAGGAGCACCTAAAAAGCGACTTTATAAAGATCAAGTACATTTGTCTACATTGGGCACCAGCTTGCTCGCCAAAAATCTTAAGTACCCTGAACGTACACAACCTACATCCAATACTGGATCGCGTAGGACACTTTTAGCTACACCACCTCAAACTCAAGCCAGACGACATACTGCAGCCACATCAAGTACCAATAAACCAGAAGAGAGCAGACCACTCATAACCACGGCACCTGATATCCAAGCCAGACGGAACATTTCCATCACACCAAATCCGTACAATACGCCCTCTTTCACGCAGGAGGTTGATAGTTATGAAGATACGTTCCCTCTTCTCCACAGCAAGGATCAATCCAGTAGTAACAACAACGTTCCACCACAGCCTCCTGTTAGCCACGAATCAGAGCCTGTAGTTGGAAGTCGTTACACACCCGTGAGAAATCAACAGTATCCACTCCATTGTAACCCAGAGTTGTTATACCTCACACGGTTTAGCCCAACTTCACTTCGGCAGGCATTTATGATGTCGCTGTACCAAGGTCCAACACAGCCTGGTATTTATTAGCAATTCAGCACAAAGCAACACCGGATCTCGGTACAAGAAAGGGCCTCTCCTATAAAGTTTATGCGCATACTTGGTTATTGATTTATATAGCAACGTATTAGATTGTACGCGGCTGTAAACATTGACTCGTATTGAAGTCACAGAGATTGACACTTAGATATCTTTTATAATACTTTTTATCGCTTTAATACCCTGAGTGAGGGGGTCTTCACTCCCCGCTTTAAACAGAGACATTGACTTGTATAGTCATTTATTGATTCTTTTGGATAACAGTTGGTACTTAGCTTGTGAAGTAGTTTTTTCAAGTTAATTATTTGTTGTATGTTCTTTAATTCGTTTTGTTCCTTGTTTGCATTATATTCGTTGGTCTAATTAGTTATATCGTTATAATATTGTCATTTACCTATTGATTTGTATTACTGATATTTTGTAAGTTAATGTAATTGTGATTTTTTTTTATGATCTTGTATTTTAGCTTAACTTTGACGAATTTACACTTTCTTCATGGATGAAATGTCTGATAAGTGGCAACACTGGCTCAATAAGTCAGGAATACGCATTGGACACTTAAACATTTGCAGCTTATTTAACAAGCTACCAGAGTTATCTTCTATCCTTAATCAAAATTTTCATTTATTCGGCCTTAGTGAAAGTAGGCTTAATGATAAAATTTCAGATGAGGACATCTCTATTAAAGGGTACAAAGTTTTTAGAAGGGATCCCTGTAGGAAACATACATTGGCACCTTGCCGTCTTGACAGACGATAGTTTGTGCTTTAAAAAGGCATAATAACTTTTAACTATGGCGGTAGCGAGTGTGACTGATAAGGCCAATTTGCGCTGTAAATGTCCGTTCACAGTGGGTGCATGTGAACACGTGGTCATTTCCACCATCATGCACCATCTTACGTCTCACACGCTTGGTGTGTGACTTTTCTGCAATAATTTTCTCCTTTGACTTTATTCCATTTCTGATATTTGCCCTCCATGCAACACGTTCAGCGGCGACTTGCTCCCAATGTGCATTATCAATGCCTGTATCAATCATGTCCCGCTTACACACATCTTTGTATCGTAGTAGAGGCCGACCCTGAGATCTCTTACCCATCTGTAATTCACCAAAAAAGATATCCTTTGGTATTCTACCATCATCCATCCTCCTAAGATGTCCTATCCATCTAAGTCTACGAAGACTGAGCATGGAATAAACTGTCACACAACCTGATCTTTCCAATACTTCAGTATTTGTGATTTTGTCTTGCCACTTAATACCAAGAATTCTTCGCAGACACCGCATATGAAAGCTGTTTAAAGTTGTTCTCTTGGTGTGAGTAAGTTGTCCAGGTTTCACTGCCATAGAGAAGAGTACTAAGGACACAGGCTTGATAGACAAGGACTTTTGTTTTGGCAGTAAGCTTCCTGTTCTCCCAGACTCTTTTTCTTAACCTGTTCATTGTTGTTGCTGCCTTACCAATCCGGATGTTGATTTCCTGATCTAGGGATAATTTGCTATTTACCACTGATCCTAGATATGTAAAATGGTCTACTATCTCTAGTTCGGCGTCGTCAATAAAGATTGATGGTACCCCATGTGCACCTTGTGACATAATCTGTGTCTTCTTTTTGCTAATTGTTAAACCAAATTCAGAACAAGCATTGGAGAATGCAGATAGTAGACATTGCAATTCTTCCTCAGAGTGGGTCGTAACTGCAGCATCATCTGCAAAAAGCAACTCTCTGATCAGTACCCTCCTAATTTTGGTCTTAGCCTTCAATCTCTGAGCATTGTAGAGGCCGCCATCTGAGCGTGAGTGAATGTATATACCACCATCCTGATCACGAAATGCATATTTCAGTAGAAGTGAAAAGTATATTCCAAAGAGGGTGGGAGCTAGTACACAACCTTGCTTAACTCCACTCTTGATTTCAAATTCTTCAGAAGTTGCACCATCAAACTTGATTATACCCTTCATGCCTGTGTGGAACGATTCCACAATGGACAGAAGAGTTGGTGGGCAGCCAATCTTCTTTAGTGCCTTGAACAGACCCTCACGACTGACCAAATCAAATGCCTTTGTGAGGTCGATGAAGGCAATAAACAGTGGTTGATTCTGTTCACGGCATTTTTCTTGCATTTGTCGCAATGAGAATATCATATCAGTGGTAGACCGGTTCTGTCGAAAGCCACACTGTGATTCGGGGTAGACTTGATCTCCTAGGACTTGAAGTCTGCGCAGAACAATTCTGGCAAATACTTTTCCAACAATACACAGAAGTGAGATACCCCTATAGTTGTTGCAGTCGCTCCGATCACCCTTGTTCTTGTACAGTGTTATGATGCTTGAATCTTTGAAATCCTGTGGGACTTGTCCTTCACGCCAGCATAGCTCTATTAGCTGGTGGATCTGTATAGTGAGTGTGTCTTGCCCACTCCTGATAACCTCTATTGGAATCCCATCCTTACCTGGAGCCTTGCCAGATGCAAGTTCATTTATAGCACACTTAACTTCTGTTATGGTGGGAAGTGTGTCCAGGTGGTCAAGAGTTGGTAGAGCCTCTATGGCGTTGAGGGCATCATCCGCTAGTTTGGTCTCACTTGAGTAAAGCTCCAAATAGTGCTCTACCCATCTGTCCATCTGCTGTTTCTTATCAGTGATGATTTCTCCAGTCAAGGTTTTTCAATGGTGCACTTCTTTTTTAATCCCCCC
>JACEFZ010023311.1:10000-15000 GCA_014155875.1 Cepaea nemoralis
GTAATATTAGTGTGATATATGTGTAATGTTAGTGTGATATATGTGTAATGTTAGTGTAATATATTTGTAATATTAGTGTGATATATGTGTAATGTTAGTGTGATATATTTGTAATATTAGTGTGATATATGTGTAATGTTAGTGTGATATATATGTAATGTTAGTGTGATATAAGTGTAATATTAGTGTGATATATGTGTGATGTTGGTGTGATATATGTGCAATGTTAGCGTGATATATGTGTAATATTAGCGTGATATATGTGTAATATTAGTGTGATATATGTGTAATATTAGTGTGATATATGTGTAATATTATTGTGATATATGTGTAATATTAGTGTGATATATATGTAATATTAGTGTGATATATGTGTAATATTAGTGTGATATATATGTAATATTAGTGTGATATATGTGTAATATTAGTGTGATATATGTGTAATATTAGTGTGATATATATGTAATATTAGTGTGATATATGTGTAATATTAGTGTGATATATATGTAATATTAGTGTGATATATGTGTAATATTAGTGTGATATATGTGTAATATTAGTGTGATATATGTGTAATATTAGTGTGATATATGTGTAATATTAGTGTGATATATGTGTAATATTAGTTTGATATATATGTAATATTAGTGTGATATATGTGTAATATTAGTGTGGTATATGTGTAATGTTAGTGTGATATATGTGTGATGTTGGTGTGATATGTATGTGTAATGTTGGTGTGATATATGTGTGTAATGTTGGTGTGATATGTGTGTGATGTTGGTGTGATATGTATGTGTAATGTTGGTGTGATATGTGTGTGATGTTGGTGTGATATGTGTGTGTAATGTTGGTGTGATATGTGTGTGTAATGTTGGTGTGATATGTGTGTGTAATGTTGGTGTGATATATGTGTGTAATGTTAGTGTGATATGTATGTGATGTTGGTGTGATATGTGTGTGATGTTGGGGTGATATGTGTGTATAATGTTGGTGTTATATATGTGTGTTATGTTAGTGTGATATATGTGTAATGTTAGTGTGATATATGTGTAATGTTAGTGTGATATATGTGTAATGTTGGTGTGATATGTGTGTGTAATGTTCGTGTGATATATGTGTAATGTTGGTGTGATATATGTGTGATGTTGGTGTGATATATGTGTGGTGTTGGTGTGAAATATGTGTGATGTTGGTGTGATATATGTGTAATGTTAGTGTGATATATGTGTGATGTGGGTGTGATATATGTGTGATGTTAGTGTGATCTATGTGTGAAATTAGTGTGATATATGTGTAATTTTAGTGTGATATATTTGTAATGTTAGTGTAAAATAGAGCATGGCACATCGAAGAATGCAGGCAGCGTACGGTAACAAATGTGTGTCGAAGATAACAGTGACAGACTGGGCACGAATATTTCGGAAAGGGCTTCAGTTCACGACAGATCTTCGACGGCCGGGTTAAGCGCATATTTTTGCAATAGAAAAACCCATCGCCAAAATTGATGCAGCAGTACAGATGAACTGTTGTCGAAGCATATGTTCGCTAGCGAAAGAATTTGATGTCAATTGGGACAATTCAAAACGTCGTTCATAAGAAATTGCAATGTCGGAAGGTTTGTTCACAGTGGGTACCACGGATGTTGACCGACCACCAAAAAGAGGAATGCATGGGATGGTGTTTGAACCACTTGCTGCGTTACAGAGTGGAGGGTGATGCATTTCTCTTCCGCATGGTGGCAGGCGATGAATCAGGGTGTCACCACTTTGAGCCGAGCAGCAAACGAGAGAGCATGCGATGGAAGCATGCTGCTCACCAAAAGCCAAACAATTCAAGTTACTGGTTTTCGCATTCATTGACTATGAAGGGCTATTGCTGGCCGACTTTAAAGAACCTGGTGTCAACATCAACTCTAGCCACTACTTGCAAACACTAGACAAGCTGCAAAAAGCCATCAAGAATAAATGACCCGGCATGCTTTCTCGCGGTGTGATTTTGTTGCACGATAATTCTCGCCCGCATGTCGTAAAGATTTTGCAGGAAGCATTAGCAAGGAAGAAGTGGGGAATTCTGCAACATCCAACCTATGATTTGTCACCATGTGATTTTCATTTGCTCGGACCTCTAAACAAAGCTCTCAAGTGGCAACCATTTCATACAGATGCAGATGTAATGAACGCGGTAAACACTTGGTTCAAGTGAGAAACCAGTCCTTTTTTGCGGACGGCATTCGCCGCCTACCTAAGTAATGGGATGCTTGCCTGAATGCCTACGGCGACTTCTTCTGACCAATCCATGGTGCATAATTAATTCAAAATGAATGCTTTGTTTAATTCTACCACACCTGTTAATGTTTCTTTCATGCTTTTGTAATACAGCCGTTGGAACGGGTATCAAATGAACGTCCTTAATAAATGTAATGTTGGTGTGATATATTTGTGATGTTTTTGTGATATGTGTGATGTTTGTGATATATGTGTGATTTTGGTGTGATATATGTGTGATGTTGGTGTGATATATGTGTGATGTTGGTGTTATATAATTGTGATGTTGGTGTGATATAAGTGTGGTATTGATGTGATATTTAAGTAATGTTAGTGTGTTGCATTTGTGATGTCAGATGTTTTAGAACCTAATGTGGTACTGAAGTTGTGAATCTGTAGTTGGCCGAGTCGGCTCACTGACTTCACTGTGACGTTCTAAGGTCAATGTTCAGGATCTTTGCTTGGATTTCGTGTCTTTTCGTGTTATTGTTGTCTTTCCGTGTTATTGTTGTCTTTTCATGTTATTGTTGTCTTTTCATGGTGTTTGCTGTTGTCTGTTGTGTGCACTAACTTGTGCGTGTGCCACGTGCGGTCAACATTTCAGGGAGTTGGTGTAATGGCTGTCGGTGGAGCATCACTCTGGCGAGTTCTGGCCCAACATTTCAAGGAGTCTGTTTAATGACTGACGGTGTAGCGTCACTCCGCTGAGTTGTGGCGCAACATTTCAGGGACTCCGTATAATGGCTGTCGGTGGAGCGTCACTCCAGCAAGTTCTGGCCCAACATTTCAGGGACTGGGTGTGATGGCTGTTTGTGGAGAGACACCACAACAGGAACATCACACACAATCCTAGAGTCTGTCTACACTCAATGTGGTTAGACAGACTTTATATGTCAGATCTCACAACAGGAATATCACACACGATCCTAGAGTCTGTCTACACTCAATGTGGTTAGACAGACTTTATGTCAGATCTCACAACAGGAACATCACACACGATCCTAGAGTCTGTCTACACTCAATGTGATTAGACAGACTTTATATGTCAGCCACCACAACAGGAATATCACACACGATCCTAGAGTCTGTCTACACTCAATGTGGTTAGACAGACTTTATATGTCAGATCTCACAACAGGAATATCACACACGATCCTAGAGTCTGTCTACACTCAATGTGGTTAGACAGACTTTATATGTCAGATCTCACAACAGGAATATCACACACGATCCTAGAGTCTGTCTACACTCAATGTGGTTAGACAGACTTTATGTCAGATCTCACAACAGGAACATCACACACGATCCTAGAGTCTGTCTACACTCAATGTGGTTAGACAGACTTTATGTCAGATCTCACAACAGGAATATCACACACGATCCTAGAGTCTGTCTACACTCAATGTGGTTAGACAGACTTTATATGTCAGATCTCACAACAGGAACACATACAGTTCATGTGTTGAGTTTAAGAAGCACGACATATGTTTTTATAAGACAATGAAGATGACCAATCCAGTTAAGTTATGCTTCTGAGTCAGTCAGTCAGTCGGTCGGTCGATCGGTCGGTCGTTCGGTTGGTCGGTTGGTCGGTCGGTTGGTTGGTCGGTCGGTCGGTCGGTCGGTCGGTCATTCGGTCGATCGGTCGTTCGGTTGGTCGGTCGGTCTGTCGGTCGGTCGGTCGGATGTTCGTTCGGTGGGTCGGTGAGTCAGTCGGTCGGTCGGCCTGGTTTTGGGAGCAGGGGCAATGGTAGGCACACACAAAGATGTACGCGTCACATTGACCACACATAGATGTACGCGTCTCTCTGACCACACATAGATGTACATGTAATACTGACCACACATAGATGTACATGTAATACTGACCACACATAGATGTACATGTAATACTGACCACACATAGATGTACATGTAATACTGACCACACATAGATGTACATGTAATACTGACCACACATAGATGTACACGTGACACTGACCACACATAGATGTACATGTAATACTGACCACACATAGATGTACATGTAATACTGACCACACATAGATGTACATGTAATACTGACCACACATAGATGTACATGTAATACTGACCACACGTAGATGTACATGTAATACTGACCACACATAGATGTACATGTAATACTGACCACACATAGATGTACAAGTGACACTGACCACACATAGATGTACAAGTGACACTGACCACACATAGATGTACAAGTGACACTGACCACACATAGATGTACAAGTGACACTGACCACACATAGATGTACATGTAATACTGACCACACATAGATGTACGCGTCTCTCTGACCACACATAGATGTACATGTAATACTGACCACACATAGATGTACATGTAATACTGACCACACATAGATGTACATGTAATACTGACCACACATAGATGTACATGTAATACTGACCACACGTAGATGTACATGTAATACTGACCACACATAGATGTACATGTAATACTGACCACACATAGATGTACAAGTGACACTGACCACACATAGATGTACATGTAATACTGACCACACATAGATGTACAAGTGACACTGACCACACATAGATGTACAAGTGACACTGACCACACATAGATGTACATGTAATACTGACCACACATAGATGTACAAGTGACACTGACCGCATATAGATGTACATGTAATACTGACCACACATAGATGTACAAGTGACACTGACCACACATAGATGTACATGTAACAC
>JACEFZ010023311.1:20000-107391 GCA_014155875.1 Cepaea nemoralis
CCTCACAAAGGCATTTGATTTGGTCAGTAATGAGGGTCTGTTCAAGGCACTAAAGAAGATTGGCTGCCCACCAACTCTTCTGTCCATTGTGGAATCGTTCCACACAGAAAAAAGGGTATAATCAACATTGATGGTGCAATTTCAGAAGTTTGAAATATTCATGTTAACAGCCTCTGCTGTTACATTAACTGGAACAGCTGTTTTCCCATCCCTACACGAGTCTGATAGCTTTTCCATATTCTGGTGTTTATATTAACTGGAACAGCTGTTTTCCCATCCCTACATGAGTCTGTTTTCCCATCCCTACACGAGTTTGATAGCTTTTCCATATTCTGGTGTTTATATTAACTGGAACAGCTGTTTTCCCATCCCTACATGAGTCTGATAGCTTTTCCATATTCTGGTGTTTATATTAACTGGAACAGCTGTTTTCCCATCCCTACATGAGTCTGATAGCTTTTCCATATTCTGGTGTTTATATTAACTGGAACAGCTGTTTTCCCATCCCTACATGAGTCTGTTTTCCCATCCCTACACGAGTTTGATAGCTTTTCCATATTCTGGTGTTTATATTAACTGGAACAGCTGTTTTCCCATCCCTACATGAGTCTGATAGCTTTTCCATATTCTGGTGTTTATATTAACTGGAACAGCTGTTTTCCCATCCCTACATGAGTCTGTTTTCCCATCCCTACATGAGTCTGTTTTCCCATGCCTACATGAGTCTGTTTTCCCATGCCTACATGAGTCTGATAGCTTTTCCATATTCTGGTGTTTATATTAACTGGAACAGCTGTTTTCCCATCCCTACATGAGTCTGTTTACCCATCCCTACATGAGTCTGTTTTCCCATGCCTACATGAGTCTGTTTTCCCATCCCTACATGAGTCTGATAGCTTTTCCATATTCTGGTGTTTGCATCGTTTCTTGCAGGTGATATCAAACTTTACTTTCTCAGGCTGGATATCTATAGGTTGAATATCTGTAGGTAAGATACCTATTGGTTGGATATCTGGAAGTTGGATATCTGTTGGTTGGATATCTGAGGGTCGGATATCTGTAGGTTGGATATCTGGGGTTGGATATCTGTTAGTTGGATATCCGTAGGTTGGATATCTGTTGGCTGGATATCTGTAGGTTGGATATCTGGGGTTGGATATCTGTTAGTTGGATATATGTAGGCTGGATATCTATAGGTTGGATATATGTAGGTTGGATATCTGTAGGTTGGATATATGTAGGTGCATATCTGTAGGTTGGATATATGTAGGTGCATATCTGTAGGTTGGATATATGTAGGTTCATATCTGTAGGTTGGATATATGTAGGTTGGATATATCTAGCTTAGATATATGTGTGTTGGATATCTGTATCTTGGATATCTGTAGGTTGGATATCTGTAGCTTGAATATCTGTAGGTTGGATATCTATAGGTTGGATATCGTTAGGTTGGATATATGGGTGTTGGATATCTGTAGGTTGGATATCAGTAGATTGGATATCTGGGGATGGCTATCTGTAGATTGGATATCTGTAGGTTGGATATCTGTATATTGGACATCTGTAGGTTGGATATCTGTAGGTTGGATATCTGGAGATTGGATATCTGGGGGTTGGATATCTGTAGGTTGGATATCTGGAGATTGGAATCTGGGGGTTGGATATATGTAGGTTAGATATATGGGGGTTGGATATATGTAGGTTAGATATATGTAGGTTGGATATATGGAGGTTGGATATATGGGGGTTGGATACATGTAGGTTGGATATATGTAGGTTGGATATATGGGGGTTGGATATATGTAGGTTGGATATATGTAGGTTGGATATATGGAGGTTGGATATATGGAGGTTGGATATATGGAGGTTGGATATATGTAGGTTGGATATATGGAGGTTGGATACATGTAGGTTGGATATATGTAGGTTGGATATATGGAGGTTGGATATATGTAGGTTGGATATATGTAGGTTGGATACATGTAGGTTGGATATATGTAGGTTGGATATATGTAGGTTGGATATATGTAGGTTGGATATATGTAGGGTGGAAATATGGGGGTTGGATATATGGGGGTTGGATATATGTAGGTTGGATATATGGAGGTTGGATATTTGGGGGTTGGATATATGGGGTTGGATACCTGTAGATTGGATATCTGGGGGTTGGATATATGTAGGTTGGATATATGGGGGTTGGATATATGGGGGTTGGATATATGGGGGTTGGATATATGGGGGTTGGATATATGTGGGTTGGATATATGGGGGTTGTATATATGGAGGTTGGATATATGTAGGTTGGATATATGTAGGTTGGATATATCTAGGTTGGATATATGGGGTTTGGATATATGGGGGTTAGATATATATATATAGGTTAGATATATGTAGGTTGGATATATGTAGGTTGGATATCTGTAGGTTGGATATATGGGGGTTGGATATATGTAGGGTGGATATATGTAGGTTGGATATATGTAGGCTGGCTATATGGGGGCTGGATATATGGGGGTTGGATATATGGGGGTTGGATATATGTAGGTTGGATATATGTATGTTGGATATATAGGGGTTGGATATATAGGGGTTGGATATATGTAGGTTGGATATGTGTAAGTTGGATATATGTAGGTTGTATATATGGGGGTTGGATATATGTAGGTTGGATATATGTAGGTTGGATATTTGTAGGCTGGATATATGTAGGTTGGATATATGTAGGTTGGATATATGTAGGTTGGATATATGTAGGTTGTATTTATGTAGGTTGGATATATGGGGGTTGGATATATGTAGGTTGGATATATAGGGGTTGGATATATGTAGGTTGGATATATGTAGGTTGTATTTATGTAGGTTGGATATATGTAGGTTGGATATATGGGGGTTGGATATATGTAGGTTGGTTATATGTAGGTTGGATATATGGGGGTTAGATATATGTAGGGTGGATATATGTAGGTTGGATATATGTAGTTTGGATATATGGGGGTTGGATATATGGGGGTTGGATATATGGGGGTTGGATATATGTGGGTTGGATATATGGGGGTTGGATATCTGTAGGTTGGATATATGGGGGTTGCATATATGTAGGTTGTATATATGTAGGTTGCATATATGTAGGTTGCATTTATGGGGGTTGGATATATGGGGGTTGGATATATGGGGGTTGGATATATGGGGGTTGCTTATATGGGGGTTGGATATCTGTTGGTTGGATATATGTAGGTTGGATATATGTAGGTTGGATATCTATGTGTTGGATATATGTAGGTTGGATATCTGTTGCTTGGATATGTGGAAGTTGGATATCTGGGTGATCTTATGGGACCGGTCTATGCAAATATGTGTCTTGATCAGACGCCAGTAAGCTTTAATGAATGGGTTGTGTCCTTTGCTTCTGTTTAAAACTACAAAAGCTTTCATTCGTTTACCATAATGGTGCATTCATACATTTAACATGGCGGAACTTCCATACAATAAACATGAGGGAACCTTCACACATTTACCATGGCGGAACTTTCATACATTTAACATAATGGAACTTTCATACATTTAACATAACGGAACTTTCATACATTTACCATGACTGAACTTTCATACATTTAACTTAACGGCACAGTCATACATTTAACATAACGGAACTGTCATACATTCAACATAAAGGAACTTTCATACATTTAACCTAACGGAATTGCCATACATTTAACATAACTTTTATACATTCAACAATACGGAACTTTCATACATTCAATATGGTGGAATTTCCATACATTCAACATGACGGAACTTTTATACATTCAGCATGGCGGAACTATCATATATTCAACATGGCAGAACTTTCATATATTCAACATGACGGAACTGTCATATATTCAACATGACTGAACTTGCATATATTCAACATGACGGAACTGTCATACATTCAACATAGTGGAACTGTCATACTGTTAACACCTTGCCGGGTCTGTGTAGGACGTGATCGCCGGCGCCCGCAGGCAAGCCACTGGTGCACAAGTTAAGTGTGAACATGCAGCACAGGCCGTCAATGTGACAAGATGGTTAGTGTACGGACAGTGCTGTCTCATTTATCACTAACAATGAATGCATCATTTCAGTGAACACAGAGGGGCGTAGGTTACCCGGTGTGTCGGAGCGTCAGACAAGCAAATATGACACGTGGCAAATAGATAAATGGATAGATTGTGGCCCTACAGGTCGATTATTGTGGGTGTCAGTTGGCTGGTGTAAACACGGTTCTCCCGGGGTGAGTGGCACGGATATACGAGGTACATCTCTTATCTGGAAGCCCATCAGTACCCGCGCTGTACACGTACCTAGGGCAGATTTCTTATGCAGATTTAACCATGTTCATAGTAACATTGATAACTTGCCACTTTCTTCCGTGTTCTATGTTGTCTGTATTTGTGTCTCTCTTTTTTGTGTCTGTTTTTCATTCTATCTCTTTGTGTCGCTCCCTGTGTCTTTCTGCGTCTCTCTTTGTGTCGCTCCCTGTGTCTTTCTGCGTCTCTCTTTGTGTCTGTGTTTGTGGAATTTTTGGAAGCTTTTAGAATTCATCACGACACCTGGGAGACTGCTGCTAAAGACCGACATTCGTGGCGTACATCATCATGCAAGGGCGCAGTCACTTGTGAAGCAACCAGGACTGCAAGAGCTGTGAAGAAAAGGCAGGACAGAAAAACCACAGCAGGAGATCCTCCTCCTGGAACGTCAAGCATTCTTTGCCCACATTGTCAAAGAACATTTCGAGCCAAAATAGGCCTTACGAGCCATCTTAAAACTCATGGCTCCATACTTTCAATGAAAGTGGATGGTCATCATCATTCTTGATGGACAAACAACAACAACAACAGTGTGGATATATGTTGTATTCTTTAGTGGAGATCTGTTGTAATCTTGTGTGGAAATATGTTGTATTCTAATATAAAGATGTATTGTATTCTAGTGTGGAGATATGTTGTATTCTAGTGTGGATATATGTTGTATTCTAGTGTGGAGATTTGCTGTATTCTATTGTGGATATATGTTGTATTCTAGTGTGGAGATTTGCTGTATTCTATTGTGGATATATGTAGTATTCTAGTGTGGAGATATGCTGTATTCTACTGTGGATATATGTTGTATTCTAGTGTGGAGATTTGCTGTATTCTATTGTGGATATATGTTGTATTCTAGTGTGGAGATATGTTGTATTCTCGTGTGTAGACGACCTCATATCTGGCCCGACATTATCAGCAGTTGATAATTGCCGACGAGGCATACAACAAATATTGGATTACAGGAGCTTCTGGCCGTCTGTTTAATTCACTTCATATTTTAACCATTACCCGACGATGATAGCATCTATCTTCACGCACACAGCAGCTCGCGGCGCACTCGGCCCATCCTCGTGCTGTGAATGTCTATCAGTTTCCGTTCTTGTCTCATTCTGCGTGAGAAACAAGATCCGGGCACCTCGGGCTCGGCATCCGGCAATAACCTCCCCTGGACGGCCATGTTGGACTGATGTGAAAGAAGATGCGGTAAACATTCTCAAACAGCCCGCAGTGGCCCATGTCAAGCAGCCGTGTCATTGTTATCACTATTTACTGGCGGACGAGTCGAGCTGTCCGCGCCACACAGCAGCAACAGTGGGGGGAGGGCGTGCAAATGCCGGCCACAACTCAAATCAGGCGTGGTCTCGCGGGAGTTTACTGCTGGTCTCGCGGGAGTTTACTGCTGGTCTCGCGGGAGTTTACTGCGTCAGCCCGTGAACACGATGGTCGATGTTGTTGGAGGAGAAAGACGGCTCAGATAAGGACGTGTTGATGAAACTATGGGTGGAGTCTGACACCGGGGGGCCATCAATCCACGCCGATAGACGCGTGACGCAGAACTGTATGACGTCTGCTGGCAAAGTGTCGCTGGAGCGTCGTCAGGAGGCGCTGACTTTTGATTGTGGTCAAGAATTATTTTCTTTGCGCACAGATATCTCCACACGGGTTCAGTCTCGTCGTATACACCATACAAGGAGAGCTAACAGCGCAGTTCACGAATTCTGTATAGTGAGTAAATCAACAAACACGGACAGTGGAATTAGTTTAGCAGTACGAGAACACAAGCACAGTTGACAGGGTTGAATTGCCCTTCGAACACTTTCATAACAGCCATGACAACATCAACAACAACAGCGAAAACAACAGCAATAACAACAACAATGGCAGTAATAACAGCGACAACAACAATAACAACAAAAGCTACATCAACAATAGCAACAACAACAATTACAGCGCAACAAAATAGCAACAACAACAGCAATAACAAACAAAAATAACAACAACGACAACAATAATAACCAGTGACAACAGCAATAACAACAATAACAATAGTTACTTAGTCGAGGTTCCAACTTCACGGCAACAGGTCTCCCCCATTATGCTCCGTTCCTGTGCCAGCGAATATGACACAAAACACTCCTCACTGTCCAATGTGAAAAGTGGAATAGGCAGGAGTCTCGGCAATCCAACAGCCCGCACAGGTACACTGTGCATAATGCTGCCGTCAGAATGCCAACACAAAATTCATCCACGAACACCATAGTTCATTGTCGATGGACTCGGCAGTCACCAGAAAGACCTCATTGACCTGGGATTTATCCTACATGGCTCAGTCTCTGTCCGCAGGGCGACCCGCCGAAAGTGCCGCACAAAGCACGAACTCCGTAGCTCCAGCGACAACTTCCAGGAGTCTCCTGAAAAAAAATGCACTCGTGAACCGAAAAGGCAAATCAGTCAATTCAGCGACAGCTGGCCATTGTTCCGAATATGCAGTTCACTGTGCAAACAGCGGACAGATGTAAAAGCATTCATCGCGAATTTCACAGCTCACAGTGTCGCGCCACGCACTCAGTAACAGGGCGACGGAACCATGTACTACCAGTCTAAAATGAGGAAAATGCGAATGCAAACCGTAGCCACAAGCATAAACATGCCACAGGCCTTAACGGTTCAATGCCTAACCGCGATGTTGGGGACCGGAAGTCAACAACAGTAACAATAACAGCGACAACAACAATAATAGTGACAGTAACAATAACAACATAAAGAACAATGTCAACAACAACAATAATAGTGACAGTAACAATAACAACATAAAGAACAATATCAGCAACAACAACAACAGTGACAACAACAACAATAACAACATAAAAAACAATATCAACAACAACAGTGACAACAACAACAACAGTGACAACAACAATAACAACTGTGAAAATAATAACAACAGCAATAACAACAATAATAATAGCAATAACAATAATAACAACAATAACACCAGCAGCAACAATAATGACAGTGACAATAACAATGGCAATAACAAACAAAGGCAACAATAACAACAATGAATAACAATAATAACATCAGTGGTAACAATAACTATAACAACAATAAAATCATCAACAACAGCATCAACAATACCACTAACAAAAACAACGACCATAACAATAACAATAATATTAACAATAACGATCACAATGGCAACAACAATAACAACAACATTAACTTCCATAGCGACAATGACAATAACAACAGTGGCAATAATAACTATAACAACATCGACAATAACAGCAACAACAACAATAACAGCGACAATGACAATAACAACAATATCTATAACAATGGCAACAATAACAACTATAATAACAACAGCAACAACAACATTAACAAAAACAACTATAATAACAACAGCAGCAACAACAACAGCTACAACAACTATAACAACAGAGAAACAACAATAACAACTATAATAACAACAACTACAACAACAACAGAGAAACAACAATAGCAACAACAACAATAATAAAAACAACAGCAACAACAACAATAACAGCAACAACAACAGTGACAACAATAACAACAACTATAACAACAACAGCTACAACAATAACAAAAAAGATATCACAACAGCGATAACAACAATATCCGCAACAACAACAATAACACCAAAGACAACAATAACAATAATAATAACATCAATAAGCATTCAGCTCAGTGTGTATATAGATTGCTTGAAGTATTCTGCTGTGTGTGTCTGGAGACTGGTTGAAGCATTCAGTTGTGTGTGTATGGAGACTGGTTGAAGCATTCAGTTGTGTGTGTATGGAGACTGGTTGAAGCATTTCACTGTGTGTGAATGGAGACTGGTTGAAGCATTCAGTTGTGTGTGTATGGAGACTGGTTGAAGCATTCAGTTGTGTGTGTATGGAGACTGGTTGAAGCATTTAACTGTGTGTGAATGGAGACTGGTTGAAGCATTCAGTTGTGTGTGTATGGAGACTGGTTGAAGCATTCAGTTGTGTGTGTATGGAGACTGGTTGAAGCATTTAACTGTGTGTGTCTGGAGACTGGTTGAAGCATTCAGTTGTGTGTGTATGGAGACTGGTTGAAGCATTCAGTTGTGTGTGTATGGAGACTGGTTGAAGCATTTAACTGTGTGTGAATGGAGACTGTTAGCATTCAGTTGTGTGTGTATGGAGCTGGTTGAAGCATTCAGTTGTGTGTGTACAACAGAGGAACAACACAAATGAGACAACTCAACACAAGTGAATAATAAACAACAGCAACAACAACAATAACAGCAACAACAACAGTGACAACAATAACAACTTTTACTATAACAACAAGCAGCTACAACATTAACTAAGAACTGGATATCGACAACAGCGTGGACAACTATCCGCAAACATCAGTATATACACCAAAGACAACATTAACAATAATAATGAGACATCATTAAGCATTCAGCTCAGTGTGTATATAGATTGCTTGAAGTATTCTGTCTGTGTGTGTCTGGAGACTGGTTGAAGCATTCAGTGTGTGTGTATGGAGACTGGTTGAGCATTCAGTTGTGTGTGTATGGAGACTGGTTGAAGCATTTAACTGTGTGTGAATGGAGACTGGTTGAAGCATTCAGTTGTGTGTGTATGGAGACTGGTTGAAGCATTCAGTTGTGTGTGTATGGAGACTGGTTGAAGCATTAACTGTGTGTGTATGGAGACTGGTTGAAGCATTCAGGTGTGTGTGTATGGAGACTGGTTGCAGCATTCAGTTGTGTGTGTATGGAGACTGGTTGAAGCATTTAACTGTGTGTGTATGGAGACTGGTTGCAGCATTCAGTTGTGTGTGTATGGAGACTGGTTGCAGCATTCAGTTGTGTGGTGATGGAGACTGGTTGAGCATTTAACTGTGTGTGTATGGAGGACTGGTTGCAGCATTCAGTTGTGTGTGTATGGAGCTGGTTGCAGCAATCAGTTGTGTGTGTATGGAGAACTGGTTGAAGCATTCAGTTGTGTGTGTATGGAGACTGGTTGAAGCATTCAGTTGTGTGTGTATGGAGACTGGTTGAAGCATTTAACTGTGTGTGTATGGAGACTGGTTGAAGCATTCAGTTGTATGTGTATGGAGACTGGTTGAAGCATTCAGTTGTGTGTGTATGGAGACTGGTTGAAGCATTCAGTTGTGTGTGAATGGAGACTGGTTGAAGCATTCAGTTGTGTGTGTATGGAGACTGGTTGAAGCATTCAGTTGTGTGTGTATGGAGACTGGTTGAAGCATTCAGTTGTGTGTGTATGGAGACTGGTTGAAGCATTTAACTGTGTGTGTATGGAGACTGGTTGAAGCATTCAGGTGTGTGTGTATGGAGACTGGTTGCAGCATTCAGTTGTGTGTGTATGGAGACTGGTTGAAGCATTTAACTGTGTGTGTATTTGGGCAGGCATTCAGTTTGTGTGTGTATGGAGACTGGTTGCAGCATTCAGTTGTGTGTGTATGGAGACTGGTTGAAGCATTCAGTTGTGTGTGTATGGAGACTGGTTGAAGCATTCAGTTGTGTGTGTATGGAGACTGGTTGAAGCATTCAGTTGTGTGTGTATGGAGACTGGTTGAAGCATTCAGTTGTGTGTGTATGGAGACTGGTTGAAGCGTTCAGTTGTGTGTGTATGGAGACTGGTTGAAGCATTTAGTTGTGTGTGTATGGAGACTGGTTGCAGCATTCAGTTGTGTGTGAATGGAGACTGGTTTAAGCATTCAGTTGTGTGTGAATGGAGACTGGTTGAAGCATTCAGTTGTGTGTATGAAGACTGGTTGCAGCATTCAGTTGTGTGTGTATGGAGACTGGTTGCAGCATTCAGTTGTGTGTGTATGGAGACTGGTTGCAGCATTCAGTTGTGTGTGTATAGAGAATGGTTGAAGCATTCAGTTGTGTGTGTATGGAGACTGGTTGAAGCATTCAGTTGTGTGTGTATGGAGACTGGTTGAAGCATTTAACTGTGTGTGTATGGAGACTGGTTGAAGCATTCAGTTGTGTGTGTATGGAGACTGGTTGAAGCATTCAGTTGTGTGTGTATGGAGACTGGTTGAAGCATTCAGTTGTGTGTGTATGAAGACTGGTTGAAGCATTCAGTTGTGTGTGTATGGAGACTGGTTGAATCACTCAGATGTTTGTGTATTAAGACTGGTTGAATAATTCAGATGTGTGTGTGTGGGGGGGGGGGGGGAAGAGGAGAGAGAGAGAGAGAGAGAGAGAGAGAGAGAGAGAGAGAGAGAGAGAGAGAGAGAGAGAGAGAGAGAGAGAGAGAGAGAGAGAGAGAGAGACTGGTTGAAGCATTTAATTGTCTATGTATGGAGACTGGATGAAATATTTAACTGTGTATGGAGACTGGTTGAAGTATTCAATTCTGTGAGTGTATGGAATGTGGTTTAAATATTTAACTGTGCACAAGCATTCAGCTGTGTACGCATACAGACTGGTTGAAGCATTGACCTGTGTGTGTGTTTTAAGACTCTTTCAGATGTTGGATTATTAGTCAGTCAACAGATCATCCTCATTGCACATGCAACTATTAGTCCATAAGTTCTGTACCTCCCTCAGCGTGTAGTGACTGGCAACACACGTTCTGTGTTGGTAGACTACTCTTCCTTGATTTCTCGCGCTAGTCTAGCTTCACCTCGTTTCCGCTCTAGTCTAGCTTCACCTCCTGTGACTGGATGTTCTTGCAGTCTGGTCACATTGGCCGAATCACACCCCTCCCTACAGGCATGGACCGAGTCCCCCCCACTTCCTGTAAATTGTTCAGCTTGCCAGCCTGATCCATGGACCGATTCCCCTTCCTACAGCATCAAGCCCACAAGCCTATCTGCTTGATGTTGTCCTCCAACATACACTAACCCTGGCACAAGCATGAAGCAGACATTAGTCGGTCTTGATCTCCCCAGAGATTCCAACCATGGCCTTCTGGCCCAGTCCTTCTTGATCTGCCAGGGCATACTCGTGGAATCGTTAATAAAACATGCATGGGTGAAGAAGGTGTGTGTCACTGCCACAACCTCCATGGTTACACTGCTTGTGGTCATGGCAAGAACTCTGCTGTCTTCCTGGACAGTCCTCCCTTCAATCTGGAACGCGAAAGCCATGAGCTGCTCCTGTGCCACACAACAGACCCGCATGTGTAGATGATTACATCAACCTGTGCCACACAACAGACCCGCATGTGTAGATGATTACATCAACCTGTGCCACACAACAGACCCGCATGTGTAGATGATTACATCAACCTGTGCCACACAACAGACCCGCATGTGTAGATGATTACATCAACCTGTGCCACACAACAGACCCGCATGTGTAGATGATTACATCAACCTGTGCCACACAACAGACCCGCATGTGTAGATGATTACATCAGCCTGTGCCACACAACAGACCCGCATGTGTAGATGATTACATCAGCCTGTGCCACACAACAGACCCGCATGTGTAGATGATTACATCAGCCTGTGCCACACAACAGACCCGCATGTGTAGATGATTACATCAGCCTGTGCCACACAACAGACCCGCATGTGTAGATGATTACATCAGCCTGTGCCACACAACAGACCCGCATGTGTAGATGATTACATCAACCTGTGCCACACAACAGACCCGCATGTGTAGATGATTACATCAACCTGTGCCACACAACAGACCCGCATGTGTAGATGATTACATCAAGCCTGTGCCACACAACAGACCCGCATGTGTAGATGATTACATCAAGCCTGTGCCACACAACAGACCCGCATGTGTAGATGATTACATCAACCTGTGCCACACAACAGACCCGCATGTGTAGATGATTACATCAACCTGTGCCACACAACAGACCCGCATGTGTAGATGATTACATCAACCTGTGCCACACAACAGACCCGCATGTGTAGATGATTACATCAACCTGTGCCACACAACAGACCCGCATGTGTAGATGATTACATCAACCTGTGCCACACAACATACCCGCATGTGTAGATGATTACATCAACCTGTGCCACACAACAGACCCGCATGTGTAGATGATTACATCAACCTGTGCCACACAACAGACCCGCATGTGTAGATGATTACATCAACCTGTGCCACACAACAGACCCGCATGTGTAGATGATTACATCAACCTGTGCCACACAACAGACCCGCATGTGTAGATGATTACATCAACCTGTGCCACACAACAGACCCGCATGTGTAGATGATTACATCAACCTGTGCCACACAGCAGACCCACATGTGTATATGATTACATAATCTGTAGAAGTTTCAAACATCCCAGCCTGTACTTGTCTCAACCGACCATCTGGTATCAAGTGTCTGGCCGGACCCCTGCAGGATTTCCCTCTTTTTAACCTGCACCCTTTCTAGTCAACATGCCATGGATGTTGGCTGCTGTGAATGTTGTCTACCGGCATTGAGTCGAAGGTAGAACTTGACCGTATCTTTTCTCCATGCATTGAAAATCTCAACACACCCACCACTCCAGCTGTCACAGACACATGTCACAACACACCCACTTCTCCAGCTGTCACAGACACATGTCACAAACACACCCACTTCTCAGCTGTCACAGACACATACCACAACACACCCACTTCTCCAGCTGTCACAGACACATGTCACAACACACCCACTTCTCCAGCTGTCACAGACACATACCACAACACACCCACTTCTCCAGCTGTCACAGACACATGTCACAACACACCCACTTCTCCAGCTGTCACAGACACATGTCACAACACACCCACCACTCCAGCTGTCACAGACACATGTCACAACACACCCACTTCTCCAGCTGTCACAGACACATGTCACAACACACCCACTTCTCCAGCTGTCACAGACACATACCACAACACACCCACTTCTCCAGCTGTCACAGACACATGTCACAACACACCCACTTCTCCAGCTGTCACAGACACATGTCACAACACACCCACTTCTCCAGCTGTCACAGACACATGTCACAACACACCACTTCTCCAGCTGTCACAGACACATGTCACAACACACCCACTTCTCCAGCTGTCACAGACACATGTCACAACACACCCACTTCTCCAGCTGTCACAGACACATGTCACAACACACCCACTTCTCCAGCTGTCACAGACACATACCTACAACACACCCACTTCTCAGCTGTCACAGACACATACCACAACACCCCACTTCTTCAGCTGTCACAGACACATACCACAACACACCCACTTCTCCAGCTGTCACAGACACATACCACAACACACCCAGCTGTCACAGACACATACCAACACACACCCACTCTCCAGCTGTCACAGACACATACCACAACACACCCACTTCTCCAGCTGTCACAGACACCTACCACAACACACCCACTTCTTCAGCTGTCACAGACACATGTCACAACCCCCCACTTCTCCAGTTGTCACAGACACATACCACAACACACCCACTTCTTCAGCTGTCACAGACACATGTCACAACACACCCACTTCTCCAGCTGTCACAGACACATACCACACACCCCACTTTCTCCAGCTGTCACAGACACATGTCACAACCACACCCACTTCTCCAAGCTGTCACAGACACATGTCACAACACACCCACTTCTCCGTTGTCACAGACACATGTCACAACACACCCACTTCTCCGTTGTCACAGACACATGTCACAACACACCCACTTCTCCAGTTGTCACAGACACATGTCACAACACACCCACTTCTCCAGCTTGTCACAGACACATGTCACAACACACCCACTTCTCCAGCTGTCACAGACACATGTCACAACACACCCACTTCTCCAGTTGTCACAGACACATACCACACACCTCCACTTTCTTCAGCTGTCACAGACACATACCACAACACACCCACTTCTCCAGCTGTCACAGACCATACCACAACACACCCACTTCTCCAGCTGTCACAGACACATACCACAACCACACCCACTTCTCCAGTTGTCACAGGACACATACCACACACACCCACTTCTCCAGTTGTCACAGACCATACTCACAACACACCCACTTCTCCAGCTGTCACAGACACATGTCACAACACACCCACTTCTCCAGCTGTCACAGACACATACCACAACACACCCACTTCTTCAGCTGTCACAGACACATGTCACAACACACCCACTTCTTCAGCTGTCACAGACACATACCACAACACACCCACTTCTCCAGCTGTCACAGACACATACCACAACACACCCACTTCTTCAGCTGTCACAGACACATACCACAACACACCCACTTCTCCAGCTGTCACAGACACATACCACAACACACCCACTTCTCCAGCTGTCACAGACACATACCACAACACACCCACTTCTCCAGCTGTCACAGACACATACCACAACACACCCACTTCTCCAGCTGTCACAGACAACTACCACAACACACCCCACTTCTTCAGCTGTCACAGACACATACCACAACACACCCACTTCTTCAGCTGTCACAGACACATACCACACACACACCACTTCTTCAGCTGTCACAGACACATACCACAACACACCCACTTCTTCAGCTGTCACAGACACATACCACAACACACCCACTTCTTCAGCTGTCACAGACACATACCACAACACACCCACTTCTTCAGCTGTCACAGACACATACCACAACACACCCACTTCTCCAGCTGTCACAGACACATACCACAACACACCCACTTCTCCAGCTGTCACAGACACATGTCACAACACACCCACTTCTTCAGCTGTCACAGACACATGTCACAACACACCCACTTCTCCAGCTGTCACAGACACATACCACAACACACCCACTTCTTCAGCTGTCACAGACACATGTCACAACACACCCACTTCTCCAGCTGTCACAGACACATACCACACACACCACTTCTTCAGCTGTCACAGACACATGTCACAACACACCCACCTTCTCCAGCTGTCACAGACACATACCACAACACACCCACTTCTCCAGCTGTCACAGACACATGTCACACACACACCACTTCTCCAGCTGTCACAGACACATGTCACAACACACCCACTTCTCCAGTTGTCACAGACACATGTCACAACACACCCACTTCTCCAGTTGTCACAGACACATGTCACAACACACCCACTTCTCCAGTTGTCACAGACACATGTCACAACACACCCACTTCTCCAGCTGTCACAGACACATGTCACAACACACCCACTTCTCCGCTGTCACAGACACATGTCACAACACACCCACTTCTCCAGTTGTCACAGACACATACCACAACACACCCACTTCTTCAGCTGTCACAGACACATGTCACAACACACCCACTTCTCCAGCTGTCACAGACACATGTCACAACACACCCACTTCTCCAGCTGTCACAGACACATGTCACAACACACCCACTTCTCCAGCTGTCACAGACACATACCACAACACACCCACTTCTTCAGCTGTCACAGACAACACCAGAAAACGCATAAAAAAGACATGTTTATTTCAACAACACAGAATGGAGTACACGCCCTTACACAATACATCATGGTAGACAATGTTCATATGAGGAATACAGTCACCTTGTCACACACAGCCTGGTCACTGTACCACACAAAGCACAGCCACTGTACCACACAGAGCACAGCCACTGTACCACACAGGGCACAGCCACTGTACCACACATAGCACAGCTACTGTACCACACAGAGCACAGCCACTGTACCACACAGAGCACAGCCACTGTACCACACATAGCACAGCTACTGTACCACACAGAGCACAGCCACTGTACCACACAGGGCACAGCCACTGTACCACACATGGCACAGCCACTGTACCACACAGAGCACAGCTACTGTACCACACAGAGCACAGCCACTGTACCACACAGAGCACAGCCACTGTACCACACAGAGCACAGCCACTGTACCACACAGAGCACAGCCACTGTACCACACAGAGCACAGCCACTGTACCACATATTCAGCAGTCACTACACCACACATCCAGAATATCAGTGGGGAACAAACGACAGTGAGCACATTATAAATATAACCATGTAAAAATAAAAACCAAATGCAATTATTAAAACATAACAGAGATGAACAGATTGTGTGCACACAACAAAATCATCCACAAACTGGCCCGCCCGTCACAGGTGCATTCAACCTGACATAACAGCAAGGTGAAGGTCATGTCTGCTACTGGGATCAGATTACATAGCAAACTCAACACTGTAATGATAACAATGTAACACCTCACAACATGACAACACAAATATTGCAGGTCTGCTCACACAAGAGCCAACCCATGGCCAGCAAACACAATGCCAGCCATCTGGGGACCTCACACAAGAGCCAACCCCTGGCCAGCAAACACACTGCCAGCCATCTGGAGACCTCACACAAGAGCCAACCCCTGGCCAGCAACACACTGCAGCCATCTGGAGACCTCACACAAGAGCCAACCCCTGGCCAGCAACACACTGCCAGCCATCTGGAGACCTCACACAAGAGCCAACCCCTGGCCAGCAAACACACTGCCAGCCATCTGGAGACCTCACACAAGAGCCAACCCCTGGCCAGCAAACACACTGCCAGCCATCTGGAGACCTCACACAAGAGCCAACCCCTGGCCAGCAAACACACTGCCAGCCATCTGGAGACCTCACACAAGAGCCAACCCTGGCCAGCATACACACTGCCAGCCATCTGGAGACCTCACACAAGAGCCAACCCCTGGCCAGCAAACACACTGCCAGCCATCTGGAGACCTCACACAAGAGCCAACCCCTGGCCAGCAAACACACTGCCAGCCATCTGGAGACCTCACACAAGAAGCCAACCCTGGCCAGCAAACACACTGCCAGCCATCTGGAGACCTCACACAAGAGCCAACCCCTGGCCAGCAAACACACTGCCAGCCATCTGGAGACCTCACACAAGAGCCAACCCCTGGCCAGCACTGCCAGCCATCTGGAGACCTCACACAAGAGCCAACCCCTGGCCAGCACTGCCAGCCATCTGGAGACCTCACACAAGAGCCAACCCCTGGCCAGCACTGCCAGCCATCTGGAGACCTCACACAAGAGCCAACCCCTGGCCAGCACTGCCAGCCATCTGGAGACCTCACACAAGAGCCAACCCCTGGCCAGCACTGCCAGCCATCTGGAGACCTCACACAAGAGCCAACCCCTGGCCAGCAAACACACTGCCAGCCATCTGGAGACCTCACACAAGAGCCAACCCCTGGCCAGCAAACACACTGCCAGCCATCTGGAGACCTTCAATGTACTCTCCTTGGGACTGTTCCACATGATGCTTTCTGGGGACTCAAACCAGATCACTTTCAGCTTGGCGAACAGCCACGAATCACAAGGAGCCCTGGTGGGCGAGTAGGGAGCATGACGGACCAGAAGAACATCCTGTGTGGCCATGGCAGTCTGAACCAGATGGGAAGAATAGACGGCTGTATTGTCATGATGGAGCTGCCGAATTAACGTGACCCACGGGTCGGTTTGTTCACATCTGGCAGCCAACAAACCAGAGGACATATATATCACCAGGATTTGACATAAGGCATGACATGACACAAACTTGCACATTTGTGGTATATGCCAGTTATTCTATGACAAAGACCAGTTCAGATGTCAATAACATGAGATGTCATATGACAGACACACAAGCTATCATTAAGATATAAATGGCAAATTAATCGACTTATTTACAAAAGCAGCATGTCATGTTTTCTGATGGACAAAATAGGGGAGAATTCTGACAGTGGACTGACACATGCGATGACACATTGAGGAGAATTCTGACAGTGGACTGACACATGTGATGACACATTGAGGAGAATTCTGACAGTGGACTGACACGTGTGATGATATATTGAGGAGAATTCTGACAGTGGATTGACACCTCCAATATAAGCTGACATGAGACAATGACTATAGGCCAATGTGTGAGGATGAGGGAGTGGAGATCTGTGTAGGGGACTGAAGATTGCAAGTCCACCTACTGTAGCCTGAGATGTTGGGGATTGGAGATTGTAAATTCACCTACTGTAGCCTGAGATGTTGGGGATTGGAGATTGTAAGTTCACCTACTGTAGCCTGAGATGTGGGGGATTGGAGATTGTAAGTCCACCTATTGTAGCCTGAGGTGTGGGGCATTTGGAGATTGTAAGTCTACCTACTGTATGTAGCCTGAGATGTGGGGGATTGGAGATTGTAAGTCCACCTATTGTAGCCTGAGATGTGGGGGATTGGAGATTGTAAGTCCACCTATTGTAGCCTGAGATGTGGGGGATTTGGAGATTGTAAGTCCACCTACTGTAGCCTGAGATGTTGGGGATTGGAGATTGTAAGTTCACCTACTGTAGCCTGAGATGTTGGGGATTGGAGATTGTAAGTTCACCTACTGTAGCCTGAGATGTGGGGGATTGGAGATTGTAAGTCCACCTACTGTAGCCTGAGATGTGGGGGATTGGAGATTGTAAGTTACACTACTGTAGCCTGAGATGTGGGGATTGGAGTTTGTAAGTTCACCTACTGTAGCCTGAGATGTGGGGGATTGGAGATTGTAAGTCCACCTATTGTAGCCTGAGATGTGGGGGATTGGAGATTGTAAGTCCACCTATTGTAGCCTGAGATGTGGGGGATTTGAGATTGTAAGTCCACCTATTGTAGCTTGAGATGTGGGGCATTTGGAGATTGTAAGTCCACCTACTGTATGTAGCCTGAGATGTGGGGGATTGGAGATTGTAAGTCCATCTACTCTAGCCTGAGATGTGGGGGATTGGAGATTGTAAGTCCACCTACTGTAGCCTGAGATGTGGGGGATTGGAGATTGTAAGTCCACCTACTGTAGCCTGAGATGTGGGGGATTGGAGATTGTAAGTCCACCTACTGTAGCCTGAGATGTGGGGGATTGGAGATTGTAAGTCCACCTATTTTAGCCTGAGATGTTGGGGATTTGAGATTGTAAGTCCACCTACTGTAGCCTTTAGATGTGGGGCATTGGAGATTGTAAGTCCACCTACTTTTAGCCTGAGATGTGGGGGATTGGAGATTGTAAGTCCACCTATTCTAGCCTGAGATGTGGGGGATTGGAGATTGTAAGTCCACCTACTGTAGCCTGAGATGTTGGGGATTGGAGATTGTAAGTTCACCTACTGTAGCCTGAGATGTGGGGGATTGGAGATTGTAGTCCCCTACTGTAGCCTGAGATGTGGGGATTGGAGATTGTAAGTCCACCTACTGTAGCCTGAGATGTTGGGGATTGGAGATTGTAAGTTCACCTACTGTAGCCTGAGATGTTGGGGATTGGAGATTGTAAGTTCACCTACTGTAGCCTGAGATGTGGGGGGTTTGAGATTGTAAGTCCATCTACTGTATGTAGAATGAGATGAGAGATGTGGACACTACCCCCACAGAACACCAGTCTCCACTTGTACAACAGCTCAGAGATGAGAGATGTGGACACTACCCCCACAGAACACCAGTCTCCACTTGTACAACAGCTCAGAGATGAGAGATGTGGACACTACCCCCACAGAACACCAGTCTCCACTTGTACAACAGCTCAGAGATGAGAGATGTGGACACTACCCCCACAGAACACAAATCTCCACTTGTACAACAGCTCAGAGATGAGAGATGTGGACACTGAATCCCAGAATAAACACTGAAACCCACTGAGTCCCAGAATAAAAATATGTTCACATTTAACCACCACACATGACGGCAACACTTGACACAGCAGTCACGACTGCAAACCATACACCACACATACTGCTGCTGAAAACTTCACCCACACATACTGCACAGTGACGCTGTGTTCAGGTCAAACACACAACTGTGACATCTATGCCACATCTACATCTGAAGACAACACAACACACAATCAACCAGCACAGCTCCTCTTGTGTACATGCAAGCTCATAGATATAACAGTCTTTAAAAACTGAACAATTAATTTTCTGACATATAAATTCATGTTGTGAGTGGTGCAGTTCACTTCTCGCTGTTCTAGTCAAGACAGGAGCAGAGACTACAGGAAGCTAATATGAGTTCTGGCAGGGGTTGGAATCTGTGTCCCGTTGGTGGGTGCACCCACTGAGGACACTGATGTGCATGTATCACCTGCTGTCATCACTGCACATGTATCACCTGCTGTCATCACTGCACATGTATCACCTGCTGTCATCACTGCATACATACAATCTGCTGCCATGACAGCACACATACAATCTGCTGCCATGACAGCACACTGCCATGACAGCACACATACAATCTGCTGCCATGACAGCACACATAGAATCTGCTGCCATCACAGCACACATACAATCTGCTGCCATGACAGCACACATACAATCTGCTGCCATCACAGCACACATACAATCTGCTGCCATCACAGCACACATACAATCTGCTGCCATGACAGCACACATACAATCTGCTGCCATGACAGCACATGTACAATCTGCTGTCATCACAGCACACTACACCTGCTGCCATGACAGCACACATACAATCTGCTGCCATCACAGCACACATACAATCTGCTGCCATGACAGCACACATACAATCTGCTGTCATCACAGCACACTACACCTGCTGCCATGACAGCACACATACAATCTGCTGTCATCACAGCACACTACACCTGCTGCCATGACAGCACACATACAATCTGCTGTCATCACAGCACACTACACCAGATGCCATGACAGCACACTATAACCTGGTGTGAGGGGAAGCTTGCCAGGCACTGCTGCAGCCTGTGGTTAGTTTTTATAGAAATACTTTGTTTGGTTGAGAGCTTTGTCGGCCAGCTCATGGTCAGTGATCCTGTCCCAGTCCTGCTGCGTCTGTCCCACAATGAAGCCCAGGTCTCTGCGTCGGTTCTGGATTTTCTTCTCCTCCAGGTCAGCCCAGCGCACCTGACAAGTACACATGATAGATGCTACACATGATAGATGCTACACATGTTCAGTCTACTCTACTCTATGTCTGACACCATTGTTCTATGTCTAATATGTTCTTTGTCTAACATTATGATATCAATAACTGTTCTATGTGTAATATCATATCAATCATTGCTCTGTCTAATATGTTCTTTGTCTAACATTATGATATCAATAACTGTTCTATGTGTAATATGATATCAATCATTGCTCTATGATAATATGTTCTTTGTCTAATATGATATCAATCATTGTTCTATGTCTAATATGTTCTTTGTCTAATATAATGATACCAATCATTGTTCTATATCTGATATCATGTTCCATGTCAGATATGTTCTATACCTGATATGTTCTGTCTAATATGATATCAATCATTGTTCTATGCCGATGTTCTATATCTGATATCATGTTCTATCTCTGACATGTTTTATGCTGCATATCATGTTCTATCTCTGACATGTTTTATGCTGCATATCATGTTCTATCTCTAATATGATGTTCTATGCATGACAACCAGCTCTATTCAACTGCGACCGAACAGGCCAAAACACATCATAATTATCATACAGAACATATCATAATTATCATACAGAACAGACAAAACATGCCATAATTATCATACAAAACAGACAAACATGTCATAATTATCATACAGAACAGACAAAACATGTCATAATTATCATACAGAACAGACAAAACATGTCATAATTATCATACAGAACAGACAAAACATGTCATAATTATCATACAGAACAGACAAAACATGTCATAATTATCATACAGAGCACACAAAACATGTCATAATTATCATACAGAACACATAAAACATGTCTTAGTTATCACACAGAACAGACCAGCTGAGGACATTAATGACCGCAAGAATCACACAGAACAGGCCAGCTGAGGACATTAATGACCGCAAGAATCACACAGAACATGCCAGTTGAGGACATTAATGACCGCAAGAATCACACAGAACAGGCCAGCTGAGGACATTAATGACCGCAAGAATCACACAGAACAGGCCAGCTGAGGACATTAATGACCGCAAGAATCACACAGAACAGGCCAGCTGAGGACATTAATGACCGCAAGAATCAGCACAGAACAGGCCAGCTGAGGACATTAATGACCGCAAGAATCACACAGAACAGGCCAGCTGAGGACATTAATGACCGCAAGAATCACACAGAACAGGCCAGCTGAGGACATTAATGACCGCAAGAATCACACAGAACAGGCCAGCTGAGGACATTAATGACCGCAAGAATCACGACAGAACAGGCCAGCTGAGGACATTAATGACCGCAAGAATCAGACAGAACAGGCCAGCTGAGGACATTAATGACCGCAAGAATCAGACAGAACAGGCCAGCTGAGGACATTAATGACCGCAAGAATCAGACAGAACAGGCCAGCTGAGGACATTAATGACCGCAAGAATCAGACAGAACAGGCCAGCTGAGGACATTAATGACCGCAAGAATCACACAGAACAGGCCAGCTGAGGACATTAATGACCGCAAGAATCACACAGAACAGGCCAGCTGAGGACATTAATGACCGCAAGAATCACACAGAACAGGCCAGCTGAGGACATTAATGACCGCAAGAATCACACAGAAACAATATGTCCAGTTCTCACTCGTTTCTTGCCAGGCACAGATTCCCTCTGAAAATAGTCGTCGTCCATCTGGTCCGGCTGTAGGTAGTCATTGAGACTCTGGTGCTCCGCAATGTGCTTCTTGCTGACCCTGATACCGTCCAGCTTGTCTGTGGGAAGATGGAGACCATGTGACTGACTACGACCAGCACAAATGATGTCGGTGATGTCAACCACACACAGTGAGTATGTGTGCATGGGTAGGAGTATATGTGTGTGCCTTGTATGTATGAATGAGGAGATATGAGAGAGAGAGAGAGAGAGAGAGAGAGAGAGAGAGAGAGAGAGAGAGAGAGAGAGAGAGAGAGAGAGAGAGAGAGAGAGAGAGAGAGAGAGAGAGAGAGAGAGTTTCAATATATATATATATTATATAAGCTTTTGTTTGTGATTGTGAATGAGTATGTGTATATTACTGAGTGGGTGCATAACTGTGAATGTGTGTAAATGATGTCAGTAGGTTCGCAGGAATGTATGTATGTGTTTATGCATGTGTATGTGTGTCTGGCTGCCTGTCTCATAACATGGTCATGCAAATGTAACATGCACAATACGTCATTAATGAACGAAAGGTGAGTGAATGGAAGGGCTGAATGTAAGACGGGCCTGCGTGCACAATTTGTGAACCTTTGAAAATAAAGGTTGTTCGTTCGCTCAGTGGCAAATCTGGAACTTTACTGCCTTTGCAGGAATTCAGTGTTTACCCCATCCATGCTCATGGACAGATGTATGTACGAGGGGCGATCAATAAGTAATGCCTCATAATTGTTAATTTCATTCAATAGGCAAAACAATATCGAATTCACATTGAGATGAAGCCCTAAGTCTGTACTTCCAAAATGTATTTCTCAATATAGTTTTCTTTATTTGTTATAGTTTTTATCCAGCTTCTCACAAGGGCATGTATCCTCACATGGTAAAAACGTGTGTCCTTTTTCCTAAACCACTGGCGTACGGCACGTTTAAGGGTCTCGGCGTCCTCAAAGTGATGTCCACGAAGATCTTCTTTCAGTGGTCCAAACAGATAGAAGTCTAAAGGTGCCAAATCAGGACTTTATAAGGAGGATGTGGTAATAATGTCCAGCCAAATTCTGCAATTGTATCAATTGTGCATTTAGCGGTGTGTGGCGTGGTATTATCGTGCAACTGTAGTGCAGTTCTAGGATCTTTGAATGGGTAAAGTCGTTGAAGACGCCCTCTAAGCTTTGTCAAAGTTTCAATGTAACGGTCAGCATTCACTGTGTTTCCCTGTTCCAAGACGTCGAGAAGAATCACACCTTTCTCATCCCAAAACACAGAGGCCATAACTTCCCCTACCAATGGTAACATTTTGAACTTTTTTCTTGTCGGAGATGTTGTGTGATGCCATTCCATTGACTGCCTCTTGGATTCTGGTTCAAAGAAATGAACCCAAGTCTCATCACCTGTCACAATATTCTATAAAAACCCTTCTCCTTCAGCTTCGTAACAGTGCAGGAAGTTAATGGCTATGGTTTTTCTAGCTTCTCTATCTATACCTGCCTGTCAACATTCTGGGTACCCACTGTGAAAAAACCTTTGAATAACCTAGGTCTGTAACGATGGTCTGGGTACTGCATTCACTAATGGACAACATGGAACACAGTTCATCCAGTGTTACCTGACGCTCACCATGAGTGATGTCATCAACTCAACGATTGCGATGGAGTCAATGCGGTTGACAGATGGCCAGTCCAGTTTGTGTCAGCCAGTGAGAACTGACCTACTTCAGCTTTGTCATCAATGACATACCCAACACTGGACAGTGCAAACATCAACTGTTGAATCTCCATAAACAATACTCAATCATTTGCTAATGCGAATCAAAGTCTCACCTTCAGCATTGAGGAATTTTATGATAGTATGTTGCTTTAACCAAACCTCTTTGATGCCCATTTTTAAACTATAACTGTTGCGTACCTTGTGATTGAAACAGATTGATAGGGATATACAGTGCAGAAGAATGTCTGAGGAATCGAGCTATACTAATAAATTGCACACAGGTAAAGTATTTACATAGATAAAAATATGAGGCATTACTTATTAACTGTTCCTCGTAGATGCAGGCAGACCTATGTCTAAGCTTCACAGACTATTCAATGTTTACTGCATTCATATGACACAGAGATCCAGACAAGAATGACCATGTGACACAGAGATCCAGACAAGAATCACCATGTACCACAGAGATCCAGACAAGAATCACCATGTGACACAGAGATCCACACAAGAATCACCATGTGACACAATGATCCAGACAAGAATCCTCATGTGACACAATGATCCAGACAAGAATCCTCATGTGACCACAGAGATCTGGTAAAAACACCTGTAAAAGAGTGAAAAACAGTACAGTCCAGACAGTCTGTACTGGATGAACAGTACAGTGAGACATTTGTACGGAGAACAGTACCAAGTAGACAAGTCTGTATGGGGGACACAGTACAGTAGACAGTCTGTACTGGGTGAACAGTACAGTGAGACAGTCTGTACTGGGTGAACAGTACAGTGAGACAGTTTGTACTGAGTGAACAGTATAGTGAGACAGTTTGTACTGAGTGAACAGTACAGTGAGACAGTTTGTACTGAGTGAACAGTACAGTGAGACAGTTTGTACTGAGTGAACAGTACAGTGAGACAGTTTGTACTGAGTGAACAGTACAGTGAGACAGTCTGTACTGGGTGAACAGTACAGTGAGACAGTCTGTACTGGGTGAACAGTACAGTGAGACAGTTTGTACTGGGTGAACAGTACAGTGGGACAGTCTGTACTGAGTGAACAGTACAGTGAGACAGTTTGTACTGAGTGAACAGTACAGTGAGACAGTTTGTACTGGGTGAACAGTACAGTAGGACAGTCTGTACTGAGTGAACAGTACAGTGAGACAGTATGTACTGGGTGAACAGTACAGTGAGACAGTTTGTACTGAGTGAACAGTACAGTGAGACAGTTTGTACTGAGTGAACAGTACAGTGAGACAGTTTGTACTGAGTGAACAGTACAGTGAGACAGTTTGTACTGAGTGAACAGTACAGTGAGGACAGTTTGTACTGGGTGAACAGTACAGTAGAGACAGTCTGTACTGAGTGAACAGTACAGTGAGACAGTCTGTACTGGGTGAACAGTACAGTGAGACAGTTTGTACTGAGTGAACAGTACAGTGAGACAGTTTGTACTGAGTGAACAGTACAGTGAGACAGTTTGTACTGGGTGAACAGTACAGTAGGACAGTCTGTACTGAGTGAACAGTACAGTGAGACAGTCTGTACTGAGTGAACAGTACAGTGAGACAGTCTGTACTGAGTGAACAGTACAGTGAGACAGTTTGTACTGAGTGAACAGTACAGTGGGACAGTCTGAACTGGGTGAACAGTACAATGAGACAGCTTGTCCTGGGTGAACAGTACAATGGGACAGTTTATATTGGATGAACAGTAAAGTGGGACAAAGTAGCAATGCTCACCGAGTGTTTCCTCTGAAGTATTCAGCTCCCACTTAGACTTGGCAAACTTGGTCTGAAACAAGAACACAGGCGGGAATTGAGTCAACAACGTCAAATAAATAATATATCACAAATACATTTGACATGTCACAAATGAAATAGTTGACATAAAAATATAGACATTGACATGTAGCCATGATCATCATAATTCAACTGATGACAGTTACATTCTCCCAGCTCTGACCTCTATATGTCATCTCAACTAACAGTCACCTTTTGATGTCATCTCAACTAACAGTTACCTCTTGATGCCCTCTCAACTAACAGTCACATTTATATGTCATCTCAACTAACAGTCACCTCAATATGTCATCTCAACTACAAATCACCTTTATATGTCATCTCAACTAACAGTCACCTGTATATGTCATCTCAACTAAAGTCACCTCTTGATGTCACCTCAACTAACAGTTGCCTCTATATGTCATCTCAACTAACAGTCATCTCTATATGTCATCTCAACTAACAGTCACCTCTATATGTCATCTTAACTATAAGTCACCTCTTGATATCACCTCAACTAACAGTCACCTCTATATGTCATCTCAACTACAAGACACCTCTATATGTCATCTAAACAAGTCACCTCTTGATGTCATCTCTACTACAAGTCATCTCTACATGTTATCTTAACTACCAGTCACCTCTACATGTCATCTCAACTACCAGTCACCTCTACATGTCATTTCAACTACCAGTCACCTCTACATGTCATCTAAACTACCAGTCACCTCTACATGTCATCTCAACTACCAGTCACCTCTATATATCATCTCAACTAACAGTCACCTCTATTCCACAGTATGGCACCAGTGGACACACTGTCTGTGGTGACAGTGTCACTTGTCTGTGTGTACTTGTCTCTGATCTGATGTTGACAGTGTCACTTGTCTGTGTACTTGCCTCCGATCTGATGTTGACAGTGTCAATTGTCTATGTGTACTTGTCTCTGGTCTGATGTTGACAGTGTCAATTGTCTGTGTGTACTTGTCTCTGATCTGATGTTGACAGTGTCAATTGTCTGTGTGTACTTGTCTCTGATCTGATGTTGACAGTGTCAATTGTCTATGTGTACTTGTCTCTGATCTGATGTTGACAGTGCCACTTGTCTGTGTGTACTTGTTTCTGATCTGATGTTGACACCTGTCATCTCTTCCAGTGTCAATCCAGTGCCAGATCTCACTTAATGGGTCCCCCAAGAATCATGTGACCAGGCCTCACCCAATGTGCCCCACACAGATCATGTGACCAGGCCCGCAGCAGTGTCAAGGTTTCCCACTGCCAGACCTCACTCAATGAGTCCCCCAACAATCATGTGACCAGACCTCACTCAATGAGTGACACCAACAATCTTGTGACCAGACCTCACTCAATGAGTCCCTACCTCTTTAGAATCTGATTCATCTTCCTCTTCTTCTTCCTCCTCTGGTTTTGTAGTGCTTTTGTCTCCATCAGTATTTTCTGTCTGACTGTCCTCCATCACTACCTGTTGAGAGAAATCAGACACAAGTTGTGACAGATGACAATGGAGACACTTGGTGTCTGGGGTGACAGATGACAATGGAGACGCTTGGTGTCTGGGGTGACAGATGACAATGGAGACACTTGGTGTCTGGGGTGACAGATGACAATGGAGACGCTTGGTGTCTGGGGTGACAGATGACAATGGAGACGCTTGGTGTCTGGGGTGCCAGATGACAATGGAGACGCTTGGTGTCTGGGGTGACAGATGACAATGGAGACGCTTGGTGTCTGGGGTGACAGATGACAATGGAGACGCTTGGTGTCTGGGGTGACAGATGACAATGGAGACACTTGGTGTCTGGGGTGACAGATGACAATGGAGACACTTGGTGTCTGGGGTGACAGATGACAATGGAGACGCTTGGTGTCTGGGGTGACAGATGACAATGGAGACACTTGGTATCTGGGGTGACAGATGACAATGGAGACACTTGGTATCTGGGGTGACAGATGACAATGGAGACGCTTGGTGTCTGGGGTGACAGATGACAATGGAGGCGCTTGGTGTCTGGGGTGACAGATGACAATGGAGACGCTTGGTGTCTGGGGTGACAGATGACAATGGAGACACTTGGTGTCTGGGGTGACAGATGACAATGGAGACACTTGGTGTCTGGGGTGACAGATGACAATGGAGACACTTGGTGTCTGGGGTGACAGATGACAATGGAGACACTTGGTGTCTGGGGTGACAGATGACAATGGAGACACTTGGTGTCTGGGGTGACAGATGACAATGGAGACACTTGGTGTCTGGGGTGACAGATGACAATGGAGACACTTGGTGTCTGGGGTGACAGATGACAATGGAGACACTTGGTGTCTGGGGTGACAGATGACAATGGAGACACTTGGTGTCTGGGGTGACAGATGACAATGGAGACACTTGGTATCTGGGGTGACAGTTGACAATGGAGACACTTGGTGTCTGGGGTGACAGATGACAATGGAGACGCTTGGTGTCTGGGGTGACAGATGACAATGGAGACGCTTGGTGTCTGGGGTGACAGATGACAATGGAGACGCTTGGTGTCTGGGGTGACAGATGACAATGGAGACGCTTGGTGTCTGGGGTGACAGATGACAATGGAGACGCTTGGTGTCTGGGGTGACAGATGACAATGGAGACACTTGGTGTCTGGGGTGACAGATGACAATGGAGACACTTGGTGTCTGGGGTGACAGATGACAATGGAGACACTTGGTGTCTGGGGTGACAGATGACAATGGAGACGCTTGGTGTCTGGGGTGACAGATGACAATGGAGACGCTTGGTGTCTGGGGTGACAGATGACAATGGAGGACGCTTGGTGTCTGGGGTGACAGATGACAATGGAGACGCTTGGTGTCTGGGGTGACAGATGACAATGGAGACGCTTGGTGTCTGGGGTGACAGATGACAATGGAGACGCTTGGTGTCTGGGGTGACAGATGGACAATGGAGACACTTGGTGTCTGGGGTGACAGATGACAATGGAGACACTTGGTGTCTGGGGTGACAGATGACAATGGAGACACTTGGTGTCTGGGGTGACAGATGACAATGGAGACACTTGGTGTCTGAGGTGACAGATGACAATGGAGACACTTGGTGTCTGGGGTGACAGATGACAATGGAGACACTTGGTGTCTGGGGTGACAGATGACAATGGAGACACTTGGTGTCTGGGGTGACAGATGGCAATGGAGACGCTTGGTGTCTGGGGTGACAGATGACAATGGAGACACTTGGTGTCTGGGGTGACAGATGACAATGGAGACACTTGGTGTCTGGGGTGACAGATGACAATGGAGACGCTTGGTGTCTGGGGTGACAGATGACAATGGAGACGCTTGGTGTCTGGGGTGACAGATGACAATGGAGACGCTTGGTGTCTGGGGTGACAGATGACAATGGAGACGCTTGGTGTATGGGGTGACAGATGACAATGGAGACGCTTGGTATCTGGGTGACAGATGTCAATGGAGATGCTTGGTATCTGGGGTTACAGATGACAATAGAGACGCTTGGTATCTGGGGTGACAGATGACAATGGAGACGCTTGGTATCTAGGGTTACAGATGACAATGGAGGCACTTGGTGTCTGGGGTGACAGATGACAATGGAGATGCTTGGTATCTGGGGTGACAGATGACAATGGAGACGCTTGGTATCTGGGGTGACAGATGACAAATGGAGACACTTGGTATCTGGGGTGACAGATGACAATGGAGACGCTTGGTATCTGGGGTGACAGATGACAATGGAGACACTTGGTGTCTGGGGTGACAGATGACAATGGAGACACTTGGTGTCTGGGGTGACAGATGACAATGAAGACACTTGGTGTCTGGGATGACAGATGAAAATGGAGACGCTTGATGTCTGGGGTGACAGATGACAATGGAGACACTTGGTGTCTGGGGTGACAGATGACAATGGAGACACTTGGTATCTAGGGTTAAAGATGACAATGGAGACACTTGGTATCTAGGGTTAAAGATGACAATGGAGACGCTTGGTGTCTGGGGTGACAGATGACAATGGAGGACACTTGGTGTCTGGGGTGACAGATGACAATGGAGACGCTTGGTGTCTGGGGTGACAGATGACAATGGAGACACTTGGTATCTGGGGTGACAGATGAGAATGGAGACACTTGGTATCTAGGGTTACAGATGACAATGGAGACACTTGGTATCTAGGGTTACAGATGACAATGGAGACACTTGGTGTCTGGGGTGACAGATGACAATGGAGACACTTGGTATCTGGGGTGACAGATGACAATGGAGATGCTTGGTATCTGGGGTGACAGATGACAATGGAGATGCTTGGTATCTAGGGTTACAGATGACAATGGAGACACTTGGTGTCTGGGGTGACAGATGACAATGGAGATGCTTGGTATCTGGGGTGACAGATGACAATGGAGACGCTTGGTGTCTGGGGTGACAGATGACAATGGAGACACTTGGTGTCTGGGGTGACAGATGAGAATGGAGACGCTTGGTGTCTGGGGTGACAGATGACAATGGAGACGCTTGTGTCTGGGGTGACAGATGACAATGGAGACACTTGGTGTCTGGGGTGACAGATGACAATGGAGACACTTGGTGTCTGGGGTGACAGATGACAATGGAGACACTTGGTGTCTGGGGTGACAGATGACAATGGAGACACTTGGTGTCTGGGGTGACAGATGACAATGGAGACGCTTGGTATCTGGGGTGACAGATGACAATGGAGATGCTTGGTATCTGGGGTGACAGATGACAATGGAGACGCTTGGTATCTGGGGTGACAGATGACAATGGAGACGCTTGGTATCTAGGGTTACAGATGACAATGGAGACACTTGGTATCTAGGGTTACAGATGACAATGGAGACGCTTGGGTCTGGGGTGACAGATGACAATGGAGACACTTGGTGTCTGGGGTGACAGATGACAATGGAGACACTTGGTATCTGGGGTGGACAGATGACAATGGAGACACTTGGTGTCTGGGGTGACAATGACAATGGAGACACTTGGTGTCTGGGGTGACAAATGACAATGGAGACACTTGGTATCTAGGGGTTACAGATGACAATGGAGACGCTGGTGTCTGGGGTGACAGATGACAATGGAGACACTTGGTGTCTGGGGTGACAGATGACAATGGAGACACTTGGTATCTGGGGTGACAGATGACAATGGAGACACTTGGTGTCTGGGGTGACAGATGACAATGGAGACGCTTGGTGTCTGGGGTGACAAATGACAATGGAGACACTTGGTGTCTGGGGTGACAGATGACAATGGAGACACTTGGTGTCTGGGTGACAGATGACAATGGAGACACTCTGGTGTCTGGGGTGACAGATGACAATGGAGACGCTTGGTGTCTGGGGTGACAGATGACAATGGAGACACTTGGTGTCTGGGGTGACAGATGACAATGGAGACGCTTGGTGTCTGGGGTGACAGATGACAATGTAGATGCTTGGTATCTGGGGTGACAGATGACAATGGAGACACTTGGTGTCTGGGGTGACAGATGACAATGGAGACACTTGGTGTCTGGGGTGACAGATGACAATGGAGGCACTTGGTGTCTGGGGTGACAGATGACAATGGAGACACTTGGTGTCTGGGGTGACAGATGACAATGGAGACACTTGGTGTCTGGGGTGACAGATGACAATGGAGACACTTGGTATCTAGGGTTACAGATGACAATGGAGACACTTGGTGTCTGGGGTGACAGATGACAATGGAGACACTTGGTGTCTGGGGTGACAGATGACAATGGAGACACTTGGTGTCTGGGGTGACAGATGACAATGGAGACGCTTGGTGTCTGGGGTGACAGATGACAATGGAGATGCTTGGTATCTGGGGTGACAGATGACAATGGAGACGCTTGGTGTCTGGGGTGACAGATGACAATGGAGACGCTTGGTGTCTGGGGTGACAGATGACAATGGAGACGCTTGGTGTCTGGGGTGACAGATGACAATGGAGACGCTTGGTGTCTGGGGTGACAGATGACAATGGAGACACTTGGTGTCTGGGGTGACAGATGACAATGGAGACACTTGGTGTCTGGTGTGACAGATGACAATGGAGACACTTGGTGTCTGGGGTGACAGATGACAATGGAGACACTTGGTGTCTGGGGTGACAGATGACAATGGAGACACTTGGTGTCTGGGGTGACAGATGACAATGGAGACACTTGGTGTCTGGGGTGACAGATGACAATGGAGACGCTTGGTGTCTGGGGTGACAGATGACAATGGAGACGCTTGGTGTCTGGGGTGACAGATGACAATGGAGACGCTTGGTGTCTGGGGTGACAGATGACAATGGAGACACTTGGTGTCTGGGGTGACAGATGACAATGGAGACACTTGGTGTCTGGGGTGACAGATGACAATGGAGACACTTGGTGTCTGGGGTGGCAGATGACAATGGAGACGCTTGGTATCTGGGGTGGCAGATGAGAATGGAGACACTTGGTGTCTGGGGTGACAGATGACAATGGAGACACTTGGTGTCTGGGGTGACAGATGACAATGGAGACGCTTGGTATCTGGGGTGACAGATGACAATGGAGACACTTGGTAATCTGGGGTGACAGATGACAATGGAGACACTTGGTGTCTGGGGTGACAGATGACAATGGAGACGCTGGTGTCTGGGGTGACAGATGACAATGGAGACACTTGGTGTCTGGGGTGACAGATGACAATGGAGACACTTGGTGTCTGGGGTGACAGATGACAATGGAGACACTTGGTGTTCTGGGGTGACAGATGACAATGGAGACACTTGGTGTCTGGGGTGACAGATGACAATGGAGACACTTGGTGTCTGGGGTGACAGATGACAATGGAGACACTTGGTGTCTGGGGTGACAGATGACAATGGAGACACTTGGTGTCTGGGGTGACAGATTGACAATGGAGACGCTTGGTGTCTGGGTGGACAGATGACAATGGAGACGCTTGGTGTCTGGGGTGACAGATGACAATGGAGACGCTTGGTGTCTGGGGTGACAGATGACAATGGAGACACTTGGTGTCTGGGGTGACAGATGACAATGGAGACACTTGGTGTCTGGGGTGACAGATGACAATGGAGACGCTTGGTATCTGGGGTGACAGATGACAATGGAGACGCTTGGTATCTGGGGTGACAGATGACAATGGAGACACTTGGTAACTGGGGTGACAGATGACAATGGAGACACTTGGTGTCTGGGGTGACAGATGACAATGGAGACACTTGGTGTCTGGGGTGACAGATGACAATGGAGACGCTTGGTGTCTGGGGTGACAGATGACAATGGAGACGCTTGGTGTCTGGGTGACAGATGACAATGGAGACACTTGGTATCTTGGGGTGACAGATGACAATGGAGATGCTTGGTATCTGGGGTGACAGATGACAATGGAGATGCTTGGTATCTAGGGTTACAGATGACAATGGAGACACTTGGTGTCTGGGGTGACAGATGACAATGGAGACACTTGGTGTCTGGGGTGACAGATGACAATGGAGGACACTTGGTGTCTGGGGTGACAGATGACAATGGAGATGCTTTGGTGTCTGGGGTGACAGATGACAATGGAGATGCTTGGTATCTGGGGTGACAGATGACAATGGAGATGCTTGGTATCTGGGGTGACAGATGACAATGGAGACGCTTGGTATCTGGGGTGACAGATGACAATGGAGATGCTTGGTATCTAGGGTTACAGATGACAATGGAGACACTTGGTGTCTGGGGTGACAGATGACAATGGAGACACTTGGTGTCTGGGGTGACAGATGACAATGGAGATGCTTGGTGTCTGGGGTGACAGATGACAATGGAGACGCTTGGTGTCTGGGGTGACAGATGACAATGGAGACACTTGGTGTCTGGGGTGGCAGATGACAATGGAGACGCTTGGTATCTGGGGTGGCAGATGAGAATGGAGACACTTGGTGTCTGGGGTGACAGATGACAATGGAGACACTTGGTGTCTGGGGTGACAGATGACAATGGAGACGCTTGGTATCTGGGGTGACAGATGACAATGGAGACACTTGGTAACTGGGGTGACAGATGACAATGGAGACACTTGGTGTCTGGGGTGACAGATGACAATGGAGACGCTTGGTGTCTGGGGTGACAGATGACAATGGAGACACTTGGTGTCTGGGGTGACAGATGACAATGGAGACACTTGGTGTCTGGGGTGACAGATGACAATGGAGACACTTGGTGTCTGGGGTGACAGATGACAATGGAGACACTTGGTGTCTGGGGTGACAGATGACAATGGAGACACTTGGTGTCTGGGGTGACAGATGGACAATGGAGACACTTGGTGTCTGGGGGTGACAGATGACAATGGAGACACTTGGTGTCTGGGGTGACAGATGACAATGGAGACGCTTGGTGTCTGGGGTGACAGATGACAATGGAGACGCTTGGTGTCTGGGGTGACAGATGACAATGGAGAACGCTTGGTGTCTGGGGTGACAGATGACAATGGAGGAAACTTGGTGTCTGGGGTGACAGATGACAATGGAGACACTTGGTGTCTGGGGTGACAGATGACAATGGAGACAGCTTGGTATCTGGGGTGACAGATGACAATGGAGACACTTGGTAACTGGGGTGACAGATACAATGGAGGGACACTTGGTGTCTGGGGTGACAGATGACAATGGAGACACTTGGTGTCTGGGGTGACAGATGACAATGGAGACACTTGGTGTCTGGGGTGGCAGATGACAATGGAGACGCTTGGTGTCTGGGGTGACAGATGACAATGGAGACACTTGGTATCTGGGGTGACAGATGACAATGGAGATGCTTGGTATCTGGGGTGACAGATGACAATGGAGATGCTTGGTATCTAGGGTTACAGATGACAATGGAGACACTTGGTGTCTGGGGTGACAGATGACAATGGAGACACTTGGTGTCTGGGGTGACAGATGACAATGGAGACACTTGGTGTCTGGGGTGACAGATGACAATGGAGACTTGGTATCTGGGGTGACAGATGACAATGGAGACTTGGTGTCTGGGGTGACAGATGACAATGGAGACTTGGTGTCTGGGGTGACAGATGACAATGGAGACGCTTGGTGTCTGGGGTGACAGATGACAATGGAGACTTGGTGTCTAGGGGTACAGATGACAATGGAGACACTTGGTGTCTGGGGTGACAGATGACAATGGAGACACTTGGTGTCTGGGGTGACAGATGACAATGGAGACACTTGGTGTCTGGGGTGACAGATGACAATGGAGACACTTGGTGTCTGGGGTGACAGATGACAATGGAGCTTGGTGTCTGGGGTGACAGATGACAATGGAGACACTTGGTGTCTGGGGTGACAGATGACAATGGAGACACTTGGTGTCTGGGGTGACAGATGACAATGGAGATGCTTGGTTCTGGGGTGACAGATGACAAGGAGACTTGGTGTCTGGGGTGACAGATGACAATGGAGACACTTGGTATCTAGGGTTACAGATGACAATGGAGACACTTGGTTCTGGGTACAGATGACAATGGAGACGCTTGGGTCTGGGGTGACAGATGACAATGGAGACACTTGGTGTCTGGGGTGACAGATGACAATGGAGACACTTGGTATCTGGGGTGACAGATGACAATGGAGACACTTGGTGATCTGGGGTGACAGATGACAATGGAGACCTTGGTGTCTGGGTGACAGATGACAATGGGACACTTGGTGTCTGGGGTGACAGAGACAATGGGACGCTTGGTGTTGGGGTGAGATGACAATGGAGACACTTGGTGTTGGGGTGAGATGACAATGGAGACCTTGGTGTGGGGTCAGATGACAATGGAGACACTTGGTGTTGGGGTTGCAGATGACAATGGAGACGCTTGGTGTCTGGGGGACAGATGACAATGGAGACACTTGGTGTCTGGGGTGACAGATGCAATGGAGACACTTGGTATCTGGGGTGGAGACAATGGAGACACTTGGTGCTGGGGTGACAGAGACAATGGAGACGCTTGGTGTCTGGGGTGACAGATGACAGGAGACACTTGGTGTTGGGGTGACAGATGACAATGGAGACACTTGGTGGTTGGGGTGACAATGACAATGGGCACTTGGTGTCTGGGGTGACAATGACAATGGGACTTGGTGTCTGGGGTGACAGATGACAATGGAGACACTTGGTGTCTGGGGTGAGGACAATGGAGACACTTGGTGTCTGGGGTGAGAGACAATGGAGATGGTGTCTGGGGTACAGAGACAATGGAGATGCTTGGTATCTGGGTGACAGATGACAATGAGACACTTGGTGTCTGGGGTGACAGATGACAATGGAGACACTTGGTGTCTGGGGTGACAGATGACAATGGAGACGCTTGGTGTCTGGGGTGACAGATGACAATGGAGACACTTGGTGTCTGGGGTGACAGATGACAATGGAGACACTTGGTATCTAGGGTTACAGATGACAATGGAGACACTTGGTATCTAGGGTTACAGATGACAATGGAGACGCTTGGTGTCTGTGGGTGACAGATGACAATGGAGACACTTGGTGTCTGGGGTGACAGATGACAATGGAGACACTTGGTGTCTGGGGTGACAGATGACAATGGAGGACACTTGGTGTCTGGGGTGACAAATGACAATGGGAGACACTTGGTGTCTGGGGTGACAAATGACAATGGAGACACTAGGTGTCTGGGGTGACAGATAGACAATTGGAGACGCTTGGTGTCTGGGTGACAGATGACAATGGAGACACTTGGTGTCTGGGGTGACAGATGACAATGGAGACACTTGGTGTCTGGGGTGACAGATGACAATGGAGGACACTTGGTGTCTGGGGGACAGATGACAATGGAGACACTTGGTGTCTGGGGTGACAGATGACAATGGAGACACTTGGTGTCTGGGGGTGACAGATGACAATGGAGATGCTTGGTATCTGGGGTGACAGATGACAATGGAGATGCTTGGTATCTGGGGTGACAGATGACAATGGAGACGCTGGTATCTGGGGTGACAGATTGACAATGGAGATGCTTTGGTATCTAGGGTTACAGATGACAATGGAGACACTTGGTGTCTGGGGTGACAGATGACAATGGAGACACTTGGTGTCTGGGTGACAGAGACAATGGAGATGCTTGGTATCTGGGTGGTGACAGATGACAATGGAGACACTTGTTATCTGGGGTGACAGATGACAATGTAGATGCTTGGTATCTGGGGTGACAGATGACAATGGAGGACACTTGGTGTCTGGGGTGACAGATGACAATGGAGACACTTGGTGTCTGGGGTGACAGATGACAATGGAGACGCTTGGGTTCTGGGGTGACAGATGACAATGGAGGAGCACTTGGTGTTGCGGGTGACAGATGACAATGGAGACACTTGGTATCTAGGGTTACAGATGACAATGGAGACACTTGGTATCTAGGGTTACAGATGACAATGGAGACGCTTGGTGTCTGGGGTGACAAGATGACAATGGAGACGCTTGGTGTCTGGGGTGACAAATGACAATGGAGACACTTGGTGTCTGGGGTGACAGATGACAATGGAGACACTAGGTGTCTGGGGTGACAGATGACAATGGACACGCTTGGTGTCTGGGGTGACAGATGACAATGGAGACACTTGGTGTCTGGGGTGACAGATGACAATGGAGACACTTGGTGTCTGGTGGTGACAGATGACAATGGAGACACTTGGTGTCTGGGGTGACAGATGACAATGGAGACACTTGGTGTCTGGGGTGACAGATGACAATGTAGATGACTTGGTATCTGGGGTGACAGATGACAATGGAGACACTTGGTGTCTGGGGTGACAGATGACAATGGAGACACTTGGTGTCTGGGGTGGCAGATGACATCATGAGGGATCATTGAAGGATACACTTGAAATAAACACAGGAGTAAAACAGGAATGTCTGCTGTCAACATGACTATTTGTTGTTGACTATAGACTGGGGTATGAAGACAACAACAACAATAAAGCAACTTGAAGATTTGGACTTGGCCGACAGCATTGCATTCCTCTAATACACATGCGACCAAATGCAGGGTAGAATAATCACGCTTGAAGAGAGGTCACAACAATTAGGTCTAAATATTCAGAGGTCAGACAAAGATCATGAAAAAAACCAAGGAAACCAATGCAATAACAACCCGATCTCCCTTGGTGGAAGCACACCTCATGAGGCGGCATCATACACTTATTTGGGAAGCAATGTGAACAACAATGGGGGAACAGACAGAAACACTAAAATAAGAATACATAAGGCAAGAGCAAAACAGCACCAAACTGAGAATTGTTAACTCTAATGTTAAATGGGCACCACCATATGGGTCAGACACATAGGGAACAACTACCAGAATGGCAAATAAACCACAAACATTGACAATTATCACATGTGTACAACAGAAGGACAACAATGGTATGACAGAATCACCAATGTAGAGCTCATGGAAAGAACCAGACACATCCCAGTGAAGACAAGAAGGTGAAGGACACATGCTGGCGCTGGATAGGACACACACTGGGACAACACGAGGACAACAGAAGTGGTCAGAAAATTGTGATCAGTACGATATGGTCAGTATGATGTGGTCAGTACGATGTGGTCAGTACAATGTGGTCAGTATGGCATGGTCAGTATGATGTGGTCAGTATGGCATGGTTAGTATGATGTGTATGTTGGGGTCAGTATGATGGGGTCAGTATGGCATGGTCAGTATGATGTGGAAGTATGGCATGGTCAATATGACGTGGTCAGTAAGTGGTCAGTATGCCATGGTCAGTACGATGTGGTCAGTGTGGCCAGTACAATGTGGTCAGTATGTCATGGTCAGTACGATGTGGTCAGTATGGCCAGTACAATGTGGTCAGTATGGCCAGTACAATGTGGTCAGTATGGTATGGTCAGTATGATGTGGTCAGTATGATGTGGTCAGTATGGCCAGTATGATGTGGTCAGTATGGCCAGTACAATGTGGTCAGTATGATGTGGTCAGTATGGCCAGTACAATGTGGTCAGTATGGCATGGTCAGTATGCCATGGTCAGTATGATGTGGTCAGTATAAAACAGGAAGATGTTGGTACAAACCTCTGGGATGGAGTCCTCTTGCAGCAACCACCTCAAATCCAGCCTGATGTAGTGGGCTGGCAGCGGCTCCCAGTCACCCTTCACCTAAAACCCACATGACAGTGATACATGCTACATCAGCTATGTGATACTTTACTTTATGTGTATTACATGACATTACAGCCAGGTATGTTAGAGCTGCCAAAAATACTACATTACATCACACCACAAACATATGATGCCACCAATACTACATTACATCACACCACAAACATATGATGCCACCAATACTACATTACATCACACCACAAACATATGATGCCACCAATACTACATTACATCACACCACAAACATATGATGCCACCAATACTACATTACATCACACCGCAAACATATGATGCCACCAATACTACATTACATCACACCACAAACATATGATGTCAGAAACATTACACCACAAACATATAAATATACATTCCACACACCCCCACCCCCATGTTAAAATGTAGTCCAGGTGGCAAACTATAAGGCCCTCATTGTTCTATGACCAACTGCCACAGGAGTGTAACTATAAGGCCCTCATTGTTCTATGACCAACTGCCACAGGAGTGTAGCTAAAAGGCCCTCATTGTTCTATGACCAACTGCCCCAGGAGTGTAACTATAAGGCCCTCATTGTTCTATGACCAACTGCCCCAGGAGTGTAACTATAAGGCCCTCATTGTTCTATGACCAACGGCCACAGGAGTGTAACTATAAGGTCCTCATTGTTCTATGACCAACTGCCACAGGAGTGTAACTATAAGGCCCTCATTGTTCTATGACCAACTGCCACAGGAGTGGAACTATAAGGCCCTCATTGTTCTATGACCAACTGCCACAGGAGTGGAACTATAAGGCCCTCATTGTTCTATGACCAACTGCCACAGGAGTGGAAACTATAAGGCCCTCATTGTTCTATGACCAACTGCCACAGGAGTGCAACTATAAGGCCCTCATTGTTCTATGACCAACTGCCACAGGAGTGCAACTATAAGGCCCTCATTGTTCTATGACCAACTGCCACAGGAGTGCAACTATAAGGCCCTCATTGTTCTATGACCAACTGCCACAGGAGTGCAACTATAAGGCCCTCATTGTTCTATGACCAACTGCCCCAGGAGTGCAACTATAAGGCCCTCATTGTTCTATGACCAACTGCCACAGGAGTGCAACTATAAGGCCCTCATTGTTCTATGACCAACTGCCACAGGAGTGCAACTATAAGGCCCTCATTGTTCTATGGCCAACTGCCACAGGAGTGGAACTATAAGGCCCTCATTGTTCTATGGCCAACTGCCACAGGAGTGGAACTATAAGGCCCTCATTGTTCTATGACCAACTGCCACAGGAGTGGAACTATAAGGCCCTCATTGTTCTATGACCAACTGCCACAGGAGTGCAACTATAAGGCCCTCATTGTTCTATGACCAACTGCCACAGGAGTGGAACCAGTGCAATTGTTTTTGGCCTTATCTGAAAAGACAAAGTGTGGGATCCACTGGCCACAGATCAGGATATATCATATTATTGGGTTAGTTATTTCATTGACATGCACAGGGTGATTGGTACCCAGTCTGGTCAGCCTGGTATCTCAGCTGAGATAACTGACAGTCTGGTCAGTCACAGGGCACTCTGCCCACAGCTGAGATATCGGACAGTCTTTTAGACTACTTCCTCTTCTGGCACTTTACGGCGTTGTTTGTATTTTTTAGCGCCGCCAAGCCTCCCACAATAGCCAGTACATATCCTACCTTTTCAATGTCCCACTCGGTCCAGTGATGAATGTTGCGCTGTATACAGGTGGGCACATCCACATCCAGCTCTCCAACATACACCTGGCGATACAGACAAGTACAAATATTAATATTCAGCCCACATCACTAGTGGACAAAATATTAGTGAGAGGGGAGTCAAATCACAACAAAGGGAGAAAACTATCACTAGTGTACACCACAACAAAGGGAGAAAACTATCAATAGTGTACACCACAACAAAGGGAGACAACTATCAATAGTGTACACCACAACAAAGGGAGAAAACTATCAATAGTGTACACCACAACAAAGGGACCAAACAAACAAATCTATCACCAGTATACATTATAACAAAGGGACAAAACAAACAAATCTATCACCAGTATACATTATAACAAAGGGACCAAACAAACAAATCTATCACCAGTATACATTATAACAAAGGGACAAAACAAACAAATCTATCACCAGTATACATTATAACAAAGGGACAAAACAAACAAATCTATCACCAGTATACATTATAACAAAGGGAAACAACTATCACCAGTATACATTATAACAAAGGGACAAAACAAACAAATCTATCACCAGTATACATTATAACAAAGGGAGACAACTAACAAATCTATTGCCAGTATACATTATAACAAAGGGAGAAAACTATCAATAGTGTACACCACAACAAAGGGAGAAAACTATCAATAGTGTACACCATAACAAAGGGACAAAACAAACAAATCTATCACCAATATACATTATAACAATGGGAGACAACTATCAATGCTGTACATCACAACAAAGGGAGGAAACTATCATTATAGTACATTGTAACAAAGGGAGAAAATTATAAAACTAGTACACCACAATAAAGAGCCATCAATACGGTACATCACAACACAGAACCATCAATACAGTACATCACAACACAGAACCATCAATATGGTACATCACAACAAAGGGAGAAAGCATCAGCGTGAGGCACAACACAACGCTACAAGGAAAGGCACAATGAGAGACAAGAGAGATTAGACCCACACCAACCTGAAACCCCTTGGACTTGGCATAGCTCCAGAAGTCGGAGAAGTGAGCCACCTTCTCGTTGGTGGCGTCCACAATGATGAAGGGGAAGAAGCCGTCGTCGATGGTCTTCTTGAAGGACTTGAGCAGGCCCTGCCTGTAGCTGTCCTCCAGGGCTTGCTCGTACTCGTACTCCATCACCTGCAAAGCAGACAGCAGTCGCACACTGTCACTAGTGGTCCTCTCACAATCTCACATGTATCATCATTACATCTATCATACAAATTTCATCCACTGTCACTAGTGGTCCTCTCACAATCTCACATGTATCATCATTACATCTATCATACAATCATTCATTTCACCCACCTCATCTCATCAGATCCCTCTTGTACCTTGCGGTGTCGAGGTGAAGTATACAAGATATATAAACAACAGAAGACAACCTGTGAACGGGCTTCATATATTGAGGTTCTCATGGTCTCTGTAATGCCCTCTATCCTTCATATATTGAGGTTCTCATGGTCTCTGTAATGCCCTCTATCCTTCATATATTGAGGTTCTCATGGTCTCTGTAATGCCCTCTATCCTTCATATATTGAGGTTCTCATGGTCTCTGTAATGCCCTCTATCCTTCATATATTGAGGTTCTCATGGTCTCTGTAATGCCCTCTATCCTTCATATATTGAGGTTCTCATGGTCTCTGTAATGCCCTCTATCCTTCATATATTGAGGTTCTCATGGTCTCTGTAATGCCCTCTATCCTTCATATATTGAGGTTCTCATGGTCTCTGTAATGCCCTCTATCCTTCATATATTGAGGTTCTCATGGTCTCTGTAATGCCCTCTATCCTTCATATATTGAGGTTCTCATGGTCTCTGTAATGCCCTCTATCCTTCATATATTGAGGTTCTCATGGTCTCTGTAATGCCCTCTATCCTTCATATATTGAGGTTCTCATGGTCTCTGTAATGCCCTCTATCCTTCATATATTGAGGTTCTCATGGTCTCTGTAATGCCCTCTATCCTTCATATATTGAGGTTCTCATGGTCTCTGTAATGCCCTCTATCCTTCATATATTGAGGTTCTCATGGTCTCTGTAATGCCCTCTATCCTTCATATATTGAGGTTCTCATGGTCTCTGTAATGCCCTCTATCCTTCATATATTGAGGTTCTCATGGTCTCTGTAATGCCCTCTATCCTTCATATATTGAGGTTCTCATGGTCTCTGTAATGCCCTCTATCCATCATTTATGTGGCCGACCTCGTCCTCTGCTTCCATCTGGTCTGTACACCATTTCTTGTTGTGGTATACTGTTAGTTTGTAGTCTAGTTATATGGCCAAACCATTTCACCTGCTGTTTTATGATAAAATCTAGCGATGCCTATAACCCCAACTTTAGTCCTGATTTCTTCATTTCTGATTTTCTCTCTTCTTGATACATTGAGTATTCTTTTCAGGAATCTCATTTCTGCTGTCATTTTTCTTTTCTCTTTTTCTGTCATTGTCCAGGTTTGGCATTGGTAGCATAGAGTTGGTAGGAAGATTGTGTTGTAAAATGCTTTCTTAGTAGTTATTGATACATGTTTGTTCTTTAGTATTGGTGCCATTTGTCCAATGAATTGGTTTGCCTTATTGCATCTATTTTCAATCTCGTCTACTGATCTGCCATTTGATGATATTATACTTCCTAGGTACCTGAAACTCTTTACTTGATTCAGTATTGGTGCCATTTGTCCAATGAGTTGGTCTACCTTATTGCATCTATTTTCGATCTCGTCTACTGATCTGCCATTTGATGATATTATACTTCCTAGGTACCTGAAACTCTTTACTTGATTCAGTATTGGTGCCATTTGTCCAATGAGTTGGTTTGCCTTATTGCATCTATTTTCAATCTCGTCTACTGATCTGCCATTTGATGATATTATACTTCCTAGGTACCTGAAACTCTTTACTTGATTCAGTATTGGTGCCATTTGTCCAATGAGTTGGTCTACCTTACTGCATCTATTTTCGATCTCGTCTACTGATCTGCCATTGATGATATTATACTTCCTAGGTACCTGAAACTCTTTACTTGATTCAGTATTGGTGCCATTTGTCCAATGAGTTGGTCTACCTTATTGCATCTATTTTCGATCTCGTCTACTGATCTGCCATTTGATGATATTATACTTCCTAGGTACCTGAAACTCTTTACTTGATTCAGTATTGGTGCCATTTGTCCAATGAGTTGGTTTGCCTTATTGCATCTATTTTCGATCTCGTCTACTGATCTGCCATTTGATATTATACTTCCTAGGTACCTGAAACTCTTTACTTGATTCAGTATTGGTGCCATTTGTCCAATGAGTTGGTCTGCCTTATTGCATCTATTTTCAATCTCATCTACTGATCTGCCATTTGATATTATACTTCCTAGGTACCTGAAACTCTTGACTTGATTCAGGTGCTGTTCTTCTAGATAAATGTTTATTGTGCTTTCTTCTTTGGTTGTAGTCATTACCTCTGTTTTACTTATGCTAATGGGACACAGAGGTGTTTCCAAGGCACCAGGGCCAGGTTCTATACTGACCAAGACCTATTGACGCGTCCTCGCCGAGCGTCCTGGGCAACAGGTCTTTTTGGGGTCCTGGCTAAAGTCAGTAGGATTGTTGATTCCTCCGAAGTCGGAGAGTGTCTGCCTGCATGGCGAGGAACCACTAGTCTGCACACCAATAAGCCAGACATGGGACAACGGATACTCACGCAAACCTCAGGTCCGGTATGACATCACACTGATGTTGGACAACAGGATGTCACCATCCGACATACAGGACTTCACGCTGGAGTTCACAGCCAGCGAACACAAGCAAGCATTTATGCTAATTTTCATGTTATGTTCCTTACATACTTCATTCAGACTATTTATGTGGTCTTGTCATTTTGATTCTGATTTTGCTATTAATGCTTGATCGTCCACAAATAAGAGTTCGCCCATATCAAGCATAATCCAATCACTTATTTGAAATAGTAACACCAACAAACAAACAAACAAACTTTATTTTCAAAGGGTTAAGAATTGGGCACGCAGGCCCGTCTGATATTCTGCTCTTGTTATCTCTCTGTCCTCTTACGTTATTTTATTCATACATCACTTATGAAGCTAATCTTAGACAACAATAGTAACAATATGCATTAAAATGTGCAATAATCAATAATACATGACTCACTCAACCTAATTGTTGACATGGCAATATAATTATCTAAGGTAGGTGTATTGTACTAGTTAGGAGAATGTTTATTATACTAATTGTCATTTGGGATAATCATTGAAATTTATTAACATGCACAATCAAGGAACATTTTAAAACTTTTTAGACTTGCACTCTACAGACATTGGAAGTGGTTCACACAAGACGCCATCACAACAGTTGCTCACCCTTTTCTTGACCTTCTTGCCAGTGTCAGGGTCAGGCACCTCCTTCTCCACATCAACCATGAAGTAGTCGTCCAGGCACAACATCCTTGGGGCAGACCCTCCACAGCTGATCTCCTTCTCCTGGAACCAACACAATCATCAACACAATCATAACGTCAGCCTTCAGTTCTCTATAACATCACACATTCTACACGATCATAACGTCAGTCTTCCTGTCTGTACTAGCCTTCAGTTCTCTATAACATCGTACACCATCACATTCCACGTACATCACCCACTACCACATACTGTATCACTACCACATTCTGTAACATTACACAGTCTATGCTATTGCTATCTGTCAGTCTGCCTACACCACACATACAGTCCACACACAGCTGGCAGTCTGCCTACACCACACGTACAGTCTAAACTTCAGACACACAGCTGTCTGTCTGCCTACACCACACATAGTCCACACATAGCTGTCTGCCTACACCACACGTACAGCCTACACTTCAGACATACATGGCTGTCAAGTCTGCCTACACCACACATAGTCCACACATAGCTGTCTGCCTACACCACACGTACAGCCTACACTTCAGACATACATGGCTGTCAAGTCTGCCTACACAATAGATAAAGTTATAAGTGACACCAGTTGTGAAGTCAGTAAACACTGAAGCAAGGGGAGGGACACCCAGTGTTGAGTATGAAGATATCTGGCACAACTCAAGCCCACACCGACATTGTTGAGTATGAAGATATCTGGCACAACTCAAGCTCCCACCTACAGTGTTGAGTATGAAGATATCTGGCACAACTCAAGCCCACACCGACATTGTTGAGTATGAAGATATCTGGCACAACTCAAGCCCACACCCACAGTATGAAGGTATCTGGCACAACTAAGAGACTCACCCGGAGAAGTTTGCTGACGTAAGTCTTGCCACTGCCTGGCAATCCTCGGATGATGGTCACAATCTGTGGAGGCCGGCTCTCTCGATTGGGTGGACACAGGAGATCCTCCACCTGCAACAGATGAAAGACAGGATCCATTGTTGGTCATGTAGAGAGCAGTGACACACAGGATACACTGATGGTCATGTAGAGAGCAGTGACACACAGAATACACTGATGGTCACATAGAGAACAGTGACACACAGGATACACTGATGGTCACGTAGAGAGCAGTGACACACAGGATACACAGATGGTCACATAGAGAGTAGTGACGCACAGGATACACTGATGGTCACATAGAGAGCAGTGACACACAGGATACACTGATGGTCACATAGAGAGCAGTGACACACAGGATACACTTATTGTCACATAGAGAGCAGTGACACACAGGATACACTGATGGTCACATAGAGAGCAGTGACACAGGATACACTGATGGTCACGTAGAGAGCAGTGACACACAGGATACACTGATGGTCACATAGAGAGCAGTGACACACAGGATACACTGATGGTCACGTAGAGAGCAGTGACACACAGGATACACTGATGGTCACATAGGTAGCAGTGACACATAAGATACACTGATGGTCACATAGAGAGCAGTAACACACAGGATACACTGATGGTCACATAGAGAGCAGTAACACAGGATACACTGATGGTCACATAGAGAGCAGTAACACACAGGATACACTGATGGTCACATAGAGAGCAGTGACACAGGATACACTGATGGTCACGTAGAGAGCAGTGACACACAGGATACACTGATGGTCACATAGAGAGCAGTGACACACAGGATACACTGATGGTCACATAGAGAGCAGTGACGCACAGGATACACTGATGGTCACATAGAGAGCAGTGACACACAGGATACACTGATGGTCACGTAGAGAACAGTGACACACAGGATACACTGATGGTCACGTAGAGAACAGTGACACACAGGATACACTGATGGTCACATAGAGAGCAGTGACACACAGGATACACTGATGGTCACATAGAGAGCAGTGACATAGGATACACTGATGGTCACATAGAGAGCAGTGACACACAGGATACACTGATGGTCACATAGAGAGCAGTGACACAGAATACACCGATGGCCACATAGAGAGCAGTGACTCACAGGATACACTGATGGTCACATAGTGAGCAAACAGGGCTCCACATCCAGATATCCATCATTGGTTACCACATTCACATGATAACAGCACACATAAAGAAAACAACACACAAAGTCAAACAGCACACAGAAAGATAGCACACAACAAGATAGCAGCACACAACAAGATAACAGCACACAACAAGATAACAGCACACAAAACAGAAAAATAAAAACACACAGAAAGATAACAGCACACAAGGTAACAGGATTCAAAAAGATAAAAGCACACAGAAGGATAACAAGACATAAGATAACAGGACAATGACTGTAGGATGGCAGACACTACACGTAAGGGATGACACAGTGAGTACAAGAGACACAGACCTCAGGTGGGCTGTGGCTGGAGATAGTACTCACCTTAACAGATTCCACCTTGCTCTGTGGCGGGCTGCCTGTGCGTGTACTCAGTAATGTTCCATCGTGAGTGGCCGGCGTCAGCGGGCGACCAAAGCCATCTCTGTGGGGAGAATCATGTGTGTGAGTGAGTGTTACACCATCTCAGCAGGTAGAATCATGTGTGTAAGTGAGTGTTACACCATCTCTGCAGGTAGAATCATGTGTGTAAGTGAGTGTTACACCATCTCAGCAGGTAGAATCATGTGTGTGAGTGAGTGTTACACCATCTCAGCAGGTAGAATCATGTGTGTAAGTGAGTGTTACACCATCTCTGCAGGTAGAATCATGTGTGTAAGTGAGTGTTACACCATCTCAGCAGGTAGAATCATGTGTGTAAGTGAGTGTTACACCATCTCAGCAGGTAGAATCATGTGTGTGAGTGAGTGTTATACCATCTCAGCAGGTAGAATCATGTGTGTAAGTGAGTGTTTCACCATCTCTGCAGGTAGAATCATGTGTGTAAGTGAGTGTTGCACCATCTCTGCAGGTAGAATCATGTGTGTAAGTGAGTGTTGCACCATCTCAGCGGGTAGAATTATGTGTGTAAGTGAGTGTTGCACCATCTCTGCAGGTAGAATCATGTGTGTAAGTGAGTGTTGCACCATCTCTGCAGGTAGAATCATGTGTGTAAGTGAGTGTTGCACCATCTCAGCAGGTAGAATCATGTGTGTAAGTGAGTGTTGCACCATCTCAGCGGGTAAAATTATGTGTGTGAGTGTTGCACCATCTCAGCGGGTAGAATTATGTGTGTAAGTGAGTGTTGCACCATCTCTGCGGGTAGAATTATGTGTGTAAGTGAGTGTTGCACCATCTCAGCGGGTAGAATTATGTGTGTAAGTGAGTGTTTGCACCATCTCAGCGGGTAGAATTATGTGTGTAAGTGAGTGTTGCACCATCTCAGCGGGTAGAATTATGTGTGTAAGTGAGTGTTGCACCATCTCAGCGGGTAGAATTATGTGTGTAAGTGAGTGTTGCACCATCTCAGCAGGTAGAATTATGTGTGTAAGTGAGTGTTGCACCATCTCAGCGGGTAGAATTATGTGTGTAAGTGAGTGTTGCACCATCTCAGCGGGTAGAATTATGTGTGTAAGTGAGTGTTGCACCATCTCAGCGGGTAGAATCATGTGTGTAAGTGAGTGTTGCACCATCTCAGCAGGTAGAATCATGTGTGTAAGTGAGTGTTGCACCATCTCAGCGGGTAGAATTATGTGTGTAAGTGAGTGTTGCACCATCTCTGCAGGTAGAATCATGTGTGTAAGTGAGTATTTTACCATCTCAGCAGGTAGAATCATGTGTGTAAGTGAGTGTTTCACCATCTCAGCAGGTAGAATCATGTGTGTAAGTGAGTGTTTCACCATCTCAGCAGGTAGAATTATGTGTGTAAGTGAGTGTTTGCACCATCTCAGCAGGTAGAATTATGTGTGTAAGTGAGTGTTGCACCATCTCTGCAGGTAGAATCATGTGTGTAAGTGAGTGTTTCACCATCTCAGCAGGTAGAATCATGTGTGTAAGTGAGTGTTTCACCATCTCAGCAGGTAGAATCATGTGTGTAAGTGAGTGTTTCACCATCTCTGCAGGTAGAATCATGTGTGTAAGTGAGTGTTTCACCATCTCAGCAGGTAGAATCATGTGTGTAAGTGAGTGTTTCACCATCTCAGCAGGTAGAATCATGTGTGTAAGTGAGTGTTTCACCATCTCTGCAGGTAGAATCATGTGTGTAAGTGAGTGTTTCACACCATCTCAGCAGGTAGAATCATGTGTGTAAGTGAGTGTTGCACCATCTCAGCAGGTAGAATTATGTGTGTAAGTGAGTGTTGCACCATCTCTGCAGGTAGAATCATGTGTGTAAGTGAGTATTTTACCATCTCAGCAGGTAGAATCATGTGTGTAAGTGAGTGTTTCACCATCTCAGCTGGTAGAATCATGTGTGTAAGTGAGTATTTTACCATCTCAGCAGGTAGAATCATGTGTGTAAGTGAGTGTTTCACCATCTCAGCAGGTAGAATCATGTGTGTAAGTGAGTGTTTCACCATCTCTGCAGGTAGAATCATGTGTGTAAGTGAGTGTTTCACCATCTCAGCAGGTAGAATCATGTGTGTGAGTGAGTGTTTCACCATCTCAGCAGGCAGAATCATGTGTGTGAGTGAGTGCTACACCATCAACTCAGATTATAGCTGCGTGATGATACAAACAAGTGTTACTTGTCAAGTCTGACTCAAAACACAACCGAGTTTCTGACTGACATATACGTCATACATACAATCATAAAAGCGCCCACACACAATATACATTTACAGACACTATCATCACATCATGTGCCATGCCGATAAGCGTGGGCAGTCATGTTTTGCCATCTCACGTGATCACCAGAGTCTTGTCTTCAAACATGTAGAAGACAAGCCTCAAACATGTCTCAAACATGTAGAAGACATGCCTCAAACATGTAGAAGACGAGCCTCAAACACGTACAAGCCTCAAACATGTAGAAGACAAGCCTCAAACATGTAGAAGACAACCCTCAAACATGTAGAAGACAAGCCTCAAACATGTAGAAGACAAGCATCAAGCACGTAGAAGCCTCAAACATGAAGACAAGCCTCAAACATGTAGAAGACAAGCCTCAAACACGTAGAAGCCTCAAACATGTAGAAGACAAGCCTCAAACATGTAGAAGTCAAACCTCAAACAAACAGAGAATAGTCTCAAATATGTATAAAACAAACCTCAAACACGTAGAAGCCTCAAACATGTAGAAGACAAGCCTCAAACACGTAGAAGCCTCAAACATGAAGACAAGTCTCAAACATGTAGAAGACAAGTCTCAAACATGTAGAAGACAAGCCTCAAACATGCAGAAGACAAGCCTCAACACATAGAAGCCTCAAGCATGTAGAAGCCTCAAGCATGTAGAAGACAAGCCTCAAAAAGGTAGAAGTCAAACCTCAAACAAACAGAGAATAGTCTCAAATATGTATAAAACAAACCTCAAACGCGTAGAAGTTAAGCCTCAAACACACAGATAAAAGTCTCAAATACGTATAAAATAAGCCTTAAAGACATGGAAGGCAAACCTCAAACACAAAGAAGGCAAACCTCAAACATTTAGAAGACAAGCCTCAGACAAGCCACTGACCTGTCTAGCCCTGGCTCACCAGCATCACCGTGACTGTAGCGATCAAGGACCCGAGCTGCCATGTCGACGGTCTCTGCCCAGGTCAGGATCAGCCCTCGACCCTTCTACACGCTCACGCATGTAATCACCGCTACGTTCCATGTAAGGATCATTTACTCTCCGGTCAAACGGATCACTTCTCCGACCATAGTACTCATCATCCTCTCTGTGTAATCGTGGGGGAGGCGATCTGTTGAGCGAACATCATCTGGAGCAAACAATCTCTCACTATCCTTGTCTCCGCTTCTCCGGCCATCATCTCTGGAACTAAACCCAGGCCGTCTGTTGGCCCTGCAGTCTTCCTCGTCAGCAAACCTATCTGGTTCTCTCAAGGGGGCCCGGCCCCCTCGGCTGTCCTCGCCGAGATCAGCATCGTCCTGAAACCATGTCTTAAAGCCTCTAGCCCCAGGCTGGCCGGCTGCTGCATCAGGTACACGTAGGTCACGATCAGCAAGCTCATCTTCACGGCGACCATATCTGGACGGGAGATCACTACCTCGTGCAGCAAGGTCAGCCCTTCTCAAACTGGCTTCTCTGTCTCTCAGCATAGACATGCGAGGCTGGTCCTGACTCTCTCGACCTGCCCTCGATTCTGCTCCACCTGTAAAGTACACATGACAAGTCTGTACACTTGGCTAATCAATGCATGCGCTGATAGAACCCAAACACATGACAAGTCTGTACACTTGGCTAATCAATGCATGCACTGATAGAACTCAAAAACATGACAGGTCTGTACACTTGGCTAATCAATGCATGCGCTGATAGAACCCAAACACATGACAAGTCTGTACACTTGGCTAATCAATGCATGCACTGATAGAACTCAAAAACATGACAGGTCTGTACACTTGGCTAATCAATGCATGTTCTGATAGAACCCAAACACATGACAAGTCCTGTACACTTGACTAATCAATGCATGCACTGATAGAACCCAAACACATGACAAAGTCTGTACACTTGGCTAATCAATGCATGCACTGATAGAACCCAAACACTTGCACAAGTCTGTACACTTGGCTAATCAATGCATGCACTGATAGAACCCAAACACTTGCACAAGTCTGTACACTTGGCTAATCAATACATGCACTGATAGAACCCAAACACATGACAAGTCTGTACACTTGGCTAATCAATGCATGCACTGATAGATCCCAAACACTTGCACAAGTCTGTACACTTGGCTAATCAATGCATGCACTGATAGAACCCAAACACTTGCACAAGTCTGTACACTTGGCTAATCAATGCATGCACTGATAGAACCCAAACACTTGCACAAGTCTGTACACTTGACTAATCAATGCATGCACTGATAGAACCCAAACACTTGCACAAGTCTGTACACTTGGCTAATCAATGCATGCACTGATAGAACCCAAACACTTGCACAAGTCTGTACACTTGGCTAATCAATGCATGCACTGACAGAACCCAAAACACTTGCACAAGTCTGTACACTGGCTAATCAATGCATGCACTGATAGAACCCAAACACTTGCACAAGTCTGTACACTTGGCTAATCAATGCATGCACTGATAGAACCCAAACACTTGCACAAGTCTGTACACTTGGCTAATCAATGCATGCACTGATAGAACCCAAACACTTGCACAAGTCTGTACACTTGGCTAATCAATGCATGCACTGATAGAACCCAAACACTTGCACAAGTCTGTACACTTGGCTAATCAATGCATGCACTGACAGAACCCAAACACATGCACAAGTTACATTAAGTGATTCTGATCTTCAGATATGAATGTCTTGCTATAGCTCGCATTCTTCTTCTTTAACCTTTGTTTGCTCTTACTTTAGCTTCTGCCTCTCAACCCCTAATGCTTCTCATCCCCTAATGCAGGATAGGTCCTCAACCACCCACACTAAGCCCCTCTCATCACCTAATGCAGGATAGGTCCTAAACCAACCCAAACTAAGCCCCCCCCCCATATCATGCTACATGATAGGTCCTAAACCAACCAAAACTAAGCCCCCCCCCCCCCCAGCCCCTCCCGTGCTATGGTATAGGTCCTAAACCAACCCACCGTAAGCCCCTCCCATCCCGTGCTACAGTATAGGTCTTAACCAACTCACACTAAGCCCCTCCCATCCCGTTACAGTATAGGTCCTACACCAACCCACACTAAGCCCCTCCCATCCCTATTTACAGGATAGGTCCTAACCAACCCACACCAAGCCCCTCCAGTGCTACAGGATAGGTCCTAAACCAACTTACTAAGCCCCTCCCATCCCATTACAGAATAGGTCGTAAATCAACCCACACTAAGCCCCTCCTGTGATAGATAGGTCCTAAACCAGCCCACACTAAGCCCCTCCCATCCCCTGCTACATGATAGGTCCTAAACCAACCCACACGAAGCCCCCCCCCCCATCCCCTACTACAGGATAGGTCCTAAACCAACCCACACTAAGCCCCTCCCATCCCATGCTACAGGATAGGTCCTAAACCGACACACACTAAGCCCCTCCCATCATGTGCTATCTCTAAGCCCCTCCCACCCTGTGCTACCTCCTGCAGCTTCTGTCATGTCCTCCCTATATAATTCATCTACACCTCTAATTCTCTTCTCCATGTGTGTTTAGATCCTCCGGTTTCCTGTGCCCCATGGGGTAGAGAGGCAGGACCTTCTGGTTAGACTATTCACAGGTTTTCTCAATTCTGGAGCCCAGTGAGAGGAGATATGGAAGCTTCACAGAATCAAACAAACCAACATCTGTGTCGCGGTGAAGATGTATGACAGACACACGATGGTGCTTCATTCAGCACTATTATCAAATAATGAAATTAACAAGTGACCTGTCTAATGAGAGCACGTGACCACGTACTAACCTCTGGTGACATCAGTGGAAGGTCTATCTCCTGGACCAGCAGCATCCAAGTCAAAATCTGCTGTTTTGACCTCTGCAGACTGACCGTGACCATAATCAATGACTTTGGCTGGTTGGGCACCTGGAGGAGACATGATCCAGACTGATCACTGAACTCTCACCTAACACTGACCACTCACCTAACACTGACCACTCACCTAACACTGACCACTCACCTAACACTGACCACTCACCTAACACTGACCACTCATCTAACACTGACCACTCACCTAACACTGACCACTCATCTAACACTGACCACTCATCTAACACTGACCACTCACCTAACACTGGCCACTCACCTAACACTGACCAATCATCTAACACTGACCACTCACCTAACACTGACCACTCACCTAACACTGACCACTCACCTAACACTGACCACTCACCTAACACTGACCACTCACCTAACACTAACCACTCACCTAACACTAACCACTCACCTAACACTGACCACTCACCTAACACTAACCACTCACCCTACACTGACCACCCACCTAACACTGGCCACTCACCTAACACTGGCCACTCACCTAACACTGGCCACTCACATAACACTAACCACTCACATAACACTAACCACTCACCTAACACTGACCACTCACCTAACACTGACCACTCACCTAACACTGACCACTCACCTAACACTGACCACTCACCTAACACTGGCCACTGATCTAACACTGGCCACTCACCTAACACTGACCACTCACCTAACACTGGCCACTCACCTAACACTGGCCACTCATCTAACACTAACCACTCATCTAACACTGGCCACTCATCTAACACTGACCACTCATCTAACACTGACCACTCACCTAACACTGACCACTCACCTAACACTGACCACTCATCTAACACTGACCACTCATCTAACACTGACCACTCATCTAACACTGGCCACTCATCTAACACTGACCACTCACCTAACACTAACCACTCACCTAACACTAACCACTCACCTAAAACTGGCCACTCACCTAACACTGGCCACTCACCTAACACTGACCACCCAACTACCACTGGCCAACCACCTAACACTGACCACTCACCTAACACTGGCCACTCACCTAACACTGGCCACTCATCTAACACTGACCACTCACCTAACACTGACCACCCACCTAACACTGGCCACCCACCTAACACTGACCACTCATCTAACACTGACCACTCACCTAACACTGACCACTCATCTAACACTGGCCACCCACCTAACACTGGCCACCCACCTAACACTGACCACTCATCTAACACTGACCACTCATCTAACACTGACCACATCACCTAACACTGACCACTCACCTAACACTGACTACTCATCTAACACTGGCCACCCACCTAACACTGGCCACCCACCTAACACTGACCACTCACCTAACACTGACCACTCACCTAACTGGCCACTCACCTAACACTGACCACCCACCTAAGGTCTGAGGACCTAACACTGGCCACTCACCTAACACTGACCACTCACCTAACACTGACCACTCATCTAACACTGACCACTCACCTAACACTGACCACTCTCCTAACACTGACCACTCACCTAACACTGACCACTCACCTAACACTGACCACTCATCTAACACTGGCCACTCATCTAACACTGACCACTCACCTAACACTGACCACTCACCTAACACTGGCCACTCACCTAACACTAACCACTCACATAACACTGGCCATTCACCTAACACTAACCACTCACCTAACACTGACCACTCACCTAACACTAACCACTCACCCTACACTGACCACCCACCTACCACTGGCCACTTATCTAACACTGGCCACTCACCTAACACTGGCCACTCACATAACACTAACCACTCACCTAACACTGGCCATTCACCTAACACTGACCACTCACCTAACACTGACCACTCACCTAACACTAACCACTCACCCTAGACTGACCACCAATCTAACACTGACCACTCACCTAACACTGACCACTCATCTAACACTGGCCACCCACCTAACACTGGCCACCCACCTAACACTGGCCACCCACCTAAACACTGACCACCCATCTAACACTGACCACTCACCTAACACTGACCACTCACCTAACACTGACCACTCACCTAACACCAGCCACCCACCTAATACTGGCCACCCACCTAACACTGACCACTCATCTAACACTGACCACTCACCTAACACTGACCACTCATCTAACACTGGCCACTCATCTAACACTGACCACTCACCTAACACTGACCACTCACCTAACACTGGCCACTCACCTAACACTGACACTCATCTAACACTGACCACCCACCTAACACTGGCCACCCACCTAACACTGACCACTCATCTAACACTGGCCACTCATCTAACACTGGCCACTCACCTAACACTGACCACTCATCTAACACTGGCCACCCACCTAACACTGGCCACCCACCTAACATTGACCACTCATCTAACACTGACCACTCACCTAACACTGACCACTCATCTATCACTGACCACTCATCTATCACTGACCACTCATCTATCACTGACCACTCACCTAACACTGACCACTCACCTAACACTGACCACTCATCTAACACTGACCACTCACCTAACACTGACCACTCACCTAACACTGACCACTCACCTAACACTGACCACTCACCTAACACTGACCACTCACCTAACACTGACCACTCACCTAACACTGACCACTCACCTAACACTGACCACTCATCTATCACTGACCACTCATCTAACACTGACCACTCATCTATCACTGACCACTCATCTATCACTGACCACTCATCTAACACTGACCACTCATCTAACACTGACCACTCATCTATCACTGACCACTCATCTAACACTGGCCACTCACCTAACACTGACCACTCACCTAACTCAGCTATGCGCTTTATTCTTGGATGTACAAGAGATACAGCATGCAGGGCGATGCGCTACCTTCTTGATTTTCCAACCATTGAAGAGAGAATGCAAGTTTGCAGGGCACGTGCCTACCTCAGAATTAACGCAAACACACAGCATCCACTGCATAGTGAAATTAGGAAGGTGAAGGGCAGCAGGTTAAAAAGAGGACGGTCGTGGATGGGTCAAGCCGAGGACATTCTTCAACAGGTGTGTTCACTTGAGGACTTAGAACCTGGCGAGGAGTGGGTGCAAGTGCCAACAGACTTCTGCACATCCTTTTCAGTTTGCATCCAACTAGATAGAAAATGCAGACAAGAAAATCCGGCTGCTGTTGAGGCTGAAGTACAAGCGTTGATTTTCGAGAATTCGCTAGACAGTGACGCGGTCATCTACACAGATGGGTCGGTCGTCCGACATGTGAGAAGATCATGGGCCTTTACAGCTCGGGCCGGAGGGAGAATTGTGAAGGAGGACTCTGGTGCTTTCACTGAAACCACAAGTAGCCTGACCATGGAAGTCATGGCAGTAAAGTAAAGCAATAACATGGCTCGAGACACAGACATTCACTAGGGCTTGTTTCCTTAGCGACTCAATGAACATGATCAAGAGGATAGAGGAGGGGGTCGATCCGAAGAGAATGGTTGCTGCCTCTGAAGCGGTCTCGGCTGGCAAAGATTAGTTTCATCTTCGTGCCAGGGCATGCGGGAGTACAAGGAAATGAGCGGGCTGACAAGCTCGCAGGTGAGGCTACTGTTGAGGGCGGACGCGCCATGGACCAGGCTGACATTCTGAATGCTCTACGAGAAGTGAGACTTTTGCAAGAACCAAGTGATGACTGTGAATCTACAACAATGGCCAGACTGCGAGAGCAGCAAATTAAAAGAGGGGTGGCCAAACAAGAACACTACGCAGGAAGCCAAAGAAGATTGATAAACCAACACAGAACTGGCGTCGTTAGCCGCTACACGCTGCGGGATTTGCTGAGGAGGGGATCCGAGCACTTATGGACTGAATGGTCTGATGTGCAACGAGGATGATCTGTCGACTAACTAACTAACTAACTAACTAACTCACCTAACACTGACCACTCACCTAACACTGACCACTCACCTAACACTGGCCACTCATCTAACACTGACCACTCATCTAACACTGACCACTCATCTATCACTGACCACTCATCTAACACTGACCACTCACCTAACACTGGCCACTCATCTATCACTGACCACTCATCTAACACTGACCACTCACCTAACACTGACAACAATAATCAAACTATTCTGTGTACAGCTACCCGAGGCCCTAGTCAGGTCTGTACATGAGTTTGGTTACCTGGGCCCTAGTCAGGGTCTGTACATGTGTTTGGTTACCTGGGCCCTAGTCAGGTCTGTACATGTGTTTGGTTACCCGAGGCCCTAGTCAGGTCTGTACATGTGTTTGGTTACCTGGGCCCTAGTCAGGTCTGTACATGTGTTTGGTTACCTGGGCCCTAGTCAGGTCTGTACATGTGTTTGGTTACCCGAGGCCCTAGTCAGGTCTGTACATGTGTTTGGTTACCCGAGGCCCTTGTCAGGTCTGTACATGTGTTTGGTTACCCGAGGCCCTAGTCAGGTCTATACATGTGTTTGGTTACCTGGGCCCTAGTCAGGTCTGTACATGTGTTTGGTTACCTGAGGCCCTAGTCAGGTCTGTACATGTGTTTGGTTACCTGAGGCCCTACCGAGGCCCTAGTCAGGTCTGTACATGTGTTTGGTTACCCGAGGCCCTTGTCAGGTCTGTACATGTGTTTGGTTACCCGAGGCCCTTGTCAGGTCTGTACATGTGTTTGGTTACCCGAGGCCCTAGTCAGGTCTATACATGTGTTTGGTTACCTGGGCCCTAGTCAGGTCTATACATGTGTTTGGTTACCTGGGCCCTAGTCAGGTCTGTACATGTGTTTGGTTACCCGAGGCCCTAGTCAGGTCTGTACATGTGTTTGGTTACCTGGGCCCTAGTCAGGTCAGTACATGTGTTTGGTTACCCGAGGCCCTTGTCAGGTCTGTACATGTGTTTGGTTACCCGAGGGCCCTAGTCAGGTCTGTACATGTTTTGGTTACCTGGGCCCTAGTCAGGTCTGTACATGTGTTTGGTTACCTGAGGCCCTACCTAGGCCTAGTCAGGTCTGTACATGTGTTTGGTTACCCGAGGCCCTAGTCAGGTCTGTACATGTGTTTGTTACCCGAGGCCCTAGTCAGGTCTATACATGTGTTTGGTTACCTGGGCCCTAGTCAGGTCTATACGTGTGTTGGTTACCTGGGCCCTAGTCAGGTCTGTACTATGTGTTTGGTTACCCGAGGCCCCTAGTCAGGTCTGTACATGTGTTTGGTTACCCGAGGCCCTAGTCAGGTCTGTACATGTGTTTGGTTACCCGAGGCCCTAGTCAGGTCTGTAACATGTGTTGGTTACCCGAGGCCCTAGTCAGGTCTATACATGTGTTTTGGTTACCTGGGCCCTAGTCAGGTCTATACATGTGTTTGGTTACCTGGGCCCTAGTCAGGTCTGTACATGTGTTTGGTTACCCGAGGCCCTTGTCAGGTCTATACGTGTGTTTGGTTACCCGAGGCCCTAGTCAGGTCTATACATGTGTTTGGTTACCTGGGCCCTAGTCAGGTCTGTACATGTGTTTGGTTACCCGAGGCCCTTGTCAGGTCTGTACATGTGTTTGGTTACCCGAGGCCCTAGTCAGGTCTATACATGTGTTTGGTTACCTGGGCCCTAGTCAGGTCTGTACATGTGTTTTGGTTACCCGAGGCCCTTGTCAGGTCTATACATGTGTTTGGTTTACCCGAGGCCCTAGTCAGGTGTATACAAGTGTTCAGTTTTATTGTGTATCCTCAGGCTTTAAAAACATGTTTGTGTCATTATGTTCTGTGTGTCATACCCTGCTGCAGTCAGATATGACTTACAAGGGTCAGAGCTGGGTCAGAAACATGCTGGTTGCTGTCATCTTTTTCCATGGATAAAATAACGGCTGAACCAGCAGCTGTAGATTGTCCAGAGATACAGCCTGGAGCAGTCCGGTATGGCCCATAGAATCAATCTGCCATGTTGACAATACAACACAGCCCAGAGATACAGCATACAACACAGGCCCAGAGATACAGCATACAACACAGCCCAGAGATACAGCATACAACACAGCCCAGAGATACAGCATACAACACAGCCCAGAGATACAGCATACAACACAGCCCAGAGATACAGCATACAACACAGCCCAGAGATACAGCATACAACACAGCCCAGAGATACAACATACAACACAGCCCAGAGATACAGCATACAACACAGCCCAGAGATACAGCATACAACACAGCCCAGAGATACAGCATACAACACAGCCCAGAGATACAACATACAACACAGCCCAGAGATACAACATACAACACAGCCCAGAGATACAGCATACAACACAGCCCAGAGATACAGCCCACCGCACAGTGATGCAGACACACTGCAGTAATACTGATAACAAATACATGACCTACTGCCTCACATCATGACCATCTCCAAGTGACCACTCCACTCACTGACACCTGTGACGTGGGCAACTGACACCTGCAAACCGATAACTTGCACCTGCAAACTGGATAACTTGCACCTGTGAGCTGGACATTCATACCTGTGAGCTGGACAACTGATACCTGTGAAGTGGACACTTACTTCTCTTCTCCCTGTCAATTCCCCCATGGCCGTAGTCAATGCTCTCTGCTGGAAGCAAGCGCCGCCCGCTCTGCAGCCTGTCCTCCACCGAACCTGGCAATCAACAACCACAACAGCTACATTACTGGATGTATGTGACCACACAAGATATGTGCTACCACACACGATACATGTCACCACGCATGATACATGTCACCATGCACAATATGATACATGTCACCACACATGATACATGTCACCACACATGGTACATGTCAACAAACATGATACATGTCACCACACATGATACATGTCACCACACATGATACATGTCAACAAACATGATACATGTCACCACACATGATACATGTCAACACACATGGTACATGTTACCATACACAATACATGGCATCACACATGATACATGTCACCACACATGGTACATGTCAACAAACATGATACATGTCACCACACATGATACATGTCAACACACATGGTACATGTTACCATACACAATACATGGCATCACACATAATACTTGTCTCCACACACGATACTTGTCACCATACATGATACTTGTCACCATACATGATACATGTCACCATGCATGATACATGTTACCATACATGATACTTGTCATCATACATGATACTTGTCACCATACATGATACTTGTCACCATGCACAATACTTGTCACCATAACATGATACATGTCACCACACACACACAAAATTTCAGGGCATGTTGTTCGATGACTAACCTGATGTACGCGAGGACCATGTAGAAAACAGACACAACCACGTACATGTTGACACACCAGCCCCATAATGGTATCATCTGCAGTATGGAATACTGACCAACAGTGTCCTGTCCAGTTTTGTGTCATGCCCACCGTGTTTCTTGTTGTGTTTGTCAGGTGTCAGACTGTGCTTGTGTTGCTGCCATCAACTTCACCCAGCATTTTTCTTTCCTTCATTCGCTGTTTGACATATGTGTATCTGTTGGAGGGTGCAGTCATCTGTTGTAGGGTGTGGTCATCTGTTGTAGGGTGTGGTCATCTGTTGTAGGGTGTGGTCATCTGTTGTAGGGTGTGGTCATCTGTTGTAGGGTGTGGTCATCTGTTGTAGGGTGTGGTCATCTGTTGTAGGGTGTGGTCATCTGTTGTAGGGTGTGGTCATCTGTTGTAGGGTGTGGTCATCTGTTGTAGGGTGTGGTCATCTGTTGTAGGGTGTGGTCATCTGTTGTAGGGTGTGGTCACCTGTTGTAGGGTGTGGCCACCTGTTGTAGGGTGTGGCCACCTGTTGTAGGGTGTGGTCACATGTTGTAGGATGTGGTCGCCTGTTGTAGGATGTGGTCGTCTGTTGTAGGATGTGGTCATCTGTTGTAGGATGTGGTCATCTGTTGTAGGATGGTGGTCATCTGTTGTAGGGTGTGGTCATCTGTTGTAGGGTGTGGGTCATCTGTTGTAGGGTGTGGTCATCTGTTGTAGGGTGTGGTCGTCTGTTGTAGGATGTGGTCGTCCTGTTGTAGGGTGTGGTCGTCTGTTGTAGGGGTGTGGTCATCTGTTGTAGGGTGTGGTCATCTGTTTGTAGGGTGTGGTCATCTGTTGTAGGATGTGGTCACTGTTGTGGATGTGGTCATCTGTTGTAGGGTGTGGGTCATCTGTTGTAGGGTGTGGTCATCTGTTGTAGGATGTGGTCATCTGTTGTAGGGTGTGGTGCATCTGTTGTAGGGGTGTGGTCATCTGTTGTAGGGTGTGGTCATCTGTTGTAGGGTGTGGTCATCTGTTGTAGGGTGTGGTCATCTGTTGTAGGGTGTGGTCATCTGTTGTAGGGTGTGGTCATCTGTTGTAGGGTGTGGTCATCTGTTGTAGGGTGTGGTCATCTGTTGTAGGTGTGTGGTCATCTGTTGTAGGGTGTGGTCATCTGTTGTAGGGTGTGGGTCATCTGTTGTAGGGTGTGGTCATATGTTGTAGGGTGTGGTCATATGTTGTAGGGTGTGGTCCTATGTTGTAGGGGTGTGGTACATCTGTTGTAGGGTGTGGTCATCTGTTGTAGGGTGTGGTCATCTGTTGTAGGGTGTGGTCATTTGTTGTAGGGTGTGGTTATCTGTTGTAGGGGTGTGGTCATCTGTTGTAGGGTGTGGTCATCTGTTTGTAGGGGTGTGGTCACCTGTTGTAGGGTGTGGTCATCTGTTGTAGGATGTGGTCATCTGTTGTAGGGATGTGGTCTCTGTTGTAGATGTGGTCATCTGTTGTAGGGTGTGGTCATCTGTTGTAGGATGTGGTCATCTGTTGTATGATGTGGTCATCTGTTGTAGGATGTGGTCATATGTTGTAGGATGTGGTCATCTGTTGTAGGATGTGGTCGTCTGTTGTAGGATGTGATCATCTGTTGTAGGATGTGGTCATCTGTTGTAGGATGTGGTCATCTGTTGTAGGGTGTGGTCATCTGTTGTAGGGTGTGGTTATCTGTTGTAGGGTGTGGTCATCTGTTGTAGGGTGTGGTCATGTTGTAGGATGTGGTCATCTGTTGTAGGATGTGGTCATCTGTTGTAGGGTGTGGTCATCTGTTGTAGGGTGTGGTCATCTGTTGTAGGATGTGGTCATCTGTTGTAGGATGTGGTCATCTGTTGTAGGGTGTAGTCATCTGTTGTAGGGTGTGGTCATCTGTTGTAGGGTGTGGTCATCTGTTGTAGGGTGTGGTCATCTGTTGTAGGTGTGGTCGTCTGTTGTAGGATGTGGTCATCTGTTGTAGGATGTGGTCATCTGCTGTATGACATGTGTATCTGTTGTAGGGTGTGGTCATCTGTTGTAGGGTGTGGTCATCTGTTGTAGGGTGTGGTCATCTGTTGTAGGATGTGGTCGTCTGTTGTAGGGTGTGGTCATCTGTTGTAGGGTGTGGTCATCTGTTGTAGGATGTGGTCATCTGTTGTAGGGTGTGGTCATCTGTTGTAGGGTGTGGTCATCTGTTGTAGGGTGTGGTCATCTGTTGTAGGATGTGGTCATCTGTTGTAGGGTGTGGTCATCTGTTGTAGGATGTGGTCATCTGTTGTAGGATGTGGTCATACTGTTGTAGGGTGTGGTCATCTGTTATAGGATGTGGTCATCTGTTGTAGGATGTGGTCATCTGTTGTAGGGTGTGGTCATCTGTTGTAGGATGTGGTCATCTGTTGTAGGGTGTGGTCATCTGTTGTAGGATGTGGTCATCTGTTGTAGGGTGTGGTCATCTGTTGTAGGATGTGGTCATCTGTTGTAGGATGTGGTCATCTGTTGTAGGGTGTGGTCATCTGTTGTAGGATGTGGTCATCTGTTGTAGGGTGTGGTCATCTGTTGTAGGATGTGGTCATCTGTTGTAGGATGTGGTCATCTGTTGTATGGTGTGGTCATCTGTTGTAGGATGTGGTCATCTGTTGTAGGGTGTGGTCATCTGCTGTATGACATGTGTATCTGTTGTGGGATGTGGTCATCTGTTGTAGGATGTGGTCATCTGTTGTAGGATGTGGTCATCTGTTGTAGGGTGTGGTCATCTGTTGTAGGATGTGGTCATCTGTTGTAGGATGTGGTCATCTGTTTGTAGGATGTGGTCATCTGTTGTATGGTGTGGTCATCTGTTGTAGGGTGTGGTCATCTGCTGTATGACATGTGTATCTGTTGTGGGATGTGGTCATCTGAGATTTCACAAATTTCAGCAGCTGTAGCAAAGAACATTACAAATGGACTAAGTTGTGATCAGTGCCCCATGTGCATGTTTGGTGGGGTATATGGGAGCCCAGCTCCATGCCCACACCCATCTTGCTCATTGATACCCATCTATCACCATCTCTGTGAGATCAGGACCAAGCTCTTGGATATAGGCACTTCTGCCTGGGTGGTCACAGACAGCACTTATGTTTCTGTCAGATCAGGACCAGGGACTTGAATGGTCACTCCTAGATCGGTGGTCACAGACAGCAAGCACTTATGTTTCTGCCAGATCAGGACCAGTGTCTTGGGTAGTCGCTCCTAGATCGGTGGTCACAGACAGCACTCATCTTACAGCCAGATCAGGACCAGGAACTTGGGTAGACACTTTTACCTGGGTGGTAATTTACAGCACTTACCTTACTGCCAGATCACATATGCTGCAAACACAAACACACTTGGTAGAGAGAGAGCACTCTTACTGCCAGACCAAATTCTGGAAACGCAAGCTCTGTAGCATGTTTGTCCTTCAAACGGACCTGTTGCAAGCCATACAGAGTGGTGCAGATGAATAGCTTCCAAGCCACACAGCGGTGGGGGTGAGAACAAGAACACCAGACACATTCCCAGCTGCACACAATTATAGAGAGTTTCTAGTCACAGTTACTCTGTACCTGTCAAAGCCGGGCCTATCATAGCCATACATCGGGCGAGCAGCATACGGGTCCGCATATGGATCCCGGAAGTAGGGATCTCTGAAGTCCCCGAATCTGTCGCCTGGGCCACGGAACCTGTCTCCTGGGTAGGGAGGTCGCAGCTGAAAGTAGAAACGGATTATATGTTGCTTGTTGATGATAGAATGCTGATGTGGGGACTTGATAGAATTTTGATGCGGGGAACTTGATGATAGAATGTTTATGTGGGGACTTGATAGAATATATATGTGGGGGACTTGATGATAGAATGTTGATGTAAGGACTTGATAGAATGATGATGTGGGGACTTGATGATAGAATGCTGATGTGGAAACTTGATGTTAGAATGTTGTGTGGGATCTGATGACAGAATGTTGATGTGGGGACCTGATGATAGAGTGATGATGTGGGGGACATGGTAGAAAGTTGATGTGGAAACGATGTTAGAATGATGTGCAGACTTGATGAGAGAATGTTGATGTGGGGACTTGATGATAGAATGTTGATGTGGGGACTTGATGATGGAATGTTGATGTGGAAATCTGATGAGAGAATGTTGATGTGGCGACTTGATGAGAGAATGTTGATGTGAGGGACTTAAAGAGAGAATGTTGATGTGGGGACTTCATGAGAGAATGTTGATGTGGGGGACTTCATGAGAGAATGTTGATGTAGGGACTTCAGAATATTGATGTGGTGACTTGATGATAGAATGTTGATTGGAAATTTGATGAGACAATTTTGATGTGGGGACTTGAGAGAATGTTGATGTGGGGACCTGATGACAGAATGCTGACGTGGAAATTTGATGACAGTATGTTGATGTGGGGACTTGATGAGAGAATGCTGATGTGTGGACTAGATGAGAGAATGTTGAGATAGAAGTTGTCCACAGGGTGGATAAAACAACCCACAATGACATGGAACTTTGGATTTCAACACAGATCCTACACTGTTGGGCCTTACAACCAGGAATTGACCATTACAGAGCTACATAACATCAGCCAGTTTGCTGAATGCAAGAGAGAAAGTTTAAGTTCTATTGAACAAACTATGGGAGAGTGACACTAAGTCTATCTCTTTCGCATGCACGCACACACACACACTGACACACACTGAGACAAACACAAACTGACCCTGCTCTCATCCCGGTCCCCATCTGCCTGGAACCTGCCCCTCTTGACCTCTAGCTGAGCATCATCGTCAGGAAGTCTTCGAGCCCTTTCTCTGACAGGAACCTGAACATTCCCAGCAGCCTCCTGGATGAACATCATACAACACATAAGCATGGAAATCAGCACACAGAACATCATACAACACAATGAGCACAGAAATCAGGCACAGAACATCATACAACACATGAGCACAGACATCAGCACATGGACATCAGCATACAGAACATCATACAACACATGACCATGGACATCAGCATACAGAACATCATACAACACATGACCATGGACATCAGCACACAGAACATCATACAACACATGAGCATGGACATCAGCACACGGACATCAGCATACAGAACATCATACAACACATGACCATGGACATCAGCACACGGCCATCAGTACACAGAGCATCATACAACACATGAGCACAGACATCAGCACACAGAACATCATACACCACATGAGCACAGACATCAGCACACAGAACATCATACAACACATGAGCACAGACATCAGCATACAGAACATCATACAACCATGAGCACAGACATCAGCACACAGAACATCATACAACACATGAGCACAGACATCAGCATACAGAACATCATACAACACATGAGCACAGACATCAGCACACAGAACATCATACAACACATGACCATGGACATCAGCACACAGAACATCATACAACACATGACCATGGACATCAGCACACAGAACATCATACAACACATGACCATGGACATCAGCACACAGAACATCATACAACACATGACCATGGACATCAGCACACAGAACATCATACAACACATGACCATGGACATCAGCACACAGAACATCATACAACACATGACCATGGACATCAGCACACAGAACATCATACAACACATGAGCACAGACATCAGCACACAGAACATCATACAACACATGAGCACAGACATCAGCATACAGAACATCATACAACACATGACCATGGACATCAGCACACAGAACATCATACAACACATGACCATGGACATCAGCACACAGAACATCATACAACACATGACCATGGACATCAGCACACAGAACATCATACAACACATGACCATGGACATTAGCACACAGAACATCATACAACACGTGACCATCAGCACATAGGACATCACCAGCTATATCACAGCTGTATCACAAACATCAGCAGATGTATCATTTCAGTGTATAAAGAAGGGCATCAGACAAAGCTGTGTCATGCCTCCTGATTTGTTCTCATTGTACAGTGATCACAGATTGAGATCTACAGAAAATGTGCCAGAGATCACAGTTGATGGTCACAAGATATACAAATGATGCTATGCTGATGATAGCCAGAAGGAGCTACTGGAAATGATAGATACAGTGGTTGTAGAAGTGTCAAACATGGGCCTCAACTTGAGCACAAGGAAGACAGAAGTCACGGTGGTGTCAAAGAAATAGATCATGTCTAAATGTACAATTAATGTAAATGGTGTTAACTTGGGACACGTGCAGAAATGCAAATATCTACACACAGAGATCAAGTCCTTCAAGAAACAAATGAAGATCGTAAACTGATTAGAGACATAAGACGTAGACAGTCAAAATATTTTTGGGCATGTTTTGAGAAGAAATGAATTGGAGAACTTGGTGACAACTGGCAAGAGCAAAGGGAAGAGACCAAGGGGAAGACCGAGAAGTAAATACCTGGATGGCTTGGCCACGTGGCATGGTCGAGACAGAAACACGGAGCTGATTCACGACTCTGGTGATCGAGTGAGATGGTGAAACATGACCGCCCACGCTTATCAGCATGGCACATGATGGATGGATGGACACACAGAGATAAACACACATAGATGGAAATGTGGAGATGATCAAATAGTAAATTAATCACAAAAATAAAGAGAATAGGAAAAACAAGAATGCATTTTATCAAATGAAAAACATTGTATGTAATAACACTGGAGGAAACAAGCAGAAAGCTGGCATGCTACACTGATCCAGTTCTAGACGTACAGCTGTCAATAATGAGCAGTCAGTAAACACAGACAAACATTCCTGGAAGCCTCAGACATGTTTTACAGATTGGAGAAAATGTCCTGGCCAACCAGAATGAGTCATCTCAATGTGTTAACAGAGGCTCAGACACAAAGGCAGCTGATCACACAATTCAGAAAGAGGCAATTGTCATCTCCGATCACATTATGAGAAGAGGAAGAGAGCAACTGGAGGATGCATCTCTCCAGATTTGTGGAAAGAGATAGAGGACGCCACGAGAGAAGATTCTGGACAGGTTGGTGTCACGACAGGGAAAGATGTCAGCACACGAACTCATACATGCTGTTGGAGATCACCAGCTGACGGAGAGGCATGATCACCCAGGTCAGTTGGTCAGGCACATGACTTGATACAGAAACATTCACCAATCACAACGACTGCTGGTGTGTTGCCGCTGTTTGTCCCAGCCAATACTGCAGCGTTGACCATAAGTTTCTTCTGAAAGCATGCTGATCCTTTATCTGCCTCTAAACCCTGCCAGGGATGTGGGATCATTGCGATATCACATATGCAGCAAAGATACAGTGTCGCCTGACCACGTACCGACTGCCAGACCAGACCTGTTGTCCAAGTCTGGACATGTGGACTGTTGATGGGAGGAGGCTGTCAAATCTGGACATGTGGACTGTTGATGGGAGGAGGCTGTCAAATCTGGACATGTGAACTGTTGATGGGAGGAGGCTGTCAAATCTGGACATGTGAACTGTTGATGGGAGGAGGCTGTCAAGTCTGGACATGTGGACTGTTGATGGGAGGAGGCTGTCAAGTCTGGACATGTGGACTATTGATGGGAGGAGGCTGTCAAATCTGGACATGTGGACTATTGATGGGAGGAGGCTGTCAAATCTGGACATGTGGACTGTTGATGGGAGGAGGCTGTCAAATCTGGACATGTGAACTGTTGATGGGAGGAGGCTGTCAAATCTGGACATGTGGACTATTGATGGGAGGAGGCTGTCAAATCTGGACATGTGAACTGTTGATGGGAGGAGCTATCAATCTGGACATGTGGACTATTGATGGAGGAGGCTGTCAAATCTGGACATGTGGACTATTGATGGGAGGAGGCTGTCAAATCTGGACATGTGAACTGTTGATGGGAGGAGGCTGTCAAATCTGGACATGTGAACTGTTGATGGGAGGAGGCTGTCAAATCTGGACATGTGAACTGTTGATGGGAGGAGGCTGTCAAATCTGGACATGTGAACTGTTGATGGGAGGAGGCTGTCAAATCTGGACATGTGGACTGTTGATGGGAGGAGGCTGTCAAATCTGGACATGTGAACTGTTGATGGGAGGAGGCTGTCAAATCTGGACATGTGAAACTGTTGATGGGAGGAGGCTGTCAAATCTGGACATGTGGACTGTTTGATGGGAGGAGGGCTGTCAAATCTGGACATGTGGACTATTGATGGGAGGAGGCTGTCAAATCTGGACATGTGGACTATTGATGGGAGGAGGCTGTCAAATCTGGACATGTGGACTATTGATGGGAGGAGGCTGTCAAATCTGGACATGTGGACTGTTGATGGGAGGAGGCTGTCAAGTCTGGACATGTGAACTGTTGATGGGAGGAGGCTGTCAAATCTGGACATGTGAACTGTTGATGGGAGGAGGCTGTCAAATCTGGACATGTGAACTGTTGATGGGAGGAGGCTGTCAAATCTGGACATGTGGACTATTGATGGGAGGAGGCTGTCAAATCTGGACATGTGAACTGTTGATGGGAGGAGGCTGTCAAATCTGGACATGTGAACTGTTGATGGGAGGAGGCTGTCAGTCTGGACATGTGGGACTGTTGATGGGAGGAGGCTGTCAAATCTGGACATGTGGACTGTTGATGGGAGGAGGCTGTCAAATCTGGACATGTGGACTATTGATGGGAGGAGGCTGTCAAATCTGGACATGTGAACTGTTGATGGGAGGAGGCTGTCAATTCTGGACATGTGAACTGTTGATGGGAGGAGGCTGTCAATCTGGACATGTGGACTGTTGATGGGAGGAGGCTGTCAAATCTGGACTATTGATGGGAGGAGGCTGTCAAATCTGGACATGTGGACTATTGATGGGAGGAGGCTGTCAAATCTGGACATGTGGACTATTGATGGGAGGAGGCTGTCAAATCTGTACATGTGGACTGTTGATGGGAGGAGGCTGTCAAGTCTGGACATGTGAACTGTTGATGGGAGGAGGCTGTCAAATCTGGACATGTGAACTGTTGATGGGAGGAGTCTGTCAAGTCTGGACATGTGGACTATTGATGGGAGGAGGCTGTCAAATCTGGACATGTGGACTATTGATGGGAGGAGGCTGTCAAATCTGGACATGTGGACTATTGATGGGAGGAGGCTGTCAAATCTGTACATGTGGACTATTGATGGGAGGAGGCTGTCAAATCTGTACATGTGGACTGTTGATGGGAGGAGGCTGTCAAGTCTGGACATGTGAACTGTTGATGGGAGGAGGCTGTCAAATCTGGACATGTGAACTGTTGATGGGAGGAGGCTGTCAAATCTGGACATGTGAACTGTTGATGGGAGGAGGCTGTCAAATCTGGACATGTGGACTATTGATGGGAGGAGGCTGTCAAATCTGGACATGTGGACTATTGATGGGAGGAGGCTGTCAAATCTGGACATGTGGACTATTGATGGGAGGAGGCTGTCAAATCTGGACATGTGGACTATTGATGGGAGGAGGCTGTCAAATCTGGACATGTGAACTGTTGATGGGAGGAGGCTGTCAAATCTGGACATGTGAACTGTTGATGGGAGGAGGCTGTCAAATCTGGACATGTGAACTGTTGATGGGAGGAGGCTGTCAAATCTGGACATGTGGACTGTTGATGGGAGGAGGCTGTCAAATCTGGACATGTGAACTGTTGATGGGAGGAGGCTGTCAAATCTGGACATGTGAACTGTTGATGGGAGGAGGCTGTCAAATCTGGACATGTGGATTTGCGATGGGAGGAGGCTGTCAAGTCTAGACTGCAGGTGGGTGACAGTGACAGACAGCTCTGCCATGGAATGAATGCACGAGGCCTGCAACTTGAGCACCTGAAACCAGGTGTTTTCTGACAGGTCTCGCACTAAACACAGTATTAGAAACTGAATGTGATGGAATGCCTAGGCAATATCAGAATGTATCTTTCAGTCCACAATTGAGTAAGAAAACTAAAAACGGAATGAAAAGATGGATAAATAAAAACTTCACCTAAGAATTTTATGACACAAAAATGCGCCCCAACACACACAGCCACAAGTCGGCTTTCTACCAAGAGTTGTAAGCTCTCATTCTACAGCAGAGGAAAGAGGACTGTAGAGGTGTAACATTTCTACTTTAATAAAAGCACCAGTTAAGTCGTAGTCTGACTACGCCTACACTGAGCAGAGACTTTCAGCCAGACTAACGTGTGAACTTATAAATGGTGGTCAGAATAGACCACATGCTTGACATCTATTTGCAGCACAGGGATAACGATAGTTTAAATACCGGCAAACAGGAAAGGCAAGTGATGACAGCAGATTAGAATGTGTGACGTAACATCAATCGCATCTCCAAGCAGCAGCCAAAGAATGTTTCAGACGCATGGTGTAGCGTCAGTCAAAATTGATTTACAGGTGAAATTACAGTCTATAGTGAAAGTGAGGGAGGAGTTAAAGAATACTGGGCATAAGGCGTCAGGGTAATCATCCAAAATGGCAAGGGAATAAGAGATGATGAAAATCACGAACACAGTACTTAATCTACAGCACTGCCAACAAAGACTCAGATGCAAGCAGCCTAGCATACCTGAGAAGCCTGGAGAGATATTACTGTCTCCATTTGTCCAACTTCAGTTAAGTCTAGTGGTGGGATTCCTAGCTATAACAAACTCAGGTAATCTTCTGTCCTGAAGGCTTGCTTTAGTTTTCTGTTTCTGTGTACTCTTCCAAACTTCAAGATTGTGGATTGTTTTGTTATTCATTGTTTCAGCTCTAGCTTTTATGGTGTCACTGTGAAAACTGTTTTTTGTTGTTGTATGCAATAGTTTGGGGAAATCCCACATTATCCTGGCCAAATGAGTGTGTGGCCTATTCACATATAGTATAGACATTTAAATTCATCCTGCATGAGGCCGATGTACACATGGGACTCACTCACAGGAGAAATTCCTGTGAGTAAGCAGTCTATTGATAGCATCTAAAATAATGATTATTTGGACCAACACTTTGAATGCCTACCAAGATTGGTGTGAAACCACTTGGAAGGAGAAATTCACCAGTTCACCTTGCTGCATGATGATGTCTTGCATGAGGATAGGACAGAGGACTTAGGACACTCATTCATCAAGACAGGGAAAGGAAGGCCTTTGACTGAATGTGCAACTAAAGCCCCTCAGATAGACCGTGTTAGAGATAGAGAGAGGAAGAGAGTAAATGAGGTGACCTTAGATGAGAAACACTCCATTATATATTCTGTGTGAAAAACTCAATATTCCACAATTACTGTGTGAGAAAACATTCCATAATCACTGTGTGAGAAACTCAATGTTCCACAATGACAGTGGTACAATAAACATTCATCAACTACATGTATACATTAAACATTCTACAATAAAGCAATCATGACCATACAACTGTGACTGACCTGTTGACCAAAATGACCGGACATTTTGTCCCCTGGCTGACCATCCCACACAGTCTTATCCACAGATCGATCTAGGTTAACTGTTTGTCCTCGGACACTGTCTCCAGATTTCTGGAACTCGCTGCTCTCAGCAAACTGACCTAGACGCTTTGGGTCAAGTTCCTGCTGGTCTCTGACCCCTTCCACAGAGGACAGTGGAGGCCTTCGTGGGTAATCTTCACCACGCTGACTATCCATGGCTGAACTGTCAGTCATGCCTCCTCTCCAAGGAAGGCCATCTCTGCCTGGCAATGGCTCCCTGGCCCCTCTGACCCAACATAGGGTCAGCCTGGCTCTTGCTATCAAAAAATTCACGACCAAATCCTCCAGGGCCTCTGAAAGAACCCCCTCCACGTTCTAGCCCTCCCCTTTGACTGAATCCCCTTCCTGGTGCAGGAAATGATCTGCTACCTTCATAGCCATCATCATCATTCAAGTAACCTTGGCCTCCCCTCCCCCTCATTCCCCCTCTACCTCTGCCTCTCTCCCCAAAGAAATTTCCATAATCAGCATCATCTCTAGCTTGTCCTATCTGGCCTGCAGTCTCTGCCTCCCGAAGATCGACGTCAGTAAACTGGTTTCTCATACCGTTGTTGAATTCAAATGACATGAGAGAAGGCACACCTCTTCCATCCCTACCTCTCGCAGGTCCACCTTCACGATCAAAGCTTTCAGGACGACCAGAGTTATTGAACATTCCCCCTCTAGCATCACTCTGAAAATCAGCGGCCAGTCCTCCGGGGAATTCACTGCCTCTGCCACCTGCACCATCACCCCTGCCTGATGGAAAGTGGCCACCTCTGCCTGATGGAAAGTGGCCTCCCCTGCCTGTCTGAAATCTGAACCTGTGTGAAAGTCATCCCCCCGGCCCCTGCCTCTCATAACCTCACCCCCTCTGCCACTATGGAAGTCAAGTTCACTGCCCCCGGGGAACTGACCCCCACCCCTGAACACGCCCTCACCAGGTGCCATCTGTGAAAAGTTTCTGAAGTCTGCATCGTCGGCATCATAATATCTGTCACTGTAGCCTTCCCTGCCAATGCCTTCAGTAGGCTGCCCAAACGTGCCGTCCCCAGCAGGTCTCTGGACCCTGGAGTCAACATCCTGGCACGGTTCCCCACTGCCAAAAGGTGGCCTTGCAGAAAGGCTGTTATCATTCCAGTCACCCCTTTGTTGTCCTCTAAAACTGTCTGCAGGTTCTTGTAATCCCCCTCTATGACTGCCCGTTTGGTCAGCCCATCCAGAATCCCTGGCAGACCCAGGAGCCATGCCTGCCCACTTGTCGTTTTGTGCCTGATTCCACGAATTCCAATCTGCCCCTGACTTTTGGTTGAAGGATTTGTCGTCTGCTTGTCTGGCTTGCCAGGCACTGTCTCCCCCTTGCTGCCCACCTTGAATGATGCTTACACCGCCAGCCTCCTCCTCCTCATCATCCAGATTCATATCTTCCTCTCCTTTCTCATCTGTCATGCCTGAACCCTGATTCTGAAACACAGGACCAGTCTTTTCTCCATTACTTGTCTTGTCTGCAAACTGGTTCAGCCTGCCTGGGACAGAAGCTGCTACTGTTCCACCACTATCAAACTTGTGACCAGCATCTGTGCCAGATGCTCTTGCTGTCTGACCCTGAGGCAAGTGAAGTTCATTATCTCTGTCACTACCAGCGACGCCCTGGGATGACTGTGACACATTATGTGTGTCTTTCTGCTCACTCTGGCCCCAGACTGATTTGCCAGATGACTCTTGTGATGAGTCGACAGCTTTAAATGACGGCACAAATGACCCCATTTTGGAAGCATCTGTTTTGGCAGCAGATGCTGCAGATATCCTGGCCAGCTTGTCCTCTAGTTCCTGTTTCTGCTTGTGAATGGTTATCTTGCGAGACTCCATCTGTAGCTCATAGGTCTTCCACTGTTCCAGGTACTGCCCAAACTGCTCCTTGTTGGGGTGGTCTGTGGAGTACAACAGATGGAGGTCATTAGCAGTGGCTACTGACAGTCATCTTCTTGCTGGCCTTAAACTCTAGACTGGAGCCCTAAACTTTGGTCCAGAGCCCTAAACTCAAGACAGGAGCCCGACACTCTAGACTTGAGCTCTAAACTCTGAGCTGCAGCCCTATAGGTCTAGACTGGAGCCCTAAACTCTGGTCCAGAGCCAACACTCTAGACTGGAGCTCTAAAATCTTATCTTTAGACCCAACCTCTAGAAAGCAGCTTAACACTATATACTGGAGCCCTAACCTCTGAGCTGGAGACCTAAACTCTAGAAAGGAGCCCTAAAACTCTAGAAAGGAGCCCTAAATTCTAGGGGCCCTAAATTTGATCCAGAGCCCTAAACTCTAGGCAGGAGCCCAACACTCAGGACTGGATCCTTAATAAACTCTAGACTGGATCCTTAATAAACTCTAGACTGGAGCCCTAAACTCTAGACTGGAGCCCAACACTCTAGACTGGAGACCTAAACTCTAGGTGGATTTCTAAACTTTGACTGGAGCCCTAAACTCTAGACTGGAGCCCTAAATTCTAGACTGGAGCCCTAAATTCTAGACTGAAGCCCTAAACTCTAGACTGGAGCCCTAAACTCTAGACTGGAGCCCTAAACTCTAGACTGGAGCCCTAAACTCTGAGCTTAACCCCTAAACTCTGAGCTGGAGCCATAAACTTTAGACTGGAGCCCTAAACTCTACACTGCAGTCTTAAACTCTGGACTTCAGGACAAAACTCTCGTATGGCACCTACAGTAAGCAAATGCTTAAATACTTACAGGGCAATGGCAATTCTACAGCAGATAGTGGCTGTAGGGTGGGCAACATGTGAAGTTAAATTGACTCTTCTCCACAGCTCTCGTCATGTTCCAACTGACAGCAATCACAACGTGACATCCCCATCAAAACCACAGTGATACAATCCATTCAATGACATTGCAACACAAATAAGAAACAACATAAATTAGTTCAACATCTAATCACTAACATCACAACACACTACCACAACACCATCCAAACACTCACACTACATATGAACACCCAACGACATCATCTACACACACAACCAACCACACCTACAAATATACACCCAACAGATACCCACATCTCAACACCTAAAGGATGCCCACATCTCAACACCCAATGGATGCCCACATCTCAACACACAACAGATACCCACATCTCGCCATCCAAAGGATGCCCACATGTCAACATACAAAAGATGTCCACACTTCAACACCCAATGGATGCCCACACCTCAACACCCAAAGGATGCCCACATCTCAACACACAACAGATGTCCACATCTCAACACCCAAAGGATGCCCACATCTCAACACACAACAGATGCCCACATCTCAACACACAACAGATGCCCACATCTCAACACCCAAAGGATGCCCACACTTCAACACACAATAGATGCCCACACCTCAACACCCAACAGATGCCCACATCTCAACACACAACAGACACCCACATCTCAACACACAACAGATGTCCACATCTCAACACCCAACAGATGCCCACATCTCAATACCCAACAGATGCCCACATCTCAATACCCAACAGATGCCCACATCTCAACACACAACAGATGCCCACATCTCAACAACAACAGTCACCCACACCTCAACACACAACAGATGTCCACATCTCAACAGACAACAGATGGTCCACATCTCAACACACAACAGATGTCCACATCTCAACACCAAACAGATGTCCACATATCAACACCCAACAGATGCCACATCTAAACACCCAACAGATTCCCAAACCTCAACACCCAACAGATACCCACATCTCAACACCCAACAGATGCCCACATCTCAACACCCAACAGATGCCCAAAACCTCAACACCCAACAGATACCCACATCTCAACACACAACAGATACCCACATCTCAACACACAACAGATACCCACATCTCAACACACAACAGATACCCACATCTCAACACACAACAGATACCCACATCTCAACACACAACAGATACCACATCTCAACACACAACAGATACCCACATCCCAACACCCAACAGATCCCACATCTCAACACACAACAGATACCCACATCTCAACACACAACAGATACCCACATCTTAACACCAAAAGGATGCCCACATCTCAACAGCCAAAGGATGCCCACATCTCAACACCCAACAGATGCCCACATCTCAACACCCAACAGATGCCCAAATTTCAACACACAACAGATACCCACATCTCAACACACAACAGATGCCCACATCTCAACACACAAAAGATGCCCACATCTCAACACACAACAGATGCCCACATCTCAACAACAACAGTCACCCACAGCTCAACACACAACAGATGTCCACATCTCAACAGACAACAGATGCCCACATCTCAACACCCAAAGGATGCCCCACATCTCAACACCCAATGGATGCCCACATCTCAACACTCAATTGATACCCACATCCCAAGACACAACAGATGTCCACATCTCAACACCCAACAGACGCCCACATCTCAACACACAACAGATGCCCACATCTCAACACACAACAGATGTCCAGATCTCAACACCCAACAGATGTCCACATCTCAACACACAACAGATACCCACATCTCAACACACAACAGATACCCACATCTCAACACACAACAGATACCCACATCTCAACACACAACAGATACCCACATCTCAACACACAACAGATACCCACATCTCAACACACAACAGATACCCACATCTCAACACACAACAGATACCCACATCTCAACACACAACAGATACCCACATCCTCAACACACAACAGATACCCACATCTCAACACACAACAGATGCCCACATCTCAACACACAACAGATACCCACATCTCAACACACAACAGATACCCACATCTTAACACCCAACATATACCACATCTCAACACACAACAGATGCCCACATCTCAACACACAACATATACCCACATCTCAACACACAACAGATACCCACATCTTAACACCCAACATATACCCACATCTTAACACCAAAGGATGCCCACATCTCAACAGCCAAAGGATGCCCACATCTCAACACCCAACAGATGCCCACATCTCAACACCCAACAGATGCTCAAACTTCAACACACAACAGATGCCCACATCTCAACACACAACAAATGCCCAAACCTCAACACCCAACAGATGCCCACATCTCAACACACAACAAATGCCCAAACTTCAACACACAACAGATGCCCAAACTTCAACACCCAACAGATGCCCACATATCAACACCCAACAGATGCCCACATCTCAACACACAACAGATGCCCACATCTCAACACCCAACAGATGCCCACATCTCAACACACAACAGATACCCACATCTCAACACCCAACAGATGCTCAAACTTCAACACACAACAGATGCCCAAACTTCAACACACAACAGATGCCCAAACTTCAACACACAACAGATGCCCACATCTCAACACACAACAGATGTCTACATCTCAACACACAACAGATGCCCACATCCCAACACCCAATAGATGCCACATCTCAACACCCAACAGATGCCCACATCTCAACACACAACAGATGCCCACATAACACACAACAGATGCCCAGATCTCAACACCCAACAGATGCCCACATCTCAACACACAACAGATGCCCACATCTCAACACCCAACAGATGCCCACATCTCAACACACAACAGATGCCCACATCTCAACACCCAACAGATGCCCACATCTCAACACACAACAGATGCCCACATCTCAACACCCAACAGATGCTCAAACTTCAACACACAACAGATGCCCAAACTTCAACACACAACAGATGCCCAAACTTCAACACACAACAGATGCCCACATCTCAACACACAACAGATGTCTACATCTCAACACACAACAGATGCCCACATCCCAACACCCAATAGATGCCACATCTCAACACCCAACAGATGCCCACATCTCAACACACAACAGATGCCCACATAACACACAACAGATGCCCAAACCTCAACACCCAACAGATGCCCAAACCTCAACACCCAACAGATGCCCACATCTCAACACACAACAGATGCCACATCTCAACACCCATCCTCTAGCAGCACAAGAAGTGTACTCACTCTGGTTCTGGGCCCGCCAGTCATCGTACTGCTCCACAAACACACAAACCAACCACAACTACAAGTGCACTCACTCTGGTTCTGGGCCCGCCAGTCATCATACTGCTCCACAGACACACAAACCAACCACAACTACAAGTGCACTCACTCTGGTTCTGGGCCCGCCAGTCATCGTACTGCTGCTTCCACTGCCTGTACTGCTCCACAAACACACAAACCAACCACACTACAAGTGCACTCACTCTGGTTCTGGGCCCGCCAGTCATCGTACTGCTGCTTCCACTGCCTGTACTGCTCCACAAACACACAAACCAACCACAACTACAAGTGCACTCACTCTGGTTCTGGGGCCCGCCAGTCATCGTACTGCTGCTTCCACTGCCTGTACTGCTCCACAAACACACAAACCAACCACAAACTACAAGTGTACTCACTCTGGTTCTGGGCACGCCAGTCATCATACTGCTGCTTCCACTGCCTGTACTGCTCCAACAAACACACAAACCAACCACAACTACAAGTGTACTCACTCTGGTTCTGGGCACGCCAGTCATCATACTGCTCCACAAACACACAAACCAACCACAACTACAAGTGTACTCACTCTGGTTCTGGGCACGCCAGTCATCATACTGCTCCACAAACACACAAACCAACCACAACTACAAGTGTACTCACTCTGGTTCTGGGCCGCCAGTCATCGTACTGCTGCTTCCACTGCCTGTACTTGCTCCACAAACACACAAACCAACCACAACTACAAGTGTACTCACTCTGGTTCTGGGCACGCCAGTCATCGTACTGCTGCTTCCACTGCCTGTACTGCTCCACAAACACACAAACCAACCACAACTACAAGTGCACTCACTCTGGTTCTGGGCCCGCCAGTCATCGTACTGCTCCACAAACACACAAACCAACCACAACTACAAGTGTACTCACTCTGGTTCTGGGCCCGCCAGTCATCGTACTGCTGCTTCCACTGCCTGTACTGCTCCACAAACACACAAACCAACCACAACTACAAGTGCACTCACTCTGGTTCTGGGCCCGCCAGTCATCGTACTGCTGCTTCCACTGCCTGTACTGCTCCACAAACACACAAACCAACCACAACTACAAGTGCACTCACTCTGGTTCTGGGCCCGCCAGTCATCGTACTGCTGCTTCCACTGCCTGTACTGCTCCACAAACACACAAACCAACCACAACTACAAGTGCACTCACTCTGGTTCTGGGCCCGCCAGTCATCGTACTGCTGCTTCCACTGCCTGTACTGCTCCACAAACACACAAACCAACCACAACTACAAGTGCACTCACTCTGGTTCTGGGCCCGCCAGTCATCGTACTGCTGCTTCCACTGCCTGTACTGCTCCACAAAAACACAAACCAACCACAACTACAAGTGCACTCACTCTGGTTCTGGGCCCGCCAGTCATCGTACTGCTGCTTCCACTGCCTGTACTGCTCCACAAACACACAAAACCAACCACAACTACAAGTGCACTCACTCTGGGTTCTGGGCCCGCCAGTCATCGTACTGCTGCTTCCACTGCCTGTTACTGCTCCACAAACACACAAACCAACCACAACTACAAGTGCACTCACTCTGGTTCTGGGCCCGCCAGTCATCGTACTGCTGCTTCCACTGCCTGTACTGCTCCACAAACACACAAACCAACCACAACTACAAGTGCACTCACTCTGGTTCTGGGCCCGCCAGTCATCGTACTGCTGCTTCCACTGCCTGTACTGCTCCACAAACACACAAACCAACCACAACTACAAGTGCACTCACTCTGGTTCTGGGCACGCCAGTCATCGTACTGCTGCTTCCACTGCCTGTACTGCTCCACAAACAAGGCCTCCTCCAGCTTCACCTTCTCCAGCTCTGCCACCAGCAGCGGATCTGACAATGAAATCATATGTGTAGATGAATTCTCTGTGATATATGTGTAGATGATATCTCTGTGATATATGTGTAGATGATATCTCTGTGATATATGTGTAGATGATATCTCTGTGATATATGTGTAGATGACTCTGTGATATATGTGTAGATGATATCTCTGTGACACATGAGTAGATGATATCCCTGTGATATATGTGTAGATGATATCTCTGTGATATATGTGTAGATGATATCTCTGTGATATATGTGTAGATGATATCTCTGTGATATATGTGTAGATGATATCTCTGTGATATATGTGTAGATGATATCTCTGTGATATATGTGTAGATGATATCTCTGTGATATATGTGTAGATGACTCTGTGATATATGTGTAGATGATATCTCTGTGACACATGAGTAGATGATATCCCTGTGATATATGTGTAGATGATATCTCTGTGATATATGTGTAGATGACTCTGTGATATATGTGTAGATGATATCTCTGTGATATATGTGTAGATGATATATGTGTAGATGATATCTCTGTGATATATGTGTAGATGATATATGTGTAGATGATATCTCTGTGATATATGTGTAGATGATATATGTGTAGATGATATCTCTGTGATATATGTGTAGATATATATGTGACAATTGTGTGGATATGTGTAGATGATATATGTGTGACAAATGTGCAGATGATATCCCTGTGACACATGAGTAGATGATATCCCTGTGATGTATGTGTAGATGATGGAGCTGTCTAATCACGACAAATTGTTTAGAGTTGTTGACTTGTATGTTTATTCTGTGATATGTGTTGATGATACCTCTCAGACTGTACAGCAGGATGTGTCAGGGAGAGAGTACTCAAACCGTGCATCAGGATGTGTGTCAGGGGGAGAGTAAAACAGTACAGCAGGGTATGTGTCAGGGAGAGAGTAAAACAGTACAGCAAGGTGTGTGTCAGGGAGAGAGTACTCAGATAGTACAGCAGGATGTGTTAGGGTGAGAGTACTCAAACCGTGCATCAGGATGTGTGTCAGGGGGAGAGTAAAACAGTACAGCAGGGTATGTGTCAGGGAGAGAGTAAAACAGTACAGCAAGGTGTGTGTCAGGGAGAGAGTACTCAGATAGTACAGCAGGATGTGTTAGGGTGAGAGTACTCAGACTGTACAGCAGGATATGTGTCAGGGAGAGAGTAAAACAGTACAGCAGGGTGTGTGTCAGGGAGAGAGTAAAACAGTACAGCAGGGTGTGTGTCAGGGAGAGAGTAAACAGTACAGCAGGATGTGTGTCAGGGAGAGAGTAAAACAGTACAGCAGAGTATGTGTCAGGGAGAGAGTAAAACAGTACAGCAGGGTGTGTGTCAGGGAGAGAGTACTCAGATAGTACAGCAGGATGTGTTAGGGTGAGAGTACTCAGACTGTACAGCAGGATATGTGTCAGGGAGAGAGTAAAACAGTACAGCAGGGTGTGTGTCAGGGAGAGAGTAAAACAGTACAGCAGGGTGTGTGTCAGGGAGAGAGTAAAACAGTACAGCAGGGTGTGTGTCAGGGAGAGAGTAAAACAGTACAGCAGGGTATGTGTCAGGGAGAGAGTTAAAACAGTACAGCAGGGTATGTGTCAGGGAGAGAGTAAAACAGTACAGCAGGGTGTGTGTCAGGGAGAGAGTAAAACAGTACAGCAGGGTATGTGTCAGGGAGAGAGTAAAACAGTACAGCAGGGTATGTGTCAGGGAGAGAGTAAAACAGTACAGCAAGGTGTGTGTCAGGGAGAGAGTAAGATAGTACAGCAGGATGTGTGTCAGGGAGAGAGTAAAACAGTACAGCAGGGTATGTGTCAGGGAGAGAGTAAAACAGTACAGCAGGGTATGTGTCAGGGAGAAAGTAAAACAGTACAGCAGGATGTGTGTCATGGAGAGAGTAAAACAGTACAGCAGGATGTGTGTCAGGGAGAGAGTAAAACAGTACAGCAGGATGTGTGTCAGGGAGAGAGTACTCAGACAGTACAGCAGGATGTGTGGTCAGGGAGAGAGTAAAACAGTACAGCAGGATGTGTTAGGGTGAGAGTACTCAGACTGTACAGCAGGGTGTGTGTCAGGGAGAGAGTAAAACAGTACAGCAGGGTGTGTGTCAGGGAGAGAGTAAAACAGTACAGCAGGATGTGTGTCAGGGAGAGAGTAAAACAGTACAGCAGGATGTGTGTCAGGGAGAGAGTAAAACAGTACAGCAGGATGTGTTAGGGTGAGAGTACTCAGACTGTACAGCAGGGTGTGTGTCAGGGAGAGAGTAAAACAGTACAGCAGGATGTGTGTCAGGGAGAGAGTAAAACAGTACAGCAGGATGTGTGTCAGGGAGAGAGTAAAACAGTACAGCAGGATGTGTGTCAGGGAGAGAGTACTCAGACAGTACAGCAGGATGTGTGTCAGGGAGAGAGTACTCAGACAGTACAGCAGGATGTGTCAGGGTGAGAGTACTCAGACAGTACAGCAGGATGTGTGTCAGGGAGAGAGTACTCAGACAGTACAGCAGGATGTGTGTCAGGGAGAGAGTAAAACAGTACAGCAGGGTGTGTGTCAGGGAGAGAGTACTCAGACAGTACAGCAGGATGTGTGTCAGGGTGAGAGTACGCAGACAGTACAGCAGGATGTGTGCCAGGGAGAGAGTACTCAGACGGTACAGCAGGATGTGTGTCAGGGAGAGAGTACTCAGACAGTACAGCAGGATGTGTGTCAGGGAGAGAATAGACAGTACAGCAGGATGTGTTAGGGAGAGTACTCAGACGGTACAGCAGGATATGTGTCAGGGAGAGAGTACTCAGACAGTACAGCAGGATGTGTGTCAGGGAGAGAATAGACAGTACAGCAGGATGTGTCAGGGAGAGAGTACTCAGACAGTACAGCAGGATATGTCAAGTTGAGAGTACTCAGACAGTACAGCAGGATGTCAGGGTGAGAGTACTCAGACAGTACAGCAGGTTGTGTGTCAGGGACAGTCTGCACAAACCTGGTTCTGCCTGCTCTGGGATAGGCTGGTGGCTGGAGGCAACACTGGGCTTCTCTTGGGCGATGTCTCGAGGCGCGTGACTGGCACCTGGCGCTGGTTTGGGCTGGCTCCCAGCCCCAGCTGGAGGACTTGGCTGCTGTTTGGCTGCACCACGAGCATTAGCTGGACGTGAATCATACTGGTTAACTGGACCTGGCGCAGGATCAACTGGGGGCTTCACTTGACCTGGAGCGGGACTGACAGCGGGTTTAGTCTGGCCAGCAGCAGGACTGACAGCTGGTTTAGTCTGGCTTGCAGCAGGACTTTGGGATGGCTTAGACTGGCTTTGAGATGCTGCCTTTTCTGTTGACTGATTGCACACAAGTAATGATACTCTTGTTATCAAGTGAACAGCAAACTGTTTATACAACCATCACAAATGTTTACAACACAACCAATAGAGGCACAGACCTGTCGACATACAGACCAACAGGCATCTACTCAACCAGAGAGCATATAATCATAGAAAAGGCAAAGTCAATCTAAAATGTAAGCTAAACAATATAAAATAACACAAAGTAATGCAGCTTTACAGAACGGAATTATGAAACATACAGGATGTTGCGGCGACTAGCCTTCATCATCAAACAAATACATACTCAAAACACAACATATAGTCACAGAGAAGACTCTCCGGTGACCACAAAGGCATAAGGACGGGGTGAGAAGAATAACAAGATTAATCCTTATGCAGTCACTACTTTGTTATTTTATATTGTTTACATTTCCACAGCGTTACCGCAGTTCCACCAAATTTTATTCGTAAAATGTAAGCTAGTATGCTTCGTCTTCTTCACATTCATGGCTGCGCAGCAGCTCACAGTCAAGTCCAGTCAACAAGAGGCATCTTTGGAGAGATCTAATATGTGCTGGACACAGGCTGGCAGACAGCCACAGACCTGCCATTCCATCAGTTGTGCTGTTGTCCTCTGGCTGTGCTGCTGCTGTCTCTCATCAGACCAGCCACTCCATCAGTTGTGCTGTTGCTGCTGCTGTCCCTCATCAGACCAGCCATTCCATCAGTTGTGCTGTTGCTGCTGCTGTCTCTCATCAGACCAGCCACTCCATCAGTTGTGCTGTTGCCCTCTGGCTGTGCTGCTGCTGTCTCTCATCAGACCTGCCATTCCATCAGTTGTGCTGTTGCTGCTGCTGTCTCTCATCAGACCTGCCATTCCATCAGTTGTGCTGTTGCTGCTGCTGTCCCTCATCAGACCAGCCACTCCATCAGTTGTGCTGTTGCCCTCTGGCTGTGCTGCTGCTGTCTCTCATCAGACCTGCCATTCCATCAGTTGTGCTGTTGCTGCTGCTGTCCCTCATCAGACCAGCCACTCCATCAGTTGTGCTGTTGCTGCTGCTGTCCCTCATCAGACCAGCCACTCCATCAGTTGTGCTGTTGCTGCCTCTCATCAGACCAGCCATTCCATCAGTTGTGCTGTTGTCCTCTGGCTGTGCTGCTGCTGTCTCTCAGTGTGAGAGCTACTTGTGGGCCACTCTCTCCTGATCATTTTCTGACACGGCCACACCTGATTTGCTGTGGTTTATTTTGGTATAGTCTACACTGGTGCTGTCCCTGTTTGGTATAGTCTACACTGGTGCTATCCCAGTTTGGTACAGTCAACACTGGTGCTATCCCAGTTTGGTACAGTCAACACTAGTGCTATCCCAGTTTGGTACAGTCAACACTGGTGCTATCCCAGTTTGGTATAGTCAACACTGGTGCTGTCCCAGTTTGGTATAGCTCAGGTCCTACAAGTCGTTACATGGCACAACTGCACTAGTAAATGGTGCCAGGAGACAATCAGCTCCACCTGGTCTGACTGGCGTTATCTGCCTGGCCACCAAGTTTGCCAGCTAGTATACAACCTAAGAATGGCAAAACTTGTATATTCCTACACACCTGATTGGACAACTGATAATGGTGGCAACACTTGATGTATGTTCCTACACACCTGATTGGACAGCTGATAATGGTGGCAACACTTGATGTGTGAACCTACACACCTGATTGGACAGCTGATAATGGTGGCAACACTTGATGTGTGAACCTACACACCTGATTGGACAGCTGATAATGGTGGCACCACGGAGGTATGATCACACACACCTGGACAGTGCCTAAAGATGACAAGATGTTACGTATCTCTACATTATACAGTGGACAAGAGGACCAGACAAGAACAGAAGTTGCTTCAAGACACAGGAGGGCAGACAACTCAAGACAATAGGGTGCGCAGGGCAGAAGATTAATCATACCCCGTTCTTGTAAAACACATAAATTACAGAAAACCAGGAGTATACAAACACAGCACAACTTTTGTTGTCAGATTTTGCTAGAGACAGAATGATATTCTGATCCGGCCACAGGAGCAAGTCTATAGAACATTCTAGTGAACACTTCAGGTGCATCACATCAGTGTCCATGACAGCACATCAGAGTCCATGACAGCACATCACAGTGTCCATGACAGCACATCACAGTGTCCATAACAGCACATCACAGTCCATAACAGCACATCACAATGCCCATGACAGCATATCACAATTGCCCATGACAGCACATCACAGTGTCCATGACAGCACATAAACAGTGTCCATGACAGCACATAAACAGTGTCCATGACAGCACATCACAGTCCATGACAGCACATCACAATGCCCATGACAGCACATCACAGTGTCCATGACAGCATATCACAGTGTCCATGACAGCACATCACAATGCCCATGACAGCACATCACAATGTCCATGACAGCACATCACAATACCCATGACAGCACATCACAATGTCCATGACAAAACACTTGAGGCACCAGTATTAGCATAAAGTTACAACAGTAATGACACAACACCAGGCGACAGTTTACCTTAGACGGTTCTTTCTTTGACTGATCCCATTTGGTTCCTTTGCCGGGCTGCTGTGGAGCGGCTGAATCTGTGGATGGTGGTGGTGGCGGCTGTGGTTGTGGTGGAGGCGGTGTCGGAGGCTGTTGACAAAAAATAGCTGTGTGAGCTGGT
>JACEFZ010023312.1:0-114187 GCA_014155875.1 Cepaea nemoralis
CTGTTTTTTAATTAATTTTTAACCTGAAGGGAAACCGGGGGTTTTAATTCAAAGGGGTTCCCTTTATAGAAGTAAAAAAAGATCTACCCCTTTTGCTTTATTGACTACACAAAGGCTTTTGATAAAGTGAACATGTCAAAAATGAAAAGGGGTTTTGCTTGAAATCTAAAAAATTGAGGGGAAAAGCCCTTAGATTTTGTAAAAAACATATTTTTTAAAAAACAATCTGCCATAAATTTAAAAAAGGGGGTAAGCCAATATCAGCCTATTAAGAGGGGTGTGGACAGGGATGTGTAATGTCTCCAGATCTGTTTTCCCTGTACAGTGAAAATATTTTCAGAAATATTGAAGATATGGAAGGAATCAACATTGGGGGACGATGCATCAATAACATTAGATATGCAGATGATACAGTATTAATTGCAGACAATGAACAGGACCTGCAAAATTTAGTAGATGCGGTTGTTACACACAGTGAACAACTAGGGTTAGAATTAAATTGTAAAAAGACACAGATTATGGTCGTCACTAGGAAGAACGAAATACTAGTGTAATATACAAGTAAATGGGAATATTCTTCAACAAGTGAATAGGTACAATTATCTCGGAACAGTGATAACATCTGATGGGAGATGCCTTGAAGAGATTAGAACAAGAATCGCCATGGCAAAAGTAGCCTTTAGCAAGATGAAAAACATACTGACCAATAAAAAGATGTCAATTGAAACGAGAAAAAGAGTGTTGAGGTGCTACATAGAACCTGTACTTTTATATGGATGTGAAGCTTGGACAATGAGCAGCCAGGCTGAAAAACATCTGATGGCTGTAGAAATGTGGTTTCTGAGGAAAATGCAAAGAATACCATGGACAGCCAGAAAGACCAATGAACAAGTCCTTCAAGAAACAAATGAAGATCGTAAACTGATCAGAGACATTAGACGTAGACAGTCACAATTTTTTGGACATGTTATGAGAAGAAATGATTGGAGAACTTGGTGACAACTGGTAAGATCGAGGGAAACAGACCAAGGGGAAGACCTAGAAACAAGTATCTGGATGGCTTGGCCTTGTGGCATGGTCGAGACAGAAACACGGAACTGATCCATGACTCTGGTGATCGAGTGAGATGGCAGAACATGACCGCCCACGCCTACCGGCATGGCACATGGTGGATGGATGGATGATGCATGTGTGAGTGTCTGTATGTGTGTACTGTGTCTGCCTCTTCCTGCTTGTCTCATAACATGGTAATATGCATTGCTGGGCCTGCGTGTCCAATATGTGACTCTTTGAAACTAAAGTTCTTTCGTTCATAATAAAACACAATTGTTCAGCAAAACCCCTGTATGAACAAATTTACAAAAGACTTTTTCTGCAGCAAAACTCAGGTATCTATCTTATTTCACCAAATTTCTCTTCAACTCTACACAAGTTTGCCAAACAATGAAATAACTACCTTTGTCGTCGCTCCTCACTGTTAAACCTCCTTCGAGGAGGACTGTTTTCCTCCTGGCGACCTGGTGAACCTGATGGAGAACATGACCTTGAATCCCACCCTTGCTCCTTCATCCTTCTAGCCCGCTGCTTGGCTCTGAAGAACTCATACAGCCCTAGCTTCTCCCACCCATCTCTATAGGCAAAAGAGAACAATACAAAGTTAATCACAGGTTCACATGATATCCCAGAGGCAGACATTAATCACAATAAAACAAGGATTTACTCTCTGTTGTGTGTCCACTGTGAAGTGGTAGAGGGCTTGTGTATTCCAATGACCTCAAGAGCTACGGTAGTAGGGGCTCCCATGACGGACAGCTCCAGGAATAGGGACCAGATGAATTGATACACAAACCTGTTGCTTTATAGCTAGACTGGGGGAATTCACAGACTAGGGAAGGAAAACCCCAAAAAATGCTTGTCGGAGGTGAATACACTGAGCCACATGCTTGAGGAAACACAACGATGCAACATGCTCAGCAATGTCACAAACAAGGATTAAGGACACAAACTTTACTGACATTAACTCAGAGACTGTGGGGTCTATGCCCAATGTTTGTATGGCCCGCCTGTACATCATCACGAGCCCTATAAAGTGGCTTAGGCATGTATGTCTCTCCACAGATCTCAGCCCTATATGTTCTGGATCAATTTCACTGATATTTCTCCATGTCATCATCTTTGATCAAGTTTATGGCACTCATAAACTTATTCTTGAGAAAACAATGTACTGGTTTTCCCTAGACTTCCACATACTTGAGTAGTTTGTGACTGCCTCTGACAGCAATATCTGGCTGTTAGAACAAGTGAGTTCCCTGCTCTGCGCAGGTGCAGAGCTGTCCACTTAGTCTGGTGGATACTTAGTCCCCGGAACTGTGTTTCCCACATTTTTGTCCACCCTCTACCACTAGGAGATGGGGGGTTGAGTGTTTCCCTTAAATGCACTGAGACCATAATGGCATTTCACCAAAATATAACGAGGAAGCTCAACAGAATGAAGGACACCCACAGATTCAGTTGTGGGTGCAAATATGTCTTCATATGTCTTGTATAAAGTGTGTCTGCTGGTGTGTATTTGTGTATCTATGTATGTATACTGATGGACACACACACACGCACTCTCTCTCTCTCTAGGAATTAAGATTGATCCCATTTACTTGGACACTGTATGGTGGCATTTAGATGTATACAATCATCATCATCATCCAGTAGCCTGTTCTAAGAAGAACTCTGACCCCATAACGTCTTTCTCCGTAATTATTTGGACTGCTAGTTTTCTAGACATATGTAAAGAAGGTAGTCTGTTATTACTTCCCTGCCTACCAGTGACTGTATCCATTGTCACCATAAAGAATCATATGCCTACTGTCATGACTTTACAATATTAAACAAACATAAGAAAGAAAGTCCGGTATTAGCAACCTGCTGTGAGTAAGTGCAGTGTTAGTACAAATGTATTTTTTGTCTGCGAAGTGCATGGAGAAACAGGCGGCTAGTCTTTCCCTACCACAGCAAACGACAAAAGCTGGCATCGAAACCTTGCCCAAACACTCTCATGCCATTGTCAGCTTAACACCATCATCACTTCAAGATGCCTGCTAAACTTTGCCAAAACCAACAACTATTTCTCTGCTCTCAAGTTAAGTCCAATACCTGCTGCCATGGTTTTGCCGTGATGTCTACAAAAGTGCTGTCAAATATAGCGGTGTGAGATATCTCCAGGGTAAAGGCTACTTACACATCTCTGGGCCGTTCTCTGGACGGTGGCTGATAGAATGCCTCTACAGCAGCTAGCAGTCGCTCTGTGGGAGGCATTGGGGGCGGCAAGCGAATATCTTTTGGATCCAGCGGCCTGTAGTCAAAATCTTCCAACTGCAACAGGACACAAGTGCATGTGGTGTGGTAACATAACACATTATGTAGTAAATGCGTAAGTTACTTGTTTTCAGTTTTAAAAAATTGGTGTAAACATATTCTAAAATTAATGGGAATCGAAAGAACAAAATGTAACTGAAGTTTGACAAAAAGGAGGAAAGACAGATACATGTGAACATTTCATCATGGTCTTTATCAACGAACAAAAGGATTTACGTTTGTATTTGTGTGCTTGCATTGTGTGATGAACATTCACAGATAGATTTGGCTCAGAAAATAAAACCATTGGAATCAACCACATCACGTATAAGATTACCATCCTTGGTAGTAAAGAGGAGAACAACTTGGCTGTGCATCTGTCTTCGGAAATTCTAAAATAAGGCAACAGCGATTTTATAGCATAATTTTTTTCCCCACCCTAGCTATAAACATGAGCAGCATTAAGAACTGAATTAGAAAGTCAATCAAGATTTTAAAAAGGAAATAGTACTTGACAGTTAGCAATGAATCAAATCCCCCCTCCCAGGACAGGCAAATGTGTTGCACATGGCATCATTTTAACATTTGTCTAGCGATATTTACAGTTTACACACTGCCACTTATGATGACCTGGACAACCAAGCATAGTCTCATACAGTGGTGGTTAAACATCTTGCCCGATCATTAAACCAAGCACTCACACTTTACCATAAACAATCAGAACCATTTATATTGTTCTCATTTGCTACATTTGTATGGAGTTTGACAGCTGAAAATAACCCTAATAACCAAACTTCACATTTAATAATCTCATTTTCAGTTCTTTTAAGTTTCCTGGCTACATCATGTAGATTTCCAGGCTGTTTTTTGTTGTTCTTGCCATTTTTATGTTTCCCCAAGTTTTTCACAACCTTGAGACCCTTGCTGTTAAAGGATTTTTAAAACTGTTTTCAAGGGTGGCTACAAACCCTGGATAAAACAGGATCTCATATGAGTCAGGAGAAAAGGAAAGGCATATAACTTTCATTTCAAGCCGAGGATGTGAAATACACTTGTCCTTGTTTAGACTCAATAAAGGGACTGAAATGTCTTCCCTGGGAGGTCAGTAGTGGCTGAATGGATAAGAGTGCTTAGTGTTAAACTTCCAGTGTGCTGATACCAAGGAGCGGGTTCAACCCCTACACCGGTCAGTTGGACTACAAATGTGGACCTTTTGTTCTTGACTTGGGGGCATGAATTACGAGTACCTCAGAAGTTGGAGTGGTTTCACCTGATGGCAATGAACACAAGTAATAAGGAAAGCTAATCCATATGCAAAAACCAGTTCTATGCAGTAGAAGTAGTAGCATGTGTATGAACTACGCTTGAGTTCAAAGCGAACAAAAAATAATGCCTTCACCGATGGAGTCACGTACACAGCCAACAAGTGCCACACCAGGTGATGGCAAACAACGCTCTAACCACTGGGTAATGGATCGTGTGCCACACCAGATGATGGCATACAATGCTCTAACCACTGGGTAGTGGATCGTGTGCCACACCAGGTGATGGCATACAACGCTCTAACCACTGGGTAGTGGATCGTGTGCCACACCAGATGATGGCATACAATGCTCTAACCACTGGGTAGTGGATCGTGTGCCACACCAGGTGATGGCAAACAACGCTCTAACCACTGGGTAGTGGATCGTGTGCCACACCAGGTGATGGCATACAACGCTCTAACCACTGGGTAGTGGATCGTGTGCCACACCAGGTGATGGTATACAACGCTCTAACCACTGGGTAGTGGATCGTGTGCCACACCAGGTGATGGCATACAACGCTCTAACCACTGGGTAGGGGATCGTGTGCCACACCAGGTGATGGCATACAACGCTCTAACCACTGGGTAATGGATCGTGTGACACACCAGGGGATGGCATACAATGCTCTAACCACTGGGTAGTGAATCGTGTGCCACACCAGGGGATGGCATACAACGCTCTAACCACTGGGTAGTGGATCGTGTGCCACACCAGGTGATGGCATACAACGCTCTAACCACTGGGTAGTGGATCGTGTGCCACACCAGGTGATGGCATACAACGCTCTAACCACTGGGTAGTGGATCGAATGCCAAGCCTTCTCAATTTTTAAAATCCACATGATTGTGGATTTGAATTCATGACATTATGCTGAGCCTTCATCGGTAGAGAATAAACAAACACAAACTGACACAATTACATGAAAAACACTACATGAAAATATAAATATGAAAGTTATTTATCTGTATCCTTGTTGCGGGCTGGGTACATCTTTCAAATGATCAGCGTATAGTGATAAAAATGGAGTTAACGAACTGGATGTTATTCTAATGCAATGAAACTATAGTAAACGCACAAGTTTCTTTCTTTCACAGTCTTGCCAATCTCTTCAGAACATTCGTCTTACCCTAATCAAAGATGCCATCAAGCCTGCAGGGAGATCATAATACGGAACTGAAGGCGTGAGATCCAAATCTGATTGTGATATCATTGGAGGCAGACCAGGTGGCGGAGGTCCAAGTGGAGGAAAGCCTGGGGGAGGTTTGCTGAAGTCAGGTAATGGCATCAGACCAGATCCTCCTGGAGGTCCCTGCATGTCAGGAGGCAACATGGCTGGGGAGAGAGAGAGAGAGAGAAATACACACATGTGGTACATTCTAGAATGGAATCAAATGCATTTATAAATATTTTACAATATTCAAAACAATCTTTTCGCATAGTGAATTAGAATAATGAAGACAAAAACATAAGATTGCACAATATATTGCCTGGCATATTTCACTGCATCACTGTCAGGTGTCATGCTGCAAAAGTCACATAACATAAACTAAAGCAAACAGGTAAATACTGAAATATACAACACACATATTCCCAGAGTAATTTTAATTGTCTACCAGGGTCATTTTAAACTAACATGTATTTTTGTTTACACATGGTTGGCCTTGATCATATGAATAGCAACTGCCTTAGCTGATCTTAACACTCATCTACTGTGTGTAAAATAACACTAAAAGAGCATTGTCTCTTAACCGGTGTACATTTTACAGTATGCTTTATTTAAGCTGTTTTGTTCACTTACAAGAAGCTTAGGTGATAAATATGTTTGCCTGCCAAGATAGCAGCTGTGGTGGTAAAATGTGCTTGCCTGCCAAGATAGCAGCTGTGGTGGTAAAATGTGCTTGCCTGCCAAGACAGCAGCTGTGGTGGTAAAATGTGCTTGCCTGCCAAGATAGCAGCTGTGGTGGTAAAATGTGCTTGCTTGCCAAGATAGTGGTCTGTGTTCACTCCCCAGTAAAGGCAGGATTATTTTTCTGGCTGCTTTGGTTCTGGGGTTGACTCAGATACATAGAAATGGGTAACAGACAATTTTCTGGGAGTATAATACAATGGGGTAGAAAACTGGCCACGTCACCTCATTAGTCATGGTCTAGAATATGTGAAGGTCTAACACATCACCCCCTAAAGGCAGTGTCTGCTGTGGCACAACCATGACATTTAAAAAAAATTTAGCTGCATGTCCTTCACAAGATGTAGCAGTCAACCCCAGAATTCTGGCTGTTCATGATTTCTGGGCAAGTTTTATGTTCAGTAGTTTGCCATTGCTTTCTGAACGACCGGCACCTATACCTTTTTTGAAAAAACCAGCACACCTATGTTTCAAACCTGGGTTTACGGGGTTACGAATCGCATCCGTAACCCCTTCACTGCGGAGACCGGTGCCCTTGACATTACCAGAGTTCAATTTTCAGTAGTGGGATTCAAGAAACATTACTAAATTAGGTCAAAGTCAGTCAATTAAGGTACTTCGGCCATATAAAAAGACACAAAGGACGTGCTGGCAGAAAAGGTGGAGGGGAAGTGTGTAATAGGGAAACAATGTTACAGGTGGGTGGACAACATCAAAAGATGGACCGGAAGAAGCCTATATGAATGTAATATGAAGAAGCAGAGCACTAGTTGGAGACTCATTACAGCCGACCTTCAATGCGGAGATGGTGCTTGATTGATTGAATCAGTGACAGGGTTGAATGGTTTTCTATCAATTTGTCTACCGGGTTACCCCAGGAACTAGAGATCTGGGGAAGTAAAGGTGTCCAACATAATACTGACCGTATTTCAGTCATACAAAATATATATAATAGGCCTAACATATATGGATATGCACTGAAACATATGAACTGGCTGAAGTTATTCCCCAGGGCATTGGGTTGAAATCTGCTGAGAATGAACTTCCAAAAACCCTGTGTGTGTGTGTGTGTGTGTGTGGGGGGGGGAACGAACATTGCCAACCTAGACCTAATCCCAGTCCAGTCCATGTCTGCTGTGCTGAACCTTGACCCGGTTACATTATAATATGCCTCTATAGAGGTAAGCATGGCCAAATTTCTTAAACATCCGGTGTGCTGATGCTGAAGTAGCTGGTTCAACCTCTACACCGGTCAGTTGGACTAAAATGTTGACTTCTCATCCTTGACTTGGGGATGTAAATTACAGGTATCTCTGAAGTTGGTGTGAGTTTGTCTGATGACGAGAGACACTGGTAATAGGGAAAGCTGATCCACACGTAAAAATCAGTCCAGTGCATCAGAAGTAGTATCAGTTGTCTAGACTATGCTCGAGTACGAAGCGAGCGCCAACAAAATAATGCCTCTCTGAAGACGTGAAATTCCAGTAATGGTCTTGCACACTCTGCTGGTTTCTAGACTTGGCCAGCCCTGCAACAGTCTCTGTAGAGGTGGTACTTTGATGTCTGGTCGAGAGAAAAGCCTCTACACCAACCTAACTCTCGGACAGATGCAAGCTCTGACAGATATGACCACAAAGGTGAGAGACAGGGAGACAAGAGCATCAGAGATACTCTGCAGCCAACCTTCATTGTGCACCCAAACCAGCAACTGATTGGTTGACTGGCATCACTTACCCATGCTAGAGCCATGGTTATATTCAAATTGCTGCGGTTGCTGAGACTGATGCTGGAGTCCACCATACATGTTTGGCCCTGGGCCCATACCTGGCGGCCCTCCATTCTGATTGTAACCAGGTATCTGAAAACAAAATAAGTTGTGATACGTTAACTCCTTCAGTCCCACATCACATGTGGTGTGTTCTTTCCTATTTATCCTAGGCATCGCGTAATGTGTCCTATTAATTTTTGCACTTGATCACAGCATGCGGCTGAAATCTAGCAAGAGAGACATCAGTGAAGAGCTGACCCTCCAAGGGAAGATCTGGTATACAGAACTCATCCTTATGTGTGAAAATACTGGGCAATAGAGACAGATGAAGACAAAGATGTATACAGAGTTTAGTCAAGAACCGACAGCACAGCATTCAGAAAATTCACATCCTTGTTCCACCATCTTCAACAAACAACAAAGATTCCCAATTCTAATGGTACCAGCTGCAGTCTAATTATGTGTCCTTCTGGCCTTTCCTCGGAGCCCTGAGAGACAGTAGAGACAGATGAAGACAAAGATGTATACAGTACCCCACCCAGCCACATGTCTGTCTTATCATACACCAGTACCCCACCCAGCAGTGCAGACCCAGCCACATGTCTGTCTTATCATACACCAGTACCCCACCCAGCAGTGCAGACCCAGCCACATGTCTGTCTTATCATACACCAGTACCCCACCCAGCAGTGCAGACCCATCCACATGTCTGTCTTATCATACACCAGTACCCCATCCAGCGGTGCAGACCCAGCCAATCTGTCTGTCTTATCATACACCAGTACCCCACCCAGCCACATGTCTGTCTTATCATACACCAGTACCCCACCCAGCCACATGTCTGTCTTATCATACACCAGTACCCCACCCAGCCACATGTCTGTCTTATCATACACCGGTACCCCACCCAGCCACATGTCTGTCTTATCATACACCAGTACCCCACCCAGCCAATCTGTCTGTCTTATCATACACCAGTACCCCACCCAGCCACATGTCTGTCTTATCATACACCAGTACCCCACCCAGCCACATGTCTGTCTTATCATACACCAGTACCCCACCCAGCCACATGTCTGTCTTATCATACACCAGTACCCCACCCAGCCACATGTCTGTCTTATCATACACCAGTACCCCACCCAGCCACATGTCTGTCTTATCATACACCGGTACCCCACCCAGCCACATGTCTGTCTTATCATACACCGGTACCCCACCCAGCTACATGTCTGTCTTATCATACACTAGTACCCCACCCAGCCACATGTCTGTCTTATCATACACCAGTACCCCACCCAGCCACATGTCTGTCTTATCATACACCGGTACCCCACCCAGCCACATGTCTGTCTTATCATGCACCAGTACCCCACCCAGCTACATGTCTGTCTTATCATACACTAGTACCCCACCCAGCAGTGCAGACCCAGCCACATGTCTGTCTTATCATACACCAGTACCCCACCCAGCCACATGTCTGTCTTATCATACACCAGTACCCCACCCAGCCACATGTCTGTCTTATCATACACCGGTACCCCACCCAGCCACATGTCTGTCTTATCATACACCAGTACCCCACCCAGCCAATCTGTCTGTCTTATCATACACCAGTACCCCACCCAGCCACATGTCTGTCTTATCATACACCAGTACCCCACCCAGCCACATGTCTGTCTTATCATACACCAGTACCCCACCCAGCCACATGTCTGTCTTATCATACACCAGTACCCCACCCAGCCACATGTCTGTCTTATCATACACAGTACCCACCCAGCCAATCTGTCTGTCTTATCATACACCAGTACCCCACCCAGCCACATGTCTGTCTATCATACACCAGTACCCCACCCAGCCACATGTCTGTCTTATCATACACCAGTACCCCACCCAGCCACATGTCTGTCTTATCATACACCTGCGTACCCCACCCAGCCACATGTCTGTCTTATCATACACGGCTACCCCACCCCCAGCTACATGTCTTCTATCATACACTAGTACCCCACCCAGCCACATGTCTGTCTTATCATACACCAGTACCCCACCCAGCCACATGTCTGTCTTATCTCATACACCGGTACCCCACCCAGCCACATGTCTGTCTTATCATGCACCAGTACCCCACCCAGCTACAATGTCTGTCTTATCATACACTAGTACCCCACCCAGCAGGCAGACCCAGCCACATGTCCTGTCTTATCATACACCAGTACCCCACCGGCTACCTGTCTGTCTTATCATACACGTAGTACCCCACCCCAGCCACATGTCTGTCTTATCATACACCAGTACCCCACCAGCACACTGTCTGTCTTATCATACACTAGTACCCCACCCAGCCACATGTCTGTCTTATCATACACCAGTACCCCACCCAGCCACATGTCTGTCTTATCATACACCAGTACCCCACCCAGCCACATGTCTGTCTTATCATACACCAGTACCCCACCCAGCCACATGTCTGTCTTATCATACACCAGTACCCCACCCAGCTACATGTCTGTCTTATCATACACTAGTACCCCACCCAGCCACATGTCTGTCTTATCATACACCAGTACCCCACCCAGCCACATGTCTGTCTTATCATACACCGGTACCCCACCCAGCCACATGTCTGTCTTATCATGCACCAGTACCCCACCCAGCCACATGTCTGTCTTATCATACACCGGTACCCCACCCAGCCACATGTCTGTCTTATCATGCACCAGTACCCCACCCAGCTACATGTCTGTCTTATCATACACTAGTACCCCACCCAGCAGTGCAGACCCAGCCACATGTCTGTCTTATCATACACCAGTACCCCACCCAGCTACATGTCTGTCTTATCATACACTAGTACCCCACCCAGCCACATGTCTGTCTTATCATACACCGGTACCCCACCCAGCCACATGTCTGTCTTATCATACACCGGTACCCCACCCAGCCACATGTCTGTCTTATCATGCACCAGTACCCCACCCAGCTACATGTCTGTCTTATCATACACTAGTACCCCACCCAGCAGTGCAGACCCAGCCACATGTCTGTCTTATCATGCACCAGTACCCCACCCAGCTACATGTCTGTCTTATCATACACCGGTACCCCACCCAGCCACATGTCTGTCTTATCATACACCGGTACCCCACCCAGCCACATGTCTGTCTTATCATACACCGGTACCCCACCCAGCCACATGTCTGTCTTATCATGCACCAGTACACCACCCAGCTACATGTCTGTCTTATCATACACTAGTACCCCACCCAGCAGTGCAGACCCAGCCACATGTCTGTCTTATCATACACCAGTACCCCACCCAGCCACATGTCTGTCTTATCATGCACCAGTACCCCACCCAGCTACATGTCTGTCTTATCATACACTAGTACCCCACCCAGCAGTGCAGACCCAGCCACATGTCTGTCTTATCATACACCAGTACCCCACCCAGCGGTGTAGACCCAGCCAATCTGTCTGTCCGCTCGTTTCCCAACACATCAGCGTGTCCTGGAAAAAAATCCAACACATGCTCCCTATCTTTGATATTTTATTTGATGCATGCCCCTCTGCACAAAGCCTTTTCCCTTCTTGGCAGTTCTGTGAGTCTATTACAGCCACAGTACGTGATGTTTGTCCTCCAGCCAGCACAACACCGATATATGGGGAAAGATTAAACAGTTGGGCAACAAATAGTAATATAATCAACATCAACTTCATCAAAATATCAGATGATAGAGAGTGTTGGAGAGTCATAATGACCAATATTTGTACCAGACAGTGTAGATGTGTAATCTTACATTCATATATAAACTTTGCTCTTATCTTAAGGGCTATTGGATGTCGATACTGTTTCTTATGAACAATTTAAAAGTATTCATTCATTAATCATGCGCCATGCCAGTAAGTGTGGGTGGCCATGTTTCGCATCTTACATGCTCACCAAAGTCGGGGATCAGCTGTGTTCTTTTCCCCAACCATGCCATGTGGCCATCCAGATATTTACTTCTCTGCCTCCCCCTTGATCTTTTCCCCTCAATTTTGCCAGTTGTAACAACAAAAGTATACTTCTTCTTCTTCTGCGTTCATCCAGTGTTTTTTTCGGATGTAATTGTGTTGTGCCCGTTTACAGCAGAGCTGCGATACTTGCGCCTTCTGGCAGACACATCCAACTTCAGCGGACAAAAGAATACTGTATTTGGGATCCGAAATGTGTGTACATGTTGTATTCCTGTAAGGCATGTTTGACTGTCATTTCTGATTAAGTGAAGCTTCACAATTTCTGACAACACAAACTCCCTGAAAGTAAGGATAACCTATACCTGATCATTAGCCATGTTGTTGGGTTGAGGGTACGGCAACAAAGGCCCTGGAACCTGCTGGTGAGTGGTCAGTGGGGTCATCATGGGCATGGACGGTGGCACACCAGCAAGTGTTGTGGGAGGACCACCTCCATCTGGACATACAGAGTGAGTGAAAATATATTCAACATCATTCTATGTTGACATACAATTATGTTTATTCTTACACATCTGGACATGCAGAGATAGAGTGAAACATTTCCTACATCATTCTATGCTGACATGCAATTATATTTCTTCTCACACTTCTGGACAAACAGTGAGAGTGACATATTTCCTACATCATTCTATGTTGACATACAATTATGTTTATTCTTACACATCTGGACATACAGAGAGAGTGAAACATTTCCTACATCATTCTATGCTGACAAGCAATTATATTTCTTCTCACACTTCTGGACATACAGAGAGAGTGAAACATTTCCTACATCATTCTATGCTGACATGCAATTATATTTCTTCTCACACTTCTGGACAAACAGTGAGAGTGACATATTTCCTACATCATTCTATGTTGACATACAATTATACGTGGGCAAGTCAATAAGTAAGTCACACAGTTCTATGCGATGGCAGGTAAATGTAGTTGGTGTTTTCTACAGGTGTCATTAGCTGACAGCAACATCGAACTTTATATTCCCGTTCGCCAGGTAGTGCTAGGTGTCTCATGCGCATGCGCAGTGCATAAACAAAATGGCGACTGTACTTAGAGAGCGTACAACCAAAGAGCAACGTGCTGTTGTGCTTTTTTTGTGGGCAAAAGGACTGCCTGCAAAGGACATTCATAAGGAAATGTTTCCTGTCTATGCTGACAAATGTTTGTCCCATAAAGCGGTGCATAGCTGAATAGTAAAATTTTCTCAAGGATGCTCTAAAATTGTCGATGAAATCCGATTTGGTCATCCTGTTGAGATTGCAACAGAAGCATCTGTGGTGGAGGAAATCATGAGAGGTGACAGGTGAGTAACGACAGACTCTGTAGCATCTGCAATAGGGTGCTCGCATGGTTCAGCAGACAGCATAATGCATGATCGATTGACATTTAAGAAAACGTGCTCAAGGTGGGTACCCAGACAATTGAAGGAAGAATACAAAATGAACCAATTTGGCCTGTCCTTGCATCATCTCTGTCGATACGAAGATGAAGGAGAAGACATGCTGAACAGGATTGTTACTGGGGACGAATCATGGGTGCATCGCTACCAGCCCAAATAAAAGCGTGCTTCAATGCAATGGAAACATCCTTCTTCGCCTTGTGTCCAAAAATTCAAGGTTATGCCATCAGCAGGGAAGGTTATGCTGACAGTGTTCTGGGATTGTCAAGGAGTACTTTTAACCAATTTCAAGAAGGTGACAATGTGAATTCTGAATCGTACTGTAAAGTTCTATTGATGCTTCATGATGCAATTCGAAGAAAACGTCCAGGACTCCTGACCAGAGGAGTGTTGCTTCTTCATGACAATGCCAGACCACATACGGCTTGATTAACTCAGGAGAAGTTTAACCAACTAAGGTAGGAAGTTCTGGAACATCCACCTTACAGCCCCAACTAGCGATTTCCACCTTTTTGGTCCACTGTAAACCCACCTTGGCAGGCGACATTTCACAAATGACGCTGAAGTTGAATGTGAAGTGAAAACATGGTTTAGAAAACAGAGCACACAGTTCTATCCAGCCGGTTTGGGAGGACTGATAAAACGATAGGATAAGTGCATCAATGTTGGTGGAAATTATGTTGAGAAATAATGGGGCAATGTATGTATAAAAATAAACTGGTTTCAAGGTGCTATCATATTTAATTATTTTTCTACAGCCATTTGTGACTTACTTATTGACTTCCCCTCGTATATGTTCTGGACATACAATGAGAATGACATATTTCCTACACTATACTCTCCACTAATCAATGACGATATGTAAAAAGTAAAAAAGTAAAGGACCCTGTGATTAAGGCCTATTGGGCATAGGGTGCTGGTCACATATATATACTGACCAAGTGACACACAAAGGGTGATTTGGTCAATATCATACTGGCTTCTTTACTTCCCAGGTCACATCCTGCTGCCTATTAGAGGTCACATTTTTTAAAAATCCACACCGATGGGATTTGAACACTTGACCACCAAGTCAGCAGGCACTGCACTACTGTGGCTCCCAATGATGGTAAATGTAGTCAGAGAGCTGATAACTGCTGCAAGGGTATGAACTAGATTTCACAAATACTATGACACAGCATTGTGAGGTGGGCTGGTCAATTCTCTACCACACCACCCTATACTTTATTGAGTGATTCCTGAACCTAGTCTAGACTAAAATGAGTTGAGTGATCCCTGAACCTAGTCTAGACTGAAATGAGTTTTAGAGTGATCCCTTAACCCTTTACCGGGCAAATCGTCCGATTGCGTCTACCCCGGAACGAACAAACCGTCTGAATGCGTCCGAGCTACTACTAGCACTGTAAAAACGCGATATCGTGGCTTTCGGACATTTCCGATTGTCTACTTTCGGTTTCACCGATAGCTTGACAACGTGGCCACCATTTGCAAGCATGTACTATGAATTTGAACAGATTTTTTTTATAGTCTTTGGGGTTTTTACGCTTAGTTTTTCAAAATGGATTTCGGCGATTCTTCAAGTGATAGTGGATATTTCGCTGGGTTAAATTTAAGTGACATTTTAGTGCACAAATTTGACTGAATCAGAGCCAGATATCAGTGATCAGCGTTACTTTGCGTTAGCAGTCGTGAGTCAGACTTTAAAGAAAGTGATTCTGATTCAGAAAATGTGTTTGTAAATTGCCGTATAAATGACTGACAACCACAAACAATATGTTGTATTTTGTAAATACTTGTGTTTAACCACAAACAATATGTTGTATTTTGTAAATATTTGTGTTTAACCACAAACAATATGTTGTATTTTGTAAATTTTTGTGTTCATGTGTGGATTACCGGGAACATTCACGTGAGTAAAATACTCTGCATGCTTTTTACTTCATTTTGTTTTTTAAGTAAAATCGGTTGACTAACACCTTTTATGTGATGATTTTACTAACATAACCCAAAATTTTACCGAACCTCAAAATTCTTCTTGCCCGTTCAGGGCTACAAAATAGACAAACGTCTGCCTTGTAAAGGGTTAACCTAGTCTAGACTGAAATGAGTTTTAGAGTGATCCCTGAACCTAGTCTAAACTGAAATGAGTTTTAGAGTGATTCCTGAACCTAGTCTAGACTGTGAAATGAGTTTTAGAGTGATTCCTGAACCTAGTACAGACTCTGTGAAATGAGTTGTACAGTGATTCATGAACCTAATACAGATTCTGTGAAATGAGTTTTAGAGTGATTTCTGAACCTAGTCTAGACTGTGAAATGAGTTTTAGAGTGATTTCTGAACATAGTCTAGACTGAAATGAGTTTTAAAGTGATCCATGAACCTAGTCTAGACTGTGAAATGAGTTGTACAGTGATTCATGAACCTAATACAGATTCTGTGAAATGAGTTTTAGAGTGATTTCTGAACCTAGTCTAGACTGTGAAATGAGTTTTAGAGTGATTTCTGAACATAGTCTAGACTGAAATGAGTTTTAAAGTGATCCATGAACCTAGTCTAGACTGTGAAATGAGTTGTACAGTGATTCATGAACCTAATACAGATTCTGTGAAATGAGTTTTAGAGCGATACATGTACCTAGTACAGACTCTGTGAAGTAAGATTCAGAGAGATTCCTCTTGACTCCATGAAACAAGTTTTATAGATATTCCTGTACCTAGTCTAGACTTCGTGAAATGAGTTTTAGAGATATTCATGTATCTAGACTCTGTAAAACAAGTTGTAGAGATATTTCTGTTCATAGTCTGCAAAAGAAAACAGGTTAAATGTGTCTATGCATATTCATATTGTATTGGTACACGATAACATAATTTATGACAAGAAGTGAATTAAAGAATAAGAAAAGAAATGGCAATTCTGTATACACTAACCACCAGACTGGGCAATTAAGACTTGCAGCTGTTGCTGGGCAGTGGCCAGCTGGAGGTTGAGATGAGCAACAAAGTCCTGATGTTGTTTCTCTAGAGAGCTGTACTGCTGCTGAATGGCCTGGGTGATGGCGGTCACTGCCTGGGCATTCTCAGTGATCAAGTTAGCCTGGAAAACAAGAAAAGCTTATTCATGTTGTTTGTTGGTTGTGAATCCTCTGTAAGAGTGTGAGTTTTAACATTCTTAAGTCCAATGCACTGGCCTTCTGGTCACCTGAGCCCTGCAAAGGTGTTTGTATCAGAGTGAGGTTCATTTAGAGACTCTTCTCCTGAAATGGTACCAAAGTACCATTTCCATTGGCGACGGTGCGGCAGAACACTCCTGCATTTTTTCAGACTCGTGGGGGTCATCACTGGAGCTACAGAGTTTGTGCTTTGTGCAACGCTTTCCACGCTGCGGAAAGAGACAGCCATATGGGATAAAAACCTGGTGCAATGAAGTCGACCCAGTCGACTTTTAAGCGATTTTCTTCCCCTCTACCCTAATTCTTTCTCCTACTTCAATGAGAGCTCAACAAACAATACATGTGTATTTATTTATGAACTAGATTGGTAATATTTCCTCCACAGGTTTTAGTTGTATCACTGTCAACAGACTCCAACCCATTGGCCACAGGGAAAGCCCATTCAGAAGTCAGTTCACTGGGATTGCTTTCATGTGTGATTTCATGTTACTGAGTAATAATCTCAAACTTATAACTAACCGTAACTGATATGTCATGACAGATTTTTTGGTATACACAGTGGTTTGTGAACTTCTGTAAAACATCTCACTTAATCAAATATCTAACTTTATCACTGGTCTTAAACCTATTCTTGGGAAAGTTTATGTGGTGGTTTCCCTGTGAATGTGCAATCAATACAAAATAATGACATGCTATAAATATTCTACTGTGGAATTCTTTTTTTTTTATTTTTGTAACTCTGCCAGAATAAAAAGCAATGGGCCCCTTTTCACATAATGAGGTGTATTTGGGTATATGGTGCAAGCCCCATACTTCTAGACCAATCTGACAAATCACAATCCTAAAGCAACATCTCGTAAAGGTTGATCTTGTTTCAATCAGATATACCAGTAGTGGAATCTTTATTTCATTCTTTGCTGGTCCTCTCTTGCCCAAAGAGTGCCAAGGAAACTGCCTTGCCTTGATCTATAATTTTGATCATTAGGGCACCTCACCTTGCTGCACAACTTATTTTCATATATGTGATGACCCCAGTAGTATGTCAGTTTCTGCCAGGTTTTTCCTGCCCAATTCTGAATATTCTGTTCAGCATAATTTAAAATTGTTCCATTTGTCTTTGTCAAGGGACTGCGTTTATCTTTTAAAGACAAGGAACACCCCCTGCATGAAGCCCTGGAACACAGTTAAGAGTTACAAGCTGATAAGAGGACAATCATAAATGGCTCTGGCAGAGGATACAATCAGAGAGAAGTGTGCATGCTTGAGAACATTAGGAGCGGAGGGTAGTGGACCCGAATTCTCAAGGAAAAGTCACAACTGTGCAGGGTCATAATACATAATAGACTGGAAGTGCAGGGATTGGCTGACAATCTGCACTGAATGGGAAGTACAACAATTGATTCACAATAATTCATGCCCAGGTGATGTAATCATCTACACACATGGCTCTGTGCTAAAAGGCAAAAGAAGTGCCGGGAGATTCATAGCGAGTTAACCAATGGTGTTTAGTACAAGAGAGCCTGGCATATGATACTATGACATCTAGTCTAGGAATAGAGATAAAGGCGGTCACAGTGGCATTCTATTGGCTTGAGGATAAACAGTACACACACATATCGTGACTGTAACAGACACCATCCAGGCATACTGAGAAAGGTGAAGACAGGCATGCTTAAGACAGGCATGCTTCATGGGGAGTGGCATGTTTAAATTCGCTTGTAGAAAGGACACATAATCAGACTACAGCTGGTGCAATTGGTATTGGGACTCTTCGCTGGCTGCTGAAGATAAGAACTGAGCATGTATGGGAAGGTCCCGGGTCTGTGATGTATCATGAATCAACTCAACTCAACAACTCATTATTACAATTAAATTTTTCAGAATTACATTGAGTCAATTTCGATGTACAGAAATGAACCATTGACAATCAGCAGATTAATGAGAAATTACATGGAAGTTACAGATGTAGCTTTACAGAAGAATGATGAGAACACTATGATCAGATAACAAGTGTATGAAGATGAAGGTATCTTGAAAGAAGTTAACTCACCGAGAAATCTGATTACTTGCATCATAAGGAGACAATCCTCAAGTCATGAACATGTCATGAAAGTGGAAACTGGGGTATGTGGTGACAACTGGAAAATTGGAGAGGAAGAGAGGCAAGGAGAGACCAAGAAGAAAAGACTGGATTCGGATGATGCCCAATGCCACACTGAATGAGCTATAAGAACAAGAAAATAAAGGACCCCCCTTTCGGCCATGTTTGCTTGCTTGCGTTCGCTGGCTGTGAACTCCAGCGTGAAGTCCTGTATGTCGGATGGTGACATCCTGTTATCCAACATCAGTGTGATGTCATACCGGACTGAGGTTTGCACTGAGTATCCGTTCTCCCATGTCTGGCTTATTCTTTCAGCCATGATATATATATATATCGCGCGTGCGTGCAGGTGTGTGTGTTTGTGCGCACACATGGTTAAAGGTTAATGGACCTTTGTATAAGCCTTGAGAAGTATTGGTTATATGGTGCTATTCCCATATATTTAGACTGATCAGGACTGAAAGGGTTGTGTGGTCAATATCTCGCTGGCCTACTTTACATCCCATGACATTTCCTGTTGCATGTTGGGCTGGATCGACATGGCAGCACAGGCCAATGAAAACAAACACATACCTGCCTCGAAGGGGATTTGAATACATGACCACCAGACTGGCAGACAAATATGCTTTAGTTTTAAAATAGTCAACAGAAAAACAAAGTGAAAAGTAAACATCATCATTTAGCTGAATGAAACATCACAATGGCAGGACTCTGCATTAAAAGTTATATTTTTGAAAAGGATTTGAGAGTGATGGTGAAAAACTGAGAGGGCGCAAATGAGAGCATAAGAATAAGAGATAGACTGGCTGAGAGTATGGGAGAGAAAAGAAAGAGGGTCAGAGAAAGGATGAGAGAAAAGAGGTGAGTGAAAGAGAGTTTGAGTGAGAGTGTGTGTGACAGAAAAATAGAGAATAACAGTGATAAAGTTGGACAGAAAAGATGAGACCAAAAAATGCAAACAAGAGTATAACAGAGACAGGCAGGCAGGCAGGCAGAATGTATACATACCTGATAGCCAGACAAAGCTTGACTTGGATCTTTCATTTTCTGAAGTATCAGAGCAGAAACATATAACATGTTAACATGTGTAAAGGAGACACACACGAGTTACTATATATTTTTAGGCCATGTTATTTTAAAGCAGACGTAAGAAAAATTACTTTTGCTGAAAGGAAAAGGAAAATAAAACATACTACCAACATCTTATCTGCTACATTACATGGCATGTAGTATACACATGTAACATATTGCAGCATCAAGAGAACCATCAAGTTGCAACAAAATTAAACAAACAGTGGAAGTTTAAAAACTAAACTAAAATGCTCTATCTTCCTCTCTTCCAAATGTATATTTATTATTACAAGAAACAAAAAGACATGCAAAGCAAGCTGCATCGGAAACCATTACTTTAAGGTAACATCAACTGTTCTGACACAGGTTTCCTGAATCTAATGACCTATGCTCCCAAAGGTACTTAAGGGAAAGTAATGAGTCTTAAGGAAGTAATGATGACATCTTGTCAGTAAGTAGAATAGCTCAGTAGCTCTGTTTATGATTTTAATAAACATTATTTCCTTTATGTACTGATTTTTAAATGCTTTCACACTAGGAAAACATTAAGCAATGTTCTGATTAGACTGTTAAAAAGTTAGTTGCGTGTTCCTTTAGAGCACGTTGTAATCAACCCCAGCATTTATTGCCTGTTTGTGATTTTCTAGGCAATTTTACATTCAGAAATTTACCACTGTTTTCTGAATAGCCAAAGCTCATTTCATTGTGAAAATTAACGCAAACTGATCTGCTCCCAAATCACCAGCGCTGACCTCGAACTCGGTTAGTCAGGGTTGTGAAACTGTGCTCACTACCACTAAGCCCCAGGCATCAACCATACACCCAAAATGCCTCAAGGTATGTCTATTATTATTTCATACAATGAATTATTTTTGTTGTTGCTTACATCTTTCAAGAAATAATGATCTTCACATCAAGTTTCTCGCCATTCTTCATAAGGATATTTAATTTATTGTTTGGCTATTTCATATTGTGTTGTGGAAACTTTAGCTAGTGTGATACTAATTACATGACCATTCATGTGTAGCTCCATCACCAAATATTTGTGTAGAGCACACCAAAAATGTGTCCCTTCTCTTGGTGAAACCCCACTTCAAGAGGTGGATCAAACACCTATTTGGGAAGCAATGTGGACAAAATTGGGGTAACAAATAAAGATACTAAAATAAGAATACTAAAGGCAAAGAGAAGCTTTTACAGCATTAGGAAATTTGTGGAATTCAAAAGAAGTTAAACTTAAGCATCAAACTTTGAACTTCTAACTCCAATGTTAAATCGGTACCACTGTATGGGTCAGAAACATGGAGAAAAACCAAAAGAATGATAAATAAACTACAAACATGGACTAACTGGTGTCTGCACAGAATGGTGGGAATAAAATGGTAAGACCGAATCACCGCTGTAGAGCTCATATAGAGAACTAAACAAATCCCAGTGAACCAAGAGGCTAGCACTGGGTAGGACATAACACTGAGAAAGCCTGACGACACTGTAAGTAGAACTCTTTTGTCTGGAATCCACAAGGCAAACGAAATAGCAGGAAACCTAAAAACACAAGGAGAGGAGAATTTCAGAGATGAATAATATGGGAGGAGATGGAGGCAGCTGCAGCAGGAGATAGCAAAATATAAGATGGCTTGGCATAGGTTGGTTGAGGGCCAATGCCCCGATGTGGATAAAAGGCAGAAGAAGAAAACAAGATTATATCCCCAAAATGCCTCGATGGTATATAAACAAGATGAATCACAAAAAAAAAAAACGAGAAGTAGATTGTGAGCTTTACTAAAACACGACTACAAGAGACAAATTGGACGTTCGCGGCCAAAGCCTTCGTCAGCACAGGATAAACAAATACAAACCAACACAAACCTACATGAAACACACTATGACAATATTAAACTATTATAAAGAATGTCTACATATCGTGAGTTTGCATTCTAAAAACTGATTACAAAAGTATGTTAAAATCATATAGGTTGATGTGTGGCCTAATTCTCCTGGGCTACCAGGTCGATCCAACCTAAAGTGGGTATCAGGAAATATCCTTAAGGTGGCATTCACAATACTGACCACATCAGCCATCAAATCCTGATTGGTCTATACAAACATGGGGCTAACACCATTTACCCAATAAACCACAAGACATCAAAAATAGCCCATCCCCCTTTTAAAAATACTAAACAAAGCCAGATTTTTATGAAGACGAAATAAACAAACAAATGCATATCATGGAGATATTACAGGCGTAGCTCCATATACAACCGCAATAACTCAAATGCTGCAATAAAGCCAACTATATTTTTCTCAATATTTACAACTATATTTTAGTTTCTAGTGCATTTAAAAACATAAAAGCATGTTTAAACTATAACTTACCACATGTGTTAGCTTTATAAATAAAAAAAAAAACAATGTGCCATCAAATTAAGAATATTTTATCCCTAAAATGTTAGTCTCACATGTTCTTCTTCATATATTTTCAGATGTCAACCTGAATATATCTTTAAAAAAATGCAGTGATCAACTTAAAGCTGTGGACATCTCCAGAGCATTTGTCCTCAAATGGAACAAGCATAGAACAAAATAATTTCCTTTTTTCTGTGTATGTTGGACACTCTTAACAATAAATTTTCAGGTATTATTTAATGAATTTCAGTTATATTCATCAGTATCTTGTTTACTGAACAATTGGTATTTCAGGCTATTATGTCCATTGTAGTCTGAATATTATTACTTGTTCACTTTGGTCAAGCTTGTATTATACATCATTTGTTTGGTGGCCTGGATGCTCTGATTTCATTTGATTCTATAAGTGCTTCTTATAAATCTCTTGGCCTCATCAAAGGTTATGTTTATAACAGGCTACGGTAGTCTTCCACCTTCCCTTGCCAATTTGTCAGACTCCTCATTTCCAAGTATGTTGCACTGTGGTAGGACCAATTGTACTTGCTATCATTCAATCAATAAATCATGTGCCATGCCGGAAAGCGTGGGCAGTCATGACTCGCCATTTCACTCGATCACCAGCATCGTGGATCAGCTCAGTGTTCCTGTCTCATCCATGCCATGTGGCCAAGCCATCCAGGTATTTACTTCTCGGTCTTCCCCTTGGTCTGTTCCCTTCGATCTTGCCAGTTGTCACTAAGTTCTCCAATCCATTTCTTCTCATAACGTCCACAAAATTTTGACTGTCAACATCTAATTTCTCTAATCAATTTACGATTGTCACTTCTCTCCTGTAGTACTTGGTCATTGGTTTTTCTGTCTGTCCATGGTATTCTTTGCATTTTCCTCAGGAACCACATTTCTGCAGCCATCAGATGTTTTTCAGCTTGACTGCTCATTGTCCAAGTTTCACATCCATACAAAAGAACAGGTTTATGTATCCCCTCAACACTCTTTTTCTCGTTTCAACTGACATCTTTTTATTGGTCAGAATGTTTTTCATCTTGCTGAAGGCTACTTTCGCCATGGTGATTCTTGTTCTAATCTCTTCAAGGCATCTCCCATCAGATGTTATGACTGTTCCGAGATAATTGTACCGATTCACTTGTTGAAGAATAGTCCCATTTACTTGTATATTACATTGTGGTATTTCATTCTTCCTAGTGACTACCATAACCTGTCTTTTTACAATTTAATTCTAACCCTAGTTGCTCACTGTGTACAACAACCGCATCTACTAATTGTTGCAAATCCTGCGCATTGTCTGCAATCAATACTGTATCATCTGCATATCTAATGTTATTGATGTTTCGTCCTCCAATGCTGATTCCATTTATATCTTCTACATTATCCCTGCCTAACACCTCTCTTAATAGGCTGATATTGTCCCACTTCATTATCAATCCTTATGCTTGCGATGATCAGTCTTTAGGTGAATCATAATGTACTAGGCATTTATAAAGAGGTAGTTTGCCGTTGCTTTCCTCTATGGCAGTAACCATATTGGTCGTTTGACTGCAGCCATTGTCTCGCGAAAGAGATCCTCTGCCTGCCCTCGCGAAACTTGAGACAACAACCAACAAATATCCGTCGGCAGCCCTCAAAATTTCATCCACCACCTGCCTTTCATGGCTTCTTTTGAACACTTCCAATAAACGAATACGAAACAACACCACATAATCCACAGGAAAACACTAAACAGCGTCTCCCACAGAATAAACGCGTCACGTCGTCGCCATTAACTGATCTCATTTCAATAAAATAACAATTAACCAGCTTGAAATATTGCCAGAATGTGACACAAGAGTACTAAGAATGCATATGCAACAAAGCAAAACGTTTGTTTGATGAATACTATTATTAAAAATCATTGGTAAAACATACATTATCAAACTAACGAAAATAAATCATTTTAAAGCAAATGCACGATGTGAAGTACAATAAAATTAGTTATTTCTGTATGTACCAAAAACAAACATAAACAGTCAAGCTCCAAAGAGTTGATTTCCAATTTCACTCAAACTAGAACAGCAAAATGATGACACAAAACAAAATGGAATTAAAAGGTTGCCTAAACAATACCCAAATAAAATATCTTTAAATCCACAGAAATGATCACCGTAATTTGACCTTCAAAGGCCCAAAAAATTGCTTTCAAATTTGAATGTAAGAACAACAGTCTTAGCCCAGTAATGTTAATAAGAAGAACACAGTTTCTAATCAAATAAAATATGCCTCTCACCTTCAACATCTGTTAATAAATTTATTGGAAAAATACAATGGCTAATTCAATATAGGAGATAGAAAAGATAAGATGTTTAGTTTTACGAAATACCTAATAAAATACTCTGACAATGGCCCAAGCACGGTCGGATGAGGGTTTGATGTCCACTTTCACCACAGCAACTTTTCAGTTAAAGGAAGGTCATTGATAGTAAAGTAGTTACAGCTAAGGTTTATAAATTAAATAAGCGCAATTAGGACAGCAATAGTGCAGTATGGTGTTGAATTATGTCTAGTTCTTGCATCATTAAATAATTATGTTCCCTAATTCTGAGCGCTCATTTTCTACAACTGGCAGATGCTTAGTTTCATTATCAACAGCTGTTCACTGTGAGCATATTATTCACAATGAAGGTGTCCACTCTCTTCCACATCCCTAGTCTAGTATTAGTAGCCCCTAACCAGCACACACCACACAACTGTTATTGCATATCTCTGAAGCATTTCTATTCAGTTGTTATTGCATATCACTGAAGCATTTCTGCTCAGTTGTTATTGCATATTGCTGAAGCATTTCTGCTCAGTTGGAAGTCATATCGCTGAAGTATTTCTTCTATGTTGGAACTGCATATCATTGAAGCATTTCTGCTCAGTTGGAATTGCATATTGTTGAAACATTTCTGCTCAGTTGTTATTGTATATCGCTGAAGCATTTCTGCTCAGTTGTTATTGCATATCGCTGAAGCATTTCTGCTCAGTTGGAAGTGCATATCTCTGAAGCATTTCTGCTCAGTTGGAATTGCATATTGTTGAAGCATTCCTGTTCAGTTGGAATTGTATATCCCTGTAGTATTTCAGCTTATTTGAAATTGCACATCATTGAAGCACTTCTGCTGAGTTGGAAGTGCATATTGCTGAAGTATTTCTGCAATGTTGGAATTGCATATCATTTAAGCATTTCTGCTCAGCTGAAATTGTATATAAATCACGTCACATAAGATTAATGCCCTCTGCAGTAAGACAGTGAACAGTTTGTCGTAAATCCATCCTTACAAAACTAAAAATATGTGATTTTATAAGGTTATTGACAGCATGTGTTGTAAATATGAGCAGTGTTAAAAAAAGAATTGGGAAGCTCTTTTGGGGTTTTAAAGCAACATAGATAGTGCTGAAGTTAATGCAAAAGTAAAACTATACTTTACTGAAGACATGATATGACTAAGTCTCCGTGGCGAAGTGGTCAAGCTGTTTGGCTCGGACTCCGAAGGTTGTGGGTTCGATTCCGGGCCACGTCCCTCGGTTCACGAGTTAAAATTTTTTGAGACTCCTGTGGGTCGTCGCTAGAGCTACAGAGTTCATGCTTTGTGCGACACTTTCCGCATTGCGGAAAGAGACCAAGCCATGTGGGATAAACCCCGGTGCAATGAAGTCAACCCTGTCGACTTTTTATAGAAGAAGAATGATAATAAAGAAGAAAACAATTTCCAGACACAGTGAAAACATCCATATACCAGCAAGTCAGTATAATGAAACACATGTTTACCTCGAGAGTTTCAGGTCCAAAGTATTTATTCTTCTCCCACAGCTCCAGCAGCTAAACATGAAACAAAAAAAACAAAAAAAAATGAAATATGTGTAATTGTGCACAAAATACAACTGTTACATAGATCACAATCTTAACTTTACAAAGGTTCACAATCCGTAACTTTAAACACACACATGTATACACTCTCTACCGACAGTTATTTATTTTGGTGATTGAGTATTGTCTGGGGTTGTCCATAATATCACAGAGCAGATGACAGAGATGTGCATGAAAACTAAAGCCACGAGAGTCATCTTGGGGTTGACAAATGGCATGTCCAATGTGTGCATGCAGCAAACACTTGCTTTGCTGTCCATATGTGATAGGCACAAGGTGATCCAAGCAAGGATGTACCTTTGGGTCATGGCAGACAAGGAGCATCCTCTTCACATTTTTCGGGATACCAGTGGGTCTGTGGTGAGAGGCAAGAGGAGTGGGTGAGGTGTCACTGCAAAGGTTTAGAGACACTTGAGTAAAAGAAGAGAGTCTGGCATATGATACCATGACTTCCCGCATGAGAATGGATAGTGAGGCTGTAACAGCAATATTCTGGTGGTTGGAGAGTACTACAGTCTCACATGATTGTGTTTGTAATGGAAGCAGACCAACATAAAAAGAAGAGCCAATTTCAATACTTGGTGCAAAGGTGAAAAGAGTTAAACTTGTGGCCCTGGTCGGGGAAAAAAATAAGTGTAAATAAGCTCATTACATGTAACTACCATTAAATTCACCCACAACAGTGAGATCTAAAATGACTGGTGATCGTGTGAGACAATGAAACATGACGGCATATGCTTACCGGCATGGCATATGATGATGATGATGAATATGAAGTAGAAACATGTTTCCGACAAAATGAGAAGCCAAGTACAATTCCTGACAAAATAAAAAATGCTATAAATAACAAGATGCGTTCCTTCATTCAACTGATCTGGTTTACCTTATTCAGTTTCTGAACCTTGTCTTCATCGGCACTGAGGCTTGACGTGCAGAAGATTGGAACAACAACAGTTTCTAATGCCCTTCGAAGGTTCTCTACATTGCGTCGGACGCTGAAATCCATTCAAGATTAAATCCATTCAAAGAAGTAACAAGTCAACATGTCTGTATATTGTCATTCACCCTCATAAATGTACATATTTCTCCTTTATGCTGTGACATGAAGACAACTGTGTAATTCTTTAGAATAAGCTTGAAAAAATATAGAACAGTGTAAATTGTTTTCAAATGTAAAATAAAGGAGGTAACATTATCTTCTTCTTCTTCTTCTGCGTTCATCCGCAGTTTTTGTTTTCCGGACGTGCCTGTTTACCGCAGAGCTGTGTTCTTGCGCCGTTAGGGCGACACATCTGACTTCTGCGGGCATTTGTTGACCGGGTTAATGTTCCCGGGTAACATTATCCTATTTCCAAGTCTTTAAGGCAAAGAGAGGATATGATGTTGCAGGCTGATATTTTTGCCACCTGAAAAGTCACGTGATCTGTATTACATTGGATAAGTTTACCTTTCAAAACAAATTTTTAGTACTCATTTAAGGAGTCAAGACTAGCCCTAGAGACTGGTAAAAACAGAATCCCTTATTTATAGGTGACCGATCCAGAACAGGGAATAACAGTCCATGGGAATATCGATACATGAAGCCCATAACCTGGCACTCTCCTGCTGTTTATACTTCACCTCGACACCGCAAGGTACAAGAGGAACATGATGAGATGAGATGAGATGACATCCAGAACTACTCAATCAGACAGTGCAATAACTACTAGAGGAACCCTAACATTATTTTCTTTTCATCAAAAACAGCTGTAGAAAATCAGTAAAATATCTCGAGGAATTAACTCAAAAATGTTATAGTCACAGCTTGTGTATATATACTTCTGGAAAACTCACAAATAATTTTAACTCTTAAGTATGTATGTCCCCTTAAAGTACTGGAGGGTATGGTAAATTCAATCATGGCCTCAACTCAGTGAAGGGAAACGCCCGGCTGCATCTCCTAGTGGCGGAGGGCAGGAAACATATAGGAGTGTTTAAAACATACTTCAGGGACCAAGTATCCACAATTCTGCATCTGAGCATACCAGGTCACACATACCCTGACAGCAAGGAATTGCTGTCAAAGGCAGAGATCTCAAACCACCCTAATGGGTATGGAAGTCAAGGGGAAATCACCCTAGAATTTCCCAAAGAATAAGTTTATGAACATGTCATAAATCTGGAATAGAGAAGTGACATATTCAAAGACTTTCTACTGGTCTGTGGACTGAATGACCAGATATGAACAAATGTTTGGATACTCTCTTTGGTAATATGATCTTTTACCACTGGTCCATGTTCTCTAATGCTACTATTTGACATTACTGTTATTCAATCAATCATGTGCCATGCCGGAAAGCGTGGGCGGTCATGACTCGCCATTTCACTCGATCACCAGTGTCGTGGATCAGCTCAGTGTTCCTGTCCCGTCCATGCCATGTGGCCAAGCCATCCAGGTATTTTCCTCTCGGTCTTCCTCTTGGTCTGTTCCCTTCGATCTTGCCAGTTGTCACCAAGTTCTCCAATCCATTTCTTCTCATAACATGTCCAAAAAATTTTGACTGTCTACGTCTAATTTCTCTAATCAGTTTACGATGTTCATTTGTCTCCTGTAGTACTTGGTCATTGGTTTTTCTGTCTGTCCATGGTATTCTTTGCATTTTCCTCAGAAACCACATTTCTGCAGCCATCAGATGCTTTTCAGCTTGACTGCTCAATGTCCAAGTTTCACATCCATACAAAAGAACAGGCTCTATGTATCCCCTCAACACTCTTTTTCTCGTTTCAATTGACATCTTTTTATTGGTCAGAATGTTTTTCATCTTGCTAAAGGCTACTTTCGCCATGGCGATTCTTGTTCTAATCTCTTCAAGGCATCTCCCATCAGATATTATGACTGTTCCAAGATAATTGTACCGATTCACTTGTTGAAGAATATTTCCATTTACTTGTATATTACATTGTGGCACTTCTTCCTTCCTAGTGACGACCATAACCTTTTAGTCTTTTTACAATTTAATTCTAACCCCAGTTGCTCACTGTGTACAACAACCGCATCTACTAATTGTTGCAGGTCCAGCGCATTGTCTGCAATTAATACTGTATCATCTGCATATCTAATATTATTGATGTTTCGTCCTCCAATGCTGATTCCATTTATATCCTCTACATTTCTGAAAATATTTTCACTGTATGGGGAAAAAAGATCTGGAGACATCACACATCCCTGCCTAACACCTCTCTTAATTGGCTGATACTGTCCCACTTCATTATCAATCCTTATTGCAGCTTGTTGTTTCCAATATATGTTTTTTATAAGTCTAATGTCTTTCCCATCAATTTGTAGATCTGCAAGCATATCTACCATGTTGACATGTCTAACTCTATCAAAAGCCTTTGTATAGTCAATAAAGCAAAGATGTATATCCTTGTTTACTTCCATAGCACGTTCAATAACTGTTCGCAGCATATACACAGCATTTACTGTACCCTTTCCTTCTACAAACCCACATTGTTCTTCCCCTATTTCAGGTTGTATCTTCTTCCTCACTCTTTGGATGTGACTCATTATACTAATTGTTCTATGTTGATCACATTCCAAGGCTCCTGATTTCTTTGGGATTGCAATAAATACAGAGTTACATAATTCAGGAGGTATATCTCCAGTATCATGTTCCCGCCCCAGGCCCAGACGGCATCCGATATGGTGACCTACTGGTGATATCAGATGATGACATGGAAGAACTGGCCAGAGAATTCAACACCAGTATCCAGAGGGGTCAGGTCAAAGAAGAATGGCTACACAGCTACTTGCTGTCGCTGCCAAAACCGAACAAAGACCATTCCAAGATAAGCGGCTACAGAATCATTACGATGCAGAATACTGTTGGCAAGCTACTGGAGAAAATTGTAGCACACAGACTTGCTTGGGACTTGGAACAGCTCGGCTGCTTCCCGCCCACACTTGGAGGATACAGACGCAACAAAGAGTCATGGCTGAATGCGGCAGTCTTTGCTCAAGATGTTTATGAAGGATTTCAGGTCAGAGAAGAGACATGTGCGGCCGCCATAGACATAGAGGATGCATATAACAGAGTATCTTTCGAGCACTTGACGCAAACCCTCCTCAGACTGAAAGTGCACCCTCACCTTGTACGTTGGATAGCTGCAGTTCTGCTCCAAAGGAAGGTGGTGCTAAGATGCGGGAGTTGGTCTTCTGAGCCGATAACGATATGTCCAGGATTGTAGCAGGGTTCACCAATGTCACCAGTACTATTCAACGTGTATACGGTGCCGATCACTGAACAACAGTTGGACGGGAGGGGTAGGACTCTGTCATTCGTTGACGACATCCTCGTGTATCGACAGGGTCGAGATAGACAGGCGGTTGCCAATGATATGCAGGGCGAACTAGATCGAATTTCCTCATGGTGTGCTGATGCCGATGCCCTTGTCAACCCTGCAAAGGCAACGGTTACATGGTTCTCACTAAACAACCATATTGTGAAAACAGACCTGCCGGCAGTAAGAATGGATGGGAGCAGTTTGAGTAGAACCCAGTCAATGACATATCTTGGCGTGAGGCTTGATCGTAGCCTGTCCTTCAGAGATCATGTCGATTATGTCATAACGAAGGCTCGAAAAGGTTTGTCAGCAATGAGAGTCATGGCAACTGCCAATATCGAGCAAAGACTGCTAATACTTCTGTTCCAAGGACTTGTACTTTCACTGCATCGAGTATGCCCTGGCCATCCTCACTGTCAGCCCTACACAGATTGGAAGACTCGAAAAGGTACAAAACGAAGCCATGCGCATCATTTTGGGCTGCACGAGAGACACCAGCTGTGTAGCAATGAGATACCTCCTTGACTTCCCGACAATGGAACACAGGATCAAGATCTGGAGAGCTCGTGCATACTTAAAAATAAGTGCAGATGAGCAGCACCCTCTGCATGACGCTATATTCAGAGAAAAGGGTGACAGGCTAAAGAGGGGCAAATCATGGATGGGTCGGGCGGAAGATGTCGTCAGACAGGTCTGCAGTCTTACCAGTATCAACCCCGGCAAGGAATGGGTGCCGGTGCCTCCAGCCTTTAAGTGCACTTTCTCCTGCATTATCACACTCGACAGACGGTGCAGAGAGCAGAACCCTGCCGCTGTCAATGCAGAGGTTAACGCGCTCATCTATGAACACTCAGATAGCCCCGAAGTGCTCATCTATACAGATGGATCTGTTGTAAAGCAGCAGAGAAGTGCGTGGGCATTTACAGCCCGTTCAGCTGGGCCGAACCGTTCAAGAATCCAGTGGTGCCCACTCTATGACCACGAGCAGCATGACGATGGAGGTGATGGCAGTTACACAGGCTTTCATATGGCTGGAATCACAGCATTATACCAACGTGTGTGTACTAAGTGATTAAATGAGCATGATTCAGAAGGTCGAAGCTGGATCTGTACGTAGACAGTGGACTGAATCGCTGCGGAAGTCTGTTGTCCGTAAAGTCACCTTCATCTTCGTCCCGGGACATGCGGGAGTCAAGGGAAATGAACGAGCTGACAAACTGGCTGGCTCTGCATCCCCCCTGTAGATGGCCAGCCCATGGATCGTGCCGATGTTATTAACGTCCTTAAAGATTTGGCGAGAACAGAGGATTTTGACGTCAGTGATTCCACATCGCTGTCCAGGATGAAAGACCTGGGAGTAAGAATCGGCACAGCCAGACGCGAGAGGTACATCGGGAAAACAAAGTGCCTCGTCAAGCAACACAGAACTGGCACTATTAGCCACCGTTCGCTGATGCATATGCTGGGGGGAGGATCTGAGCACCTATGGACATGTCCGGAGTGCAACGAAGATACCCCAACTGATAACTGATAATTGATAATGTGTTCATCAGTCTGGTGACTTGCTCTAGTCCAAATTCTTCTAAAGCTTTAATCATTTCTGTTGTGATGTTATCTGCACCGGGGGCCTTGCCAGCTTTCATATGCTTAATAAACATTTCGAACCTCCATCTCCAAAATTGGCGGTCCTTCATTATTAAATCTAATATCATACTGTTCGTCTCTGTTATCATCATAAAGGTGTTTCACATAATCTGTCCATACATGTAGAATCTGGTCTTTTTCTATTATGATTTTGCCATCTTCAGTTTTTAGACACCCTGTTGATGTACTTGTTCTTTTATTAGTAAGTTCCTGAATTCTTTTGTGCACTAATTTGGTATTTTGACTGTTGTGTTGGTTTTCAATTTCTAAGCACTTTTCCTCAAGCCATGCTTCTTTTGCCTCCTTACATAATATTCTGACTTGACATGAGGTGTAAAATTTCTTCGTCATCCATTTCTTACGACCCACCTTCTTTAATTTTGGAATAGTTGTTTCTGCTATTACTGTATATATCTGTTGTTACGTGACCTTTATTTTAAACTCATAGATGTTTGGTTTTTGTATATTCATGATTCAAACACTGGAAACAACTAAACAGTAAAAAGAATATACATAATCTGCCTTCAGAATTTGGGAGACCATCAAGCTCTGTGCAAGATATTTTCTAGAAACAATCACAACATGTCTGTGTGTTGCCTGCAAAATAATGCAATGCTGAATAGCAAAATGTATCTAACTAGCAAATGAAAATGAAACTTTAAAAACTATCTTGTTTACTCTTGTTGCTTTTAACCTACCCTGGAGCACACAGATAAGTAGCTTCTACACTCATCATAAAACACATAAGACTATGTGGATTTGTCACACCAGACATTATGTATAGCGTGTTGAAACAGAAAATCTCACTTTGGATGTTAGAAAATGAGTAAATAAATACATTACAGCAACTGTAAGAAAGAAATAGAAAACATAACTGCTGCATGTAACAGTAAAAACAGTAAACTTCTTATTTTCCTTTTCGCCTCTCAGCATCAGAATATACAGGATCTGAAACAATCTGGATTTGTCCTTGAACAAAACAAGACAAATGAGAACTGTATTTTCAAAAATTAAAAATAGTTTATGCAATAAGTTCTGCCACTAGAAGCTAGATAAAGAGGTCATGCTTGTTACATATAACCAATGTTAACATGGGGCCGTGAATCCTGGACAATTAGTAAGCAAGAACAAAAAATCAAATGAAGTAAAAAAAAAAAAAAAAATGTGATTTTGCAGAAGAATGCTGAAGATACCTTGGATAATCAAATTAAGAAATCACTTTAACTACATTCAGGTTCACATCTAGAGGTGCATGAAGAAGTTCTTAGACTGCCATACTTCATACCACAGGTATATTGGTAGCAAAAGCGTTCCAGAGGCATGAAATGGAATATTGCTTGGCTAGCAAATCTATTACATGGAAAGTCCGAATCAAAAGCTCGTTGTATGGGCGTCATCAAAGGTGGAAAAAGCGTCACATGGTACGAAATGGAATATTGCTTGGATAGCAAATCCATTAAGTGGAAAGTCTGAATTGAAAGCTCACTGTGTGGATGTCATCTGCAGACTACATTCTTCTGGTTTCCGGAGGAACAGCCTATGGTGAACGGAAGGCCCAGTATACGGAAGTGATGCTAAGCAGCCATGTGCAGGACGTGACCATTCCTTGGGTGAGCCCAGTACCAGAGCGCTGTGTGTTGGCTCTGCAATTATGGAAGCCTTCTTGGATAGCGGGGAATGCCCATGATCTGCCCCTGCCTTCCCCTTGAGGGCTGACCAGGATGTCTTTGGCTGTTCTAAATGGGCCAACTGGGATGGGGGATGACACCACAACAGTGAGAGTCAAACGTCCTTAGAAACCCCCGGGAAGGTTAACCCGGTCAACAAATGCCCGCAGAAGTCATATGTGTTGGCCTAATGGCGCAAGAACGCAGCTCTGCTGTAAACAGGCACAACGCAATCATGTCCAAAAAACCCGGGAAAGTTAACCCGGTCAACAAATGCCCGCAGAAGTCGGATGTGTCGGCCTAATGGCACAAGAACGCAGCTCTGCTGTAAACAGGCACAACACAATCACGTCCGGAAAAAAAAACTCCGGATGAACGCAGCAGAAGAAGTTGTCCAAAAAAAGTCTCCGGATGAATGCAGAAGAAGAAGAAATTAGGAAATCTTAATGTCTTGAAAAAACGAAACTAAAGCTAAAATGCAGACATGGCAAATTATCACAAACATCAGAAACAGGCAGTGAAATTTTTTTACCACATTATGAGAAGAAAAATAGTGGAACATATTGTAACAACTGGAAAGATTTATAGAAAAAATAAAGGAAGAAAATAAAGGAAGATTCTTGATAGTTTTTCACCAAGTAATGAGAAAATATACCCTTTAACCATGGCATGGACAATATTACTTTTCACCATAAAAAATGAGTAAAATGTTAAGGACCCTTTCACATGCCTTAAGGTGCACTGAGCATGTGGTGCTAGAGCAATATTTATTTAGACCAATGAACACTCCAGGGGTGATGTGGTCAGTGTCATCTCGGCCATCTTTACACCCCAAGAAATTTCCTCGTATCCCATTTAGGCTGGCAGCCTGGGAACCCAGGTCAATTCTTACAATCTACCTCCAATGCAGATTTAAACCCATAACAATTGGGCCGGTAGGCAAGCCAAGCCTGTTGCCACTAAAGTACCATGGCTCCCTTTCAACATGGAATGGGGAAATATGGCCTTTCAACATGGCATAGAAAAGCATCAGAACAGAAATTGTTACATTCTGTTTGAAATTATGAGATATAGAGATGTGTGATCACACATGCCAGTTGGTAAGACATTTGATGATGATGATGATGATGATGATGATGATGATGATGATGATGATGATGATGATGATGATGATATTAGTGCTACTGCGTAACAATCTGGAAGAATATAAGTATACATTATTGACATTAAACTTACCAATGGTGCATGACATCATTGATAAGGTAAATAAGGTGGAGTCTCAGCTGGAATGGGGCTTCTTTTGAGGTGATCCTAAGAGACATTGAGCTGGTTAGTGTAATTATATCGAAGTCACATGTGAAAGATCATTATTTTTAGCATAAAGTGCAAGAAAAATTTGGTCAACCAATGAAACAGTCCAACAAATAATGCAGATGAAGCTGTGAATCAAAAACTTAAAAGGAAATTATGATAAATTAGAAGCAGAAATAGTTAAAGCAGCAGGAATTACTTCTTCAACAGGTCACAAAATTTAGTTGACTTTGTGTTGAAATGTGTAAGACTTCTTTGACAAGTCACTCAATTTAGTTGACTTCCTGTTTATTGAATAGGCCAGAACCTACTATACATAGGACACATAACATCCTTCTGCCCTTTATTCTCCATTGGAAAATGGGTCCCAAACAATCGCTTGCCAGGTTGTCCTATCTGTTATCTCCTATAGCTCCCTACATATCCTCCTCATATAACAGTTCAAACACTGCAGATGCCAATTCTAGAGATTTTCCTGGGTGAAAGGAGAAAAGTGGGCCCACAAGATTTTATGTGATTTTCTCTGCAATGGATCATACTTCTTGAAAAATCAGAGATCCTGAATCCTTTAACTTTCTGATTCCTCACCTCTTCTAGAGGAGTCTCCTTCCATCTTGGTTGGCTGAATTATTATTCTTTTCTATATATAGACTTCATAGATGGTTGGATTTTGCGGCTGAAGTTTTCTATGGGATGGGGGTAGCCAGCCCCAGGCTAAGCCTGCTCAGTGGCCTCTTACATCATACATGGTAGGCTAGTGTTACTATTCTTTGCTTCCCTTACAGGCCCCTGTAACACATGGGCAAGGACACAGTAAATAGATATTGCATGTTCTTTTTTACAGGACACTGCAATCAATCCCAGCATTTATTGGCTGCTCATAATTTTACTAGGAGATTGTACTTTCTGTAATTTGCAGTTATTTTCTGACCAAGAAGTCAACATTTCAGTTCTATTGGGCTGTGTGTGAAATCAACCAACTATACTGCCGTCAGCAGAGCAAGTTTCAGTGTGAGTGGGTTAAACCTTTCGTCCACGCTGAGGACACATAGCATTAGCAGAAAATGGCAATAAGCATGTGTTCAATATTCTTTCCTTAGTGTTTCGTACCTCTTCAGGAAATACTGAGCCAGAGCATCACAAAACTTGTCCGATGAAATTCTCTGCATGATCCAGTTCTTGCCAGACTGAAATAGGAGGAGATTTTGATAACGTCCTCTCAATGGCGGCAATAAACACGACATGCACACAAAATATGTGTTCCTAAAAGCTTATAAAAATGTTCATAAATATTCATGTTAATTCATTAATGGGTTAGGGTAGTACATTCACATAACATCTGGGTTCAAATAAGTGGCCGATTTTATTTGAACTATATGTTTCAGTTCAGATTTGTAAAGGATGGGTAGACTGAATGTTGAGCACAAAGCCATATTATCAGGGGTAGAAGACTATGGAAACAGATTATGACTGCAGCCATATCACCAGTGGTAGAGAACTATGGAAACAGTGTGACTGCAGCCATATCATCAGAGTTAGAGAACTAGGAAACATTATGACTGCAGCCATATCATCGGGGGTAGAGAACTATGGAAACATTGTGACTGCAGCCATATCATCAGAGGTAGAGAACTATGGAAACATTGTGACTGCAGCTATATCTTCAGAGGTAGAGAACTAGGAAACATTACGACTGCAGCCATATCATCAGAGTTAGATAACTATGGAAACATTGTGACTGCAGCCATATCATCAGAGGTAGAGAACTATGGAAACATTGTGACTACAGCCATGTCATCAGAGTTAGATAACTATGGAAACATTGTGACTACAGCCATATCATCAGAGTTAGATAACTATGGAAACATTGTGACTGCAGCCATATCATCAGAGGTAGAGAACTATGGAAACATTGTGACTACAGCCATGTCATCAGAGTTAGATAACTATGGAAACATTGTGACTGCAGCCATATCATCAGAGGTAGAGAACTATGGAAACATTGTGACTACAGCCATATCATCAGGGGCAGAGAACTATGGAAACATTATGACTGCAGCCATATCATCAGAGGTAGAGAACTATGGAAACATTGTGACTGCAGCCATATCATCAGAAGTAGAGAACTATGGAAACATTGTGACTGCAGCCATATCATCAGAAGTAGAGAACTATGGAAACATTGTGACTGCAGCCATATCATCAGGGGCAGAGAACTATGGAAACATTGTGACTACAGCCATATCATCAGGGGCAGAGAACTATGGAAACATTGTGACTACAGCCATATCATCAGAGGTAGAGAACTATGGAAACATTGTGACTGCAGCCATATCATCAGAAGTAGAGAACTATGGAAACATTGTGACTGCAGCCATATCATCAGGGGCAGAGAACTATGGAAACATTGTGACTACAGCCATATCATCAGGGGCAGAGAACTATGGAAACATTATGACTGCAGCCATATCATCAGAGGTAGAGAACTATGGAAACATTGTGACTACAGCCATATCATCAGAAGTAGAGAACTATGGAAACATTGTGACTGCAGCCATATCATCAGGGGCAGAGAACTATGGAAACATTGTGACTACAGCCATATCATCAGGGGCAGAGAACTATGGAAACATTATGACTGCAGCCATATCATCAGAGGTAGAGAACTATGGAAACATTGTGACTACAGCCATGTCATCAGAGTTAGATAACTATGCAAACATTGTGACTACAGCCATATCATCAGAGGTAGAGAACTATGGAAACATTGTGACTACAGCCATATCATCAGGGGCAGAGAACTATGGAAACATTATGACTGCAGCCATATCATCAGAGGTAGAGAACTATGGAAACATTGTGACTGCAGCCATATCATCAGAAGTAGAGAACTATGGAAACATTATGACTGCAGCCATATCATCAGAAGTAGAGAACTATGGAAACGTGACTGCAGCCATATCATCAGAGGTAGAGAACTATGGAAACATTGTGACTACAGCCATATCATCAGAGGTAGAGAACTATGGAAACATTGTGACTACAGCCAAATCATCGGGGGTAGAGAACTATGGAAACATTGTGACTGCAGCCATGTCATCACAAGTACAGTACTATGGAAACATTGTGACTACAGCCATATCATCAGATGTAGAGAACTATGGGAACATTATGACTGCAGCCATATCATCGGGGGTAGAGAACTATGGAAACATTGTGACTACAGCCATATCATCAGAGGTAGAGAACTATGGAAACATTGCGACTGCAGCCATGTCATCAGAGGCAGAGAACTGTGGAAACATTGTGACTACAGCCATATCATCGGGGGTAGAGAACTATGGAAACATTGTGACTACAGCCATATCATCAGATGTAGAGAACTATGGGAACATTATGACTGCAGCCATATCATCGGGGGTAGAGAACTATGGAAACATTGTGACTACAGCCATATCATCAGAGGTAGAGAACTATGGAAACATTGTGACTGCAGCTATATCTTCAGGGGTAGAGAACTATGGAAACAGATTGTGGCTGCAGCAGAAATCTCAGGCAGTGGCAGAAGAAAATAACAAAGGAGTAGATGTCCCTAAATGGTGCAGTGTGTAAAACTAGTGCAGGTAAGGATGTAACCAGATTAATTCAAAAGCATTGTTTACAAACTCCACATGCCATAAATATATTTCCTTCTTAAATTGCTGTGTGTATTAATATAATAGGCATGGTAGCATAGTTGATATGAACTGTGCTGATAATGCCATGAGCATGGTGGGATGAGGGTTCAACTTCAGCTTTCATGGACTCGCAAAGTGAAGACATATACATCCATGCAATCAGGGTACATCAATAGAACTATGGTGTTTGTACTCTGTACAATGCTTTCGGCAGGCTGCTTTGCAGAAAGAAGACGGAGTCATATGGGATAGAACCTAGTACCCCGGGAAGGTTAACCCGATCAACAAATGCCCGCAGAAGTTGGATGTGTCTGCCTAACGGCGCAAGAACGCAGCTCTGCTGTAAACAGGCACAACGCAGTCACATCTGAAAAACAAAATCCGGATGAACGCAGAGAAGAAGAAGAACCTAGTACAACAAAGTCCACCCTCTTGCCTGTAACCTTTCTATTAATTGCAGTTGTTAGGTAGATTAATACGTTTGGATATAAAAGTGTTAACATACTAACTATATGGGAATGAAGATGATAATTCTTTCAGTCCCAACATGCACCAGCAGACATAAAAAAATGAAGTTTGGGGAAGTAATTACAACAAAATCACAAGTGTATAAATTTCACAAGAGCCAAATATAAGCACCTTATGAAAAGGAAATGTTGTCAGACTTCTTTAGTGCAAAATTTAAAATCACACAAAACATATTATATGGCAGATATGATGATCAACCAATCACTTGCGGTGCATTTATTGGACAGAGTGAGTTAAAGTAACAGTTGAGATAGAGCAGTTTGATGTAACCATTTGCTGGGAGATCAGGTGTTAAGAAAAAAAATGATGCATGAAGTAATAATTGAATGCACAAGTTACTTGGTACAGAATAAAGCCAATAACAGGGAACAAAAGCCACTTTTGATGCTTCTGCTTCAATAATCACTTTTAAAAATATTTAAACCACATAATTAAGCCAAGATATAATGAAGTTAGGTACCCATCTCCCTTCCACACCACCTGTCCATTGTCCCCAGAAAAATAAAATAAATCTTTGGTAGGATGTATAGAGGGCTGAGTTGACAACTGCCACTGCTAGTTATTTTTAGATTAAAGATATTCAGGGAGCAAAGTCCACATGCATCAGATAAACATAGACCACAAGAACGAAAACATTACATTTTTAAACATCGAACAACTGACAAATATGTGTAGTCCCGAAAAGAATGATAAAAGGTTCAAAATAGACCTGGAACATATGTTTGTTTCACAAGCACTATGGAATACCACACACAAATGAATCACACACAACTTCCTAACAAGCCACATCAAGTTGCAAGCACTAATAAGTACGCCTATATATAAGACTCAAAGTATGTTTATGTGAACACAGACAGGTGTAAACTGACGTCATATAAATGCCGCATTTTCTTATCAGTCACTGGGTTCAAGGGAATAGTATGTGCAAACGCTGATGTGAAATAGAAATAATATGACCATGTAGTGAACACAAGCTGAGTCTAAGCTAGTTTGCAACAAAAAGAAGCAAGCCTGCATATAAATCTATAGCAGATGCTTTGTATTTTATGAAATACTAATTATTTCATTTAACCTAAGTCACATAATTATGAAGTTGAAGTGCTCAGCTCCCTTCCTTACCACCCTTTTGAACTCTAAGAACAGGCATATTTGTTATTTATTTTATGAGTCTGGATGGGTGTTGTGTATCTAATCAAATCATTTAACGGCATGAGATATAAACTCAGATACTAATCTGCAATCATAACAAGAGAATAAAGAAATTGAGAGTAGAAAGCCCACTAGACAATATGAAAATTTTAAACAGTAGTGACCACAGCGGGATTCAAATCTGCTGTCTGTAATCTCTTTATTTCTTTACTAAATTTCTATGAGTGCCGCTCAATACCTGTGAATTTATTTTTCATGAAAAAAAAAAGTTACAAACATTCAGTGCATGCTGAATGCATGTTACAAAAAACAAAGTATATAATAAGTACACACCAGTATTGCATCCTTGGTACAGGATTCTATAATGGGTTGGAAAGCCCCATTGAAGTCTTCAATGGTTAGATCACATTCTTGCAGCAGTGAAGACAGCTTGTCCTCCAGGCTTGTTACTATGGTGTCTTGAATTTGACTCTGTGTTAAGAACATTGAAATTCTCTGATGAAATACTGAGTGGCACTAACAGAGAATATAAAACTGAACTGGTTAAAACGACATCGGTAACCCGACCAGAAAGTGAGTCAGTAAGTGTCAGGAAGTCCGCATTGGAATTTGTCTACATAAATTCTGATATTAAAATTTACGGTTCTTCTACTTCTTCACATAAGCACTACTTGAGGTTTTCACCAATCCCTCATGATGTCTTGTAGAGTTGCTACTGTGGGCCAGATACTCAAATATTGTACTTCTTCTTCTTCTGCGTTCATCCTGAGTTTTTTTCCGGACGTGATTGCGTTTTGCCTGTTTACAGCAGAGCTGCATTCTTGCGCCGTTAGGCTGACACATCCGACTTCTGCGGGCATTTGTTGACCGGGTTAACCTTCCCGGGGGTTTCTTAGGACGTTTGACTATATTGTACTTCATTTACTGACTGATCTAATGTTAGCATTGAATGAATAATCTAATGACAGACTGCAATGATAAAGTTATACAATGTTAAACTGCAATGATTAAATGATCTCATGCTAGACTGCAATGACTGAAAGGTCTAATATTAGACTGCAATGATTATGTGAGGAAATGTTAGACTGAAATATAATTAAGTGATCGCATGTGTGACTGCATTGACTGAATTATCTAATTTTAGACTTCAATGACTGAATGACCTAATCTTAGACATCAATGACTGAATGATCTAATCTTAGACAGCAATGACTGAATGATCTAATCTTAGACAGCAATGACTGAATGATCTAATATTAGATTGATGATCTAATATTAGACTACAATGAATGACTGAATGAACTAATGTTAAACTGTAATGACTGAATGACCTTTTTCTTCTGCGTTCATCCAGAGCTTTTTCAGACATAATTGTGTTATGCCTGTTTACAGCAGGGCTGCGATACTAGCGCCTTTCTGCCGACACATCCGACTTCTGCGGGCATTTGTTGACTGGGTTAACCTTCCCGGGTGAAAGTGAATGATCTCATCTTAGACTACAATGACTGAATGATCTAATGTTAGACTGCATTGGCTGAATGATCTGATCTTAGACTACAATGACTGAATGATCTAATGTTAGACTGCATTGTCTGAATGATCTGATCTTAGACTGCAATGACTGAATGCTCTGATCTTAGACTGCAATGACTGAATGATCTAATGTTAGACTGCATTGTCTGAATGATCTGATCTTAGACTGCAATGACTGAATGCTCTGATCTTAGACTGCAATGACTGAATGATCTAATGTTAGACTGCACTGGCTGAATGATCTGATCTTAGACTGCAATGACTGAATGATCTAATGTTAGACTGCATTGGCTGAATGATCTGATCTTAGACTACAATAACTAAATGATCTAACATACCTGCCGCTGCTGCATGAGAACCTGGTACTGAGCTGCCAGGTTGTTCTCACTCTGGGACACCTGCTCCTGTATGTGTGCCTGCAGCTGTGTCACTTGGGCTTGTGCCTGGGCAGTGGGAATAACATTAATTACCAGCTAATTATGAACGCTCAGTGATTGTTGCATCACATATGTACATGCATGAATCAGTTCAGCTTGATTGGTTTGATCATTTCATTGTGACCGAATTAGCCCAAAGTAAGTAAAGGAACTTTTTACACACCTTAGGAACATTGGACATCCAAATGTGTATGGACCAATCAACTCTCGGTGGGTGATGTGGTCAGCATCACGAGGCCACTTCACTTCTCCAGACATTTCCTGGTGCCCATTTTAGGCTGGGCCGACCTGGCAGCTCAGGTCATTTTTAAAAATCTGTCCCGATGCAGATTTGAACCCATAACCACAGGGTCAGCAAGCGAGCGTCTATCCCCGTACTACCACAATTCCCAGAACATGATATGCCAAAAACAAACTACACATTATAAGTAAACAGTATTCATTATATTGAAACAGCTATCCAAAAGTTACTGAGTTGTCTATTCTCGGCAGACCAATGGAAAATCACATATTTATTTAATGTAATAGTTGCGTTTCTGAACAACGTTGTGATAAGCAAATTAACAAGAAAATACAAAGTCTATGGGGACAATGACTTTTGAGGCATAATACCCAAAATCTTCACAAGTAATACAAATAAAAATAAGACTGGAACTTGAAATTAATGATCATCATCGTCATTATGTGTCTGCTGATAAGCGTGGGCAGTCATGTTTCGACATCTCGCGTGATCACCAAAGTCATGGATCAGCTCAGTGTTCTTGTCTCGACCATACCTTATGGCCAAGCCATCCAGGTATTTACTTCTTTGCCTTCCCCTTGTTGTCTTCCCTTCGATCTTTTCCAATTATCACCATGTTCTCCTATTTATGTCTTCTCATAATGTGGCCAAAGATTGTGACCGTCTACGCCTAATTTCTTTAATCAGTTTTATGGTTTTCATTTGTTTCTCATAGGACTTGGTCATAGGGATGGATTTATTCATTTCTTGCGTGTAATTGGTGTGCCAGGATGTAAAACCAGGAGTTTCTACTCAAGATCTGCGCGGGTGCTACGGAGTTCGTGCATCGAGCGAAGCCATCCTTGAGTGAATTTTCAGCAGCGTGTGTGGTTCTCAATCAAAAGTCTGTGTTTACGTTTTTTCAACATGGCGGAACAACGTGTGTTTTCCGAAGGATCAGCAGTCAACATACCGAAGCGGCGTGGTAACCGCGCAGGGAAAAAGAAGCCAGGTAAGCGCGGTGGCTTGAGACGTTTTAGACTCAAGTGTCACCGTCTAGGACTCAGGAACATCCGTATTCTATATTGGAACTGTGCCAGTGTAAAACAACGGGGCTCTATTTTAGAAACCCTAGTTTACAGGAACGACATTGTAGCACTCCAGGAGACGAGACTGGGCGATCAGCTACTCCGAATTGCCGGCTTCAAATGTTTCTATAACAGACGACATCTGGGAACGGCGATTCTCGTTCGCGACAGCATGGTGGCGTCAGAGCTAGACATGTCCAGTTGGAACAGTGACGATATACAAATACAGGCGTTGAGAGTTCATTCCAGTATACCATTCGTGTTGGTTAATGTTTATGCCCGCAATGCGAGTGTGGACGCCCAGAAGTGGCAGTGCTTAAGTGGCATATTAGGCCACGAGAGAAATGTTATTTTCTGTGGTGACTTCAACGCTAAAGGCAGATCATGGGGAAACACTTCCTCCAATACACAAGGGGAGGAGCTCGAGACTGCACTGGAAACCATCGACCTGGTTTGTATCAACAGTGGCTGTGTCACCAGGACAGCAAGCCGTCCTGGCGATGAGGACAGTGCTATTGATCTGGCGCTAGTTTCACCTTCACTCACTACAGTGTGTAGATGGGGTGTCCTAGGACACCATGGCAGCGACCACCACCCATGCAGCATATTGGTGGAGAAAGGCAGAACCAGGCAGCACAAGCTAAAGGTAAAGACGTTCCAGTATGACAGTACAGGGCAAGATGTGGTGAGTAAAATAAGACGTGACAAGCGCAGAACGTTTCAGGGCAGGAAGAAAAGGAAAAAAAGCTGGGAGCAGCCACCGTGGTGGAGTTTCGAGGTGGAGAAGGCTTGGGTGGATAAGCGTAGTGCTGTAAGGAGATGGCAAAATGCCAAGAAGAACAGAGCTGGTCATCCTAGTCCCTGCTTGCACTTAGAAAGAGAGATGCACACAAAAGTAAGCTATTTCAAAAAACTGGTCACGGTGGTTAAAAGCGAAAAATGGGCAGAGGTGTGTCAAAGAGTAAGCACAGACAAGTCACTGAAATTGTTCTGGCGACTACATAAAAGCATGAGTGGTGTAGTCAAGAATAAGAGCATTTCTGACTTCCAAGGTGCTGACCTCATCTGGCAGAGGACTGACGAGGACAAGGGCAAAGCCCTCTTTGAACGCTACCTTGAGCAGAGCAACCAGACAGACATGGGAGGCCGGAATCTGGCCAAGGAGGTCACCTCAGACAGATGCAAGGCCCAGGACACTTCGGATGAAGACACAGTGACAGTGAAAGAAATCAAGGCTGTGCTTCGACGATCAAAAAACAGTGCTCCAGGTCCTGATGGCATAAGATACGACGACATAAATAGGTGTACCGACAATGAGCTAGAGAAACTAGCAGACATGTACAACAACAGTATAGGGAGTGCTAGCATCAAGGAGGAATGGTTACACAGCTATCTGATTCCCTTGCCGAAGCCTGACAAAGACCACAAGAAAATTCAGGGATATCGAATTATAACCATGCAGAATACAATAGGCAAGCTGCTGGAGAAGGTAATTGCCAGGAAAATATCAAGCCAACTAGAGAGGCAAGGTGTTTTCCCACCTACCCTGGGTGGGTACCGTCCAAAAAGAGAAACCTGGACCAATGCAGCAGTCTTTGCCCACGATGTCTATGAAGGTTTCCACTCAGGCACTGAAACCGTTGCTGCAGCGATTGATCTTGAGGACGCATACAACAGAGTACCACTGGATTTTTTAATGTTTCAGCTTCTTGAACTAAACGTAAGTCCATTCCTCCTTAGTTGGATCGCTGCAGCTCTCTTCCAACGGAAAGTAGTTTTTAGATGTGGCAGTTGGACTTCGGAACCAACAACAATAAATCCTGGCCTACCACAGGGATCACCATTATCTCCGGTACTGTTCAACGCCTACACAGTGAGAATCACCAGTGAGCAGATCACTGGACCTGGCAGGACATTGTCATATGCCGATGATGTTTTAGTGTATCGTCAGGGTAAGGATAGAGAGGAGGTTGCTGTGGAACTACAAACCGAACTCAATCGCATAAGTACTTGGTGTGATGAAGCTGGGGCAATGGTCAACCCAACTAAGGCAACAGTGACTTGGTTCTCGTTGAATAATCATATTGTCAACAATCCAACACCAACTGTAATGCTGTGTTCAGAGACGGTGGAAAGAACGCAGGCAATGAATTACCTGGGGATACGGTTTGATCGAAGCCTTGCTTATAATGTGCACATAGACCAGGTGATAACAAAGGCCAAGCGGGGTTTGGCAGCGATGCGGGTGATGGCGGCAGTAAACTGTGAGCAGCGCCATCTATGTCTTCTGTACGAGGGGCTGGTCATGTCTGTTTTGGAGTATGCAATGGCAATCCTGACTGTCAGCCATAAGCAGATAGAAAGGATGGAAAGGATACAGAATGAAGCTATGCGCATTATTCTTGGATGTACAAGAGATACAGCATGCAGGGCGATGCGCTACCTTCTTGATTTTCCAACCATTGAAGAGAGAATGCAAGTTTGCAGGGCACGTGCCTACCTCAGAATTAACGCAAACACACAGCATCCACTGCATAGTGAAATTAGGAAGGTGAAGGGCAGCAGGTTAAAAAGAGGACGGTCGTGGATGGGTCAAGCCGAGGACATTCTTCAACAGGTGTGTTCACTTGAGGACTTAGAACCTGGCGAGGAGTGGGTGCAAGTGCCAACAGACTTCTGCACATCCTTTTCAGTTTGCATCCAACTAGATAGAAAATGCAGACAAGAAAATCCGGCTGCTGTTGAGGCTGAAGTACAAGCGTTGATTTTCGAGAATTCGCTAGACAGTGACGCGGTCATCTACACAGATGGGTCGGTCGTCCGACATGTGAGAAGCTCATGGGCCTTTACAGCTCGGGCCGGAGGGAGAATTGTGAAGGAGGACTCTGGTGCTTTCACTGAAACCACAAGTAGCCTGACCATGGAAGTCATGGCAGTAAGTAAAGCAATAACATGGCTCGAGACACAGACATTCACTAGGGCTTGTTTCCTTAGCGACTCAATGAACATGATCAAGAGGATAGAGGAGGGGTCGATTCGAAGAGAATGGTTGCTGCCTCTGAAGCGGTCTCGGCTGGCAAAGATTAGTTTCATCTTCGTGCCAGGGCATGCAGGAGTACAAGGAAATGAGCGGGCTGACAAGCTCGCAGGTGAGGCTACTGTTGAGGGCGGACGCGCCATGGACCAGGCTGACATTCTGAATGCTCTACGAGAAGTGAGACTTTTGCAAGAACCAAGTGATGACTGTGAATCTACAACAATGGCCAGACTGCGAGAGCAGCAAATTAAAAGAGGGGTGGCCAAACAAGAACACTACGCAGGAAGCCAAAGAAGATTGATAAACCAACACAGAACTGGCGTCGTTAGCCGCTACACGCTGCGGGATTTGCTGAGGAGGGGATCCGAGCACTTATGGACTGAATGGTCCGATGTGCAACGAGGATGATCTGTCGACTAACTAACTAACTAACTAGGACTTGGTCATTGGTTTTTCTGTCTGTCCATAGTATTCTTTGCAATTTCCTCAGAAACCACATTTCAAAAGCCATCAGATGTTTTTCAGCTTGTCTTCTCATTGTGCGCGTTTCACATCTATACAAAAGTACAAGTTCTATGTATTACCTCAACATTCTTTTTCTCATTGCAAATGACATCTTTTTATTGGTCAGTTTCTTTTCTATCTTGCAAAAGGCTACCTTCACCATGGTGATTCTTGTTCTAATCTCTTCAAGACATCTCCCATCAGATATTATGACTGTTCCGAGATAATTGTACTGATTCACTTGTTAAAGAATATTCCCATTTACTCGTATTTTTTTTTTGTGCATATCCTATTTACAGAACATCACTGTCAACACCAGTATTTTACTGCTGTTGTTGATGTCTTGGCAAGTTTACGTTCAGTAGTTTGCCAGTTTTACTTGTATATTACATTGTGGCATTTCCTTCAGTCCTAGTAATGACCATAATCTGCATCTTCTTACAATTTAATTAAACCCTAGTTGTGCCACAACCACATCTACTAAATGTTGCAGATCCTGCTCATTATCTGTAATCAATATTCTATCATTCGCATATCTAATGTTATTGATGTTACGTCCCCCAATAATGATTCCTTTCATATCTTCTACATTTCTGAAAATAATTTCACTGTACAGGGAAAAAGATCTGGAGACATTACACATCCCAGTCTCAGGTAATATGAATGCTCTGCAAATAAACAATACACACTAATATATGAGACAAACATACGCACAAACATATATAAAAACATACACAGCGTACACCAGTAATGGTATTAAGTGTCGCAACAAATCCAGCTTTAAAACCTAGCTGCATATCCTTTACAGGATGTTACAGTAAACCCCTGCAAATGTATTTTTTTTTGGGGGGGGGGGAGAGCACTCACTCGCTTTGAACTCAAGCGTAGTCCATACACACTGCTTCTAGTAGTGCTGGACTGAATTTTGCATGTGGGTTCAATCAATCAATCAATCATGTGCCATGCCGGAAAGCGTGGGCGGTCATGACTCGCCATTTCACTCGATCACCAGTGTCGTGGATCAGCTCAGTGTTCCTGTCTCGTCCATGCCATGTGGCCAAGCCATCCAGGTATTTTCCTCTCGGTCTTCCTCTTGGTCTGTTTCCTTCGATCTTGCCAGTTGTCACTAAGTTCTCCAATCCATTTCTTCTCATAACATGTCCAAAAATTTTTTACTGTCAACGTCTAATTTCTCTAATCAGTTTACGATGTTCATTTGTCTCCTGTAGTACTTGGTCATTGATTTTTCTGTCTGTCCATGGTATTCTTTGCATTTTCCTCAGAAACCACATTTCTGCAGCCATCAGATGCTTTTCAGCTTGACTGCTCATTGTCCAAGTTTCACATCCATACAAAAGAACAGGCTCTATGTATCCCCTCAACACTCTTTTTCTCGTTTCAATTGACATCTTTTTATTGGTCAGAATGTTTTTCATCTTGCTAAAGGCTACTTTCGCCATGGCGATTCTTGTTCTAATTTCTTCAAGGCATCTCCCATCAGATGTTATGACTGTTCCAAGATAATTGTACCGATTCACTTGTTGAATATTTCCATTTACTTGTATATTACATAGCTTTCTCTATTAACAGTGTCCCTCACCATCAGGCGAACCCACTCCGACTTCAGAGGTACTTGTAATTTACGTCCCCAAGTCAAGGACGAGAGGCCAACATTTTAGTCCAACTGTCCAGTGTAGGGGTTGAACCCCTTACCTTAGCATCAATGTGCTTATCCATTTCGGCTATGCTGACCTCCTCACTCCTGTATTTTTGGCTGTTTGTGATTCCTGGGCAAGTTTATGTTCAGGAGTTTACCATTGCTATCTGAGCGACCAGCACTCATATCACTGTATGAAAACCAATGCAAGGCAATCTGCTTTCAAATCGCCCGCAGCATGTGTCTTTAACATGGTATGAGGGATTATGAATTGCATTTATAACCCCTTCTCTACAGAGCTGGCTTTAAGGATACGTTACATACTTTTCTTAACTCCTGTCCTAACTGTTACATTAACGAACTCTACTACTTCTGTCCCATGATTTTATTATTTAACTTCCTAAATTACTTTAAGCAACAATGTTTGGGATAGAAAGAGTTAGTTAGAAAAGTACCAGATGTCTGAGAGAGGAAGAGTTAAATGCAGCACCAAAAACTGTAAATCTACGCTAAAGGATAATACACACCATCAGCAACAATTTATTATGAAGACCATCTATTTTTACTTCTTATCGAGTCCAAATATGGCTTTTCACTATAATAATACAAACAAAATAGTCCTATAGGAACCTACTGTGGATATGTGAAGTGTTAGGACCATCACATTTTTGTAGGTCTGAGTGCATGGAGGAACAGGTGGTCAGTCTTTCGCATTCCACAGCGAACGATGATAGCTGACATCAAACCCTTGTCTGATGGTTCAAATGCTAGTCAGTGTAACACCCTAACCATTACACCAACATGCCCGCATTTTTCAAGGTGAAAATCTAATTTGTTTTTATATGACCTGTTCCCTCCCGTGGATCATCTTTGTTAATTATGTAACGCCACTATAATTATGTAACTCCGCTATAATTATGTAACTCCGCTATAATTATGTAACTCCGCTATAATTATGTAACTCCACTATAATTATATAACTCCACTATAATTCATCATAAAACTAAACACCCCAACTTGTTACATTGGTGATATTATTAATTGCATGTATACCTTCATATTAACCACATCTGTACATGTTAGATGTGTTATGCTCATAACACCATCATTGCAAGAATCTACACTGAATTATAATATGCAATAAACAGGAAAAGAAGATCTAATATGACAACAAGAGGGTGCCTGAGAAAAAATTAATTGGCGGCATAAAATACATTGTAATCACATGGAGTGACATTATTAACTGCCACCCATGGAGCACCAGAATGTCAACTATTTATCCCCACGACAGTTGGCGGCAAATGTGGAAGATGATGAATAAATGAGAAAACCATATACCTGATTTATCTGTTCTTGAAGCTGCGGATTGGGCTGCCACTGTCTGGCTGGCATCATTGGCTGCAATACTTGCTGCTGTTGCTGCATTTGTTGCTGTTGCTGTTCTAAATGCTGTTTCTGGTTAAGTTCTAATTATTGAAATAAACACACGCTAGTCAACCATGTCACCATTGTTTTGCTACCATAGCAGTTAAAATATGTTATGATAACTCGTATATTCAAGAATTCAAAACTCTTTTAAGGAAGGTTACAAAATGTGCACAAATACACACTTTCACAGTTGTATCTTCTTAACTATAAAGACCAAAAGATGTAATTTTCAAATATAGCATACATATGTTTTTAATGTCCTGTGTCTACCTCTGTGCTATTATGTCCACAACTTGAAGAAACATCAATAGCTGAATCACAGAAACAGATCTTATACAGGAAGTGACATGCAGCGAGATTCACAAGTACAACCAGACTATGAAAACCCAATACTGACACCAAATACAATCGGCATAATGAAGGTTGAACAGGGTCATGATAACTTTTTGAAGAACAGTCAACAGTGAAATAGAAAGGGTTGGTAAAAGAAATAAGATAAAGCTTGCATAATTCATCTACTGCTCTAAACCAAACAAACAATATAACAGACTTTGTACAAATAAGCAAACAATAAAACAGACTTTGTAAAACATTAGCTGTATGTCTTTTACAGGATGTTGCAACCAACCCCAGCATTTATTGGCCGTTTCTGATTTACTAGGCAATGTTAGTTCAGTAGCTTGCCAATGCCTTCTGAACAGCCAACGCCTCGTATCATCTAAATCAATGCAAAACAGTCTTCTTCCAGATTGCCAGCAGCTGGGAACCTTGGGAACTATGAAATACTATACCCTAAACCACAGTGTAAGTTTTGTGGATAACAGAATAATAATGGTACAATAGAAGTAGGAAACACATGTGGCAAGTTTTGTGGGTATCAGAACAATAATGGTACAATAGAAGTAGGAAACACATGTGGCAAGTTTTGTGGGTAACAGAACAATAATGGTACAATAGAAGTAGAAACACATGTGGCAAGTTTTGTGGGTAACAGAACAATAATGGTACAATAGAAGTAGGAAACACATGTGGCAAGTTTTGTGGGTAACAGAACAATAATGGTACAATAGAAGTAGGAAACACATGTGGCAAGTTTTGTGGGTAACAGAACAATAATGGTACAATAGAAGTAGGAAACACATGTGGCAAGTTTTGTGGGTATCAGAACAATAATGGTACAATAGAAGTAGGAAACACATGTGGCAAGTTTTGTGGGTAACAGAACAATAATGGTACAATAGAAGTAGGAAACACATGTGGCAAGTTTTGTGGGTAACAGAACAATAATGGTACAATAGAAGTAAGAAACACATGTGGCAAGTTTTGTGGGTAACAGAACAATAATGGTACAATAGAAGTAGGAAACACATGTGGCAAGTTTTGTGGTAACAGAACAATAATGGTACAATAGAAGTAGGAAACACATGTGGCAAGTTTTGTGAGTAACAGAACAATAATGGTACAATAGAAGTAAGAAACACATGTGGCAAGTTTTGTGGATAACAGTACAATAATGGTACAATAGAAGTAAGAAACACATGTCGTAAGGTTGACTTCCCGTACATTTTTAGAGTGAATAATTAAAGTGATATGGGGGAAAAAACACACACACACTCAGTGTCAATGTACTCACGAGCTATTTCAGAAGCCACTCTAAATTTGTAGTAAGTGTAGTATTCACCACCAAACAAGAAACCAAATTTTGGATTATCTTTCTGCTTCTGTTTGGTCATCTCCTCAAACTGGGGTCCATTTCTGGCCACAAAATTTGCCAGTTTGTCAATGATGTTTTTCATTTCAGGATCTAATAACAAAGAAATGTATGGTGGTTAATGAAAGCAGCAAACTGATCACTACAGATGCCATTAAAAACTTATCATTACAGATGCCATTAAAGACTGATCACTACAGATTCCATTAAACACTGATTTTAAAAAACATGTTTCAGTAGCATGCATCTATTGAGATATAGCGAAATATGCCAAGCAATAAATTGTACAATATACTGATGTGCTTTATTATTAAGGAGCAGCTGGCCAAGCAGCTAGCATGCCAAGTTCTCCTTTGGGAAACCCGAGTTCGAAAGCTCTGTAAGGTGGTGTTATTTTTGTTCTGTCGGAGGTAAAACAGAAGACCCTAACCTGCACAGTTCTTGGCTACTGCACTAGTCACGCGGCCTTAATTCCACAGGTTCAAGACTGCCCAGTCCTACACCGCAAGGTACTAGAGGCAGTAGATAATGTTATTTTACAGTCTTTTTTTTATTCAAAATATGGAGTAACAAATAACACAATATTTGTTATTAGGTACAGAATGAGTTAATTGGTAAATGAGATAGCAGGAAGTTCACTGTAGGAAAACAATCATTTTGAAATTTCTAACCAGGCGTATATCATTACAGAAGTAATTACTACTGAACGTCATTTGCTGTTATAGCACATTAGTTGGGTTCTTATGTCTTATTTGATATGTGGGCACAATAATTTGAATTGGATTGTTTCCCACCAAAGTAATTAATCCTGTTTGTTATTTGAAATTGTAATTTGTAAAAGTTCAACAAAATATTTATAAAAACATTCTTTTTGTATTTAATCATGCAAAAATGTGTTTTCATGAGTTGGCAGAATTATTCTGAGGGGGGGGGGGGGGGTCTGATTTAGTCTGCAAGTACATACATTTGTCAAGAGTGTGTACAAGACAAACAGGTGTAAAAATTGCATAACATACACATACGACATAGAGTTAATATAATATACATGAAAAATGTATGTAAACATAACATATAATACAGATATAGAACTAACATAACACAATCTGATATACAAATAACACAACCACAACACAGACTTAAGAATAAGAAAACAAACTCAGGCATAGAACATAACATAGAACAAGTGTACAAATATCACAACATGTAACACAGATTTAGAACTAACCGAGCGTACAACACACAGAGAGAGATAGAAGTCGTTTCTTGTTTTGTTTCTTTCATTCACTTGAAATGATCAATATCTCTTGTATGAACTACAAACATATGTATATGTGTAACAACAACATAATTTACAACACAGACATAGAACTAACATAACTAACGTATGAACAGATGTAAATATAACATATGGCTCAGATATAACAGAACATGCAACACAGATGTAGAAATAACATAAAATACAATACAGATGTAAAACTAGTACAACATAACATACAACAGACATAGAACTAATATAACAAAACACAAACTGACATAATAAGAACATAACACACAACACAGATGTAAAACTAATGGAGCAAACATCACAGACAGACATATAAATAACACAACATAAAACACAAACACATGTAAAATAACACAACATAAAACACAAACACATGTAAAATAACACAACATAAAACACAAACACATGTAAAATAACACAACATAAAACACAAACACATGTAAATAACACAACATAAAACACAAACACATGTAAAATAACACAACATAAAACACAAACACATGTAAAATAACACAACATAAAACACAAACACATGTAAAATAACACAACATAAAACACAAACACATGTAAAATAACACAACATAAAACACAAACACATGTAAAATAACACAACATAAAACACAAACACATGTAAAATAACACAACATAAAACACAAACACATGTAAAATAACAACATAAACACAAACACATGTAAAATAACACAACATAAAACACAAACACATGTTAAAATAACACAACATAAAACACAAACACATGTAAAATAACACAACATAAAACACAAACACATGTAAAATAACACAACATAAAACACAACACATGTAAAATAACACAACATAAAACACAAACACATGTAAAATAACACAACATAAAACACAAACACATGTAAAATAACACAACATAAAACACAAACACATGTAAAATAACACAACATAAAACACAAACACATGTAAAAATAACACAACATAAAACACAAACACATGTAAAATAACACAACAAACAACCTTCTCCAAACCTCAATGTGCACTGGGGTATACAGTAAAGTAAAAGCAAAGGACAATTTCCCCACACCTTTAGGCATATTGGACATATTGTCCTAGCCCCATATTTGTATAGACCAACCCACACTTGATGGATAAAGTAAGTAAAGTATGTTGCTCACATCACAGCCTGATGAAAAGGTTTTTTATTTGGTGCCTTCTTCTTCTTCTTCTTCCGTTCGCTTGAAATATGTCTATAACTGCAATGTTGTCTCTTGTATGAATTTAACTGTCTTTTTTAGTTCACTCAGTGGTCCATAGAGTTTAATCTTCCACTGTCGTCTCTCTAGGCCAGAAGGTTTGCCTAGATATGTTGTATTTTGGGCAGTCTTGGAGTTTGTGCTCTGCTGTCTGCGACGCCAATCTACATGTGCACATGGCTGATTCACCAATCTTGAATTTTGTATACATGTGGTTGTGTAATCTATTGTGTCTTGTTCTGAGGCGCAGAATAATGACTTGTTCTGGTCTGTCCATAATGTGGTAGTCATCTTGAGCAGGTTTTGGTGGCTTTCTGACTGATTTGATCATTCTTTTCTTTTGGTGGTATGTAACGGGCACATCAGGTGTTCTTCTTTTGCTCCTTCCTTAGCCAATTGATCAGCTCTGTCGTTTCTGGGTAATCCACAGTGGGATGGTATCCACTGTATGGTGACCTTATGCTGTCTGCTAAGTTCAGAAAGTAGAACTAAGTTCAGAAAGTAGAAAGACTGTAAAGGAGCGCCTCGAGTATTGATTTTGCACCTGTAGCACCACAGGTTGTATACCATTGCTGGTATTTAGTAATTTCTCTGTTGCTATCTTGATTGCCTCTATTTCAGCATCATAGTTATGGCAGTACTTTCCTGTCGGTACTCTAGCTGTGTCCCTAGTATTATTTGGATATTCTATGTACACTCCCGTTCCTCCATTTCGAACAGCATTTTGTGCTGACCCATCTGTGTAGGATCCAGAGGTCCTGTGGGTATTCTTCATCAAGGCTGCTGAGAGTGGTTGTTCTGCACTGCCATTTCCCCTGCCTCAAGCACCCTCATGCCCACAATGTCCTGTGCCCATCTTCAAACCCTGCCTCTTCAACGCACAGCGGGCATATGGCGATAGACCCATATTTGTATACACCAATCAGCACTCGTTGGATGAAGCAGTCAATATCATGCCAGCTGCCTTCACTTCCCAAAACACTTTCTAGTGCCCAGTTTATACTGAGTTGACCTGAAAGCCCAGGTACAATTTTAAAAATCCCTGGCTCAATGGGAATTTAAATATTTAAATACACAACCGGGGGATGGGGGGGGGGGGGGGGGGGGGGAGAGAGAGGAGAAGAAGCATACTAGCCACTACTGTGCCTTCTTCTCTAATTTCTCTCATACATTATTTCATTCACATGAGATGGAGAAAGAGAAAGAGTATCTTCTTCTTCTTCTGCGTTCATCCAGAGTTTTTTTTTTCCGGATGTGATTGTGTTGTGCCTATTTACAGCAGAGCTGTGTTCTTGCGCCGTTAGGCAGACACATCCGACTTCTGCGGGCATTTGTTGACCAGGATAACCTTCCCAGGAAAGAGTATTATGTATGTATAAGTAAATATATTAAAATATACATTAAAACCTTTTGTCTCAGGACAAAAACATATGAAATGGAATCTCCTGTCATTAGAGGGTGGAAGAGTCTGCTGCTGAAATAACATTTACTGGTGGCCTATTTTCGAACAGATTATTACCTGATCAAACAGCCAGTAAAGTCGTGTTATAGGTTTTGAAAAATGAAAAATAATACAATTAAAAACTACAAGGCTGGGGCAGCAAATCAATGTGTCTTCATATTTGTTGACCTGTCTGCAATTTTAGTTGACACTATATTATGCTAACAGGGCATTTTCCCTTTCTAGCACTCTGTTGTTTTTACCCAGGATTTTATTCCCAGAGAAACCTTATCTTATCTATGTAATGTGTATTAACTCTTTTTGTCTCTCATGTTAAAATATTATGTGTCAGAATAAGTTAGAGTCAGTTAAAGCAATTGTTATCTGCCAGGTCAGAATATATAGTGGCACCTTGATGTCTTGACAGACAAAAGTTATTGTGCTTTAAAAAAAGGCATAACCTCTCCATAACACAAAGCCTGGGCTGAATTGTAGAAACCATGTGTTGCCCATGCAACATTATCCCTCTCTCAGCCTGCTTAGTTTACTCCAGAGAAAAAGTAACAACAATACACCTGGAACAAAACAAGCTGCAGAAGCTATTGGATCAGCAAAGCAATGCTCTAACTGTCCACCTGTCAGAGCTTCCATCCTAGACCAGTTACCAACCAAGGCTTAAGGCCTGGTCTGCCCTGCCATGACGCTTAGTCTTAAGATTCCATTTTCTCACACTTGGATAAGCCTTGTACCCTCACAATTTAGCTCCTCCACCCAAAGCCGTTGGCATAATGTGGGGTGTTGGGTTTGGTGAGCGCTGCCCAACATTCAACACTAACAGAAAGCAGTACTGTCTGTAGTCATAAAGTAGCTCAATATCCTATCTGACTAAGACCTGACTAACTGGGTCAGAATAAGTTAATGTAATAGCTACATGTTAGGTCAGAAAGCTATATGCTAGGTCAAAATAACTATATACTAGGTCAGAACAGCTATATGCTAGGTCAGAACAGCTATATGCTAGGTCAGAATAGCTATATGCTTGGCCAGACTAGCTATATGCTAGATCAGAATAAGTTAAAGTGTGAAAGCTATCTGCAAGTGAAGGATGTGAAGTAACAACTACAACAGACAATGGCTGCTTGAAGAAGTTAACTAAAAGCGTTCCTGGTCATATGCTATTGCTATTGATCCAGCAGCATTTAGTCTCAACTTTTGGTTCAATGCCATGTAGCAAAACACACAAGTGTTCATCAGCTATTGTGTTGTTCCTTTATGGTAAATTCTATTAAGTGTTCTTTCTCTCAGTTTTACTGCAATGGTTATCTCTGAAATTGTCATTTGTCAATGCTGGTCACTGGTTTTCATTACTCTTGCTACATTTCCGTGGCTGCACTAGGAGGATGATCTCCCATGATCTTGGCAGCTCAGCTACATGTGAGCAGCCACACTGACATTATCTACACCTATTTTTCCATGGAAGCATACAATGGGCAGGAATCATGAAACATTAGTTCTGTCTTCCTATATATTTCTGTGGGTATTTTTCACTTAGGTACTTTATCACAACCCTGGCCTGAAACTTCTTCATTGTTCTGACAAATCTTGGGAGCAGCAGTTCCAGTTAATCAGGTATTTCGCAACATGGCGAGAGTACCCGTTTAAAAAACAAATGCACACTTTCAGTGCACTACAAAGAGCTTTATATTTGATTAGTTTAAACTTTCTCTTGTTACTCCTTCGAAGTTAGTGTAAATACTTATGGCCAGCCCCTTGTAAATTATTTCTTCGAGTTAAAGATAATTTATTCGAATTTGTCATGTTCATTATTTGAAGCATATTAACGTAGTCTTATTTTCTTATCTACTTGTGTGTTTGTCTGTGTGATGGTGCATTCATGTCTACCAGTATATAACATAATAGGGCAAACCGTCTGGCGTGGAGAAACAGTGGAAGCTCAACTTGACTGACCGCTGAGTGAACTGAGAAAGACAGTCGGGTACAGACAATTATGTCTCGTGAACAAACAAGAAACCACTAACAGTTGAGTTGTGGGAGTCTGTGTGCGTTTGCTCGCATGTAGCCTATATGATTGTGGTGGTAATAATCTCTTTAATTGTGGCAGTATTTTCTAATGGTGTGTGTGTGTGGGAGGTGCCAGGTTCAAGCCCTGTTGAGGGCCAGGATTTTTTCACGTGGACTTCTAGTAAAAAAATTTCCCTTGGTCTCTGGGTATGAGATCAGATGCCCGTGTGTATTGTTGCGCAAGTAAAAGAATCCCTTGGCAGACGGAAATCGAAAAAGAGTAGGCTAACAGCACTGCCTGGGCAAAATCTCTTAAAAATCTACCCAAAGTATTTCAGGATCCTCACCGGTGCTACAGAGTTTGTGCACTGAGCTGAGATTCTCCAGACTCCGGCTTGAGTTAGGAGTAGAACGGTGCACTTATGGGTTACACCCGTGCGCCGTGATGTTGATCCATCAACTAAACTAACCTAAACTAACTACTAATGAACTACCACTGATTCAGGTTGTTTACTCATGTACGACATGAAAACTTGGGAATGGTGATGTTTTAGCTCCATCACGGTTGTTAAACAACAGATTCAGTTCAAACATGCTCGTGAACTCTCCAAGCTGTGATTGCAAGACTTGAGTGTTTATTGCCTACCATTGTCATGGAGAATTTCTGTGGTTCTCTTGCGACTTCACAGAGTGTACGGTTCGTATTTCTCGGCAGGCTTCACTGCAGTCACATTTTGTGTTTCTATTTGCACTCTAGTGTCTGCCCAGGATGCCCAGTAGGAAACAGAAGTGAGTCTTTATCAGTGTGAAGCGTGACACATCGACTCAAAACAAAAAAGCAGAAAAGTATTGCAGAATATAAACACACAAGCTATATCCTATACAGCAGCTATGGGGGAAGAATGCAAGGTGATCCTACACGACACGTTTGAGACTACTGACATAACACCAGAGATAAATCTATCTGGTATTGATGGGCACTCATTAAAGACACGAGAAAGAAGCAGATATCAGGAGAGACACTAGATAAGAGAACCACTGAAAGGTACTCAAGTATTCTAATGTACTACTTCCAAACACAAAACTGGGGAAATAAGTGTACTATGACGCATGGCCAGATAGATACTTAGAAACTGACTAAAGACTGATGTACTCTGTTCCTTCAGCGAGGTAATACAGTCATCTGGAGCCACAATGAACCTACTCAAACTAGATATCAAACTGGACAGTCACTATTATTCACAAACGTTTGTGAATAATCACTTTGTTTGTCAACAGCTATCCAACTATGCAGTTTATATAATTTAAAACTAATTTAATTTTTAAATTTAGATTATTTAGACAATCACTGTCTAGATAATATAAATTTAAAATAAAATTTTAATTTGTTGTTAATAATTAATTACTAACATTGTTAATGTTAAATTAAAGCATCTGTCTATGATAATGTTATAAGCAAGATTAATGTCTTGGCTTAGAATTGACATAGAGGCTTGAATGAGTTACCGTTGGATTGCTTTTTCTTCTCAGGAGATATTTATTAACTATGCTGTTTAGTATGCAAGTTTTAGGTATGGCAACCCGATCCGAAACCGGAAACCCTACCTGCGCAGAAGGATCCATTTGGTCCCCAAAGATGGCTATGAAACGACCTTGAATGTTTCCGACATCATTCATTCATTCAAATATCACATGACAATAACAAACACCATCTTAGTTTCTGTAGAATAGGTCAGTCTACCACTCCATGCACAGTGATTTGTTGAAATTACCTTAGTCATTTATATAATTAAAATATTTTGGCATACGGTAATTAATTTTATTTCCTATGCTGTTCTCGTAAGTCCTCAGATATTTTAAGATGCATATTTGAATTCTGCATCCATGTTTACATATATGTGGAAAGTTTCATCAATGATCGTCAATGATTGGTGGTAGAAAAAAATATGTTTGTGGATATGTTGTTTTGTCTTTGTGAATGGAAATCCAAATGGCAGCAGCACGGATATCGATCGGCTAGGCCGTGCAAACTTTTTACACTTAAAACATGCAATTTAAACTACTAAAGTTAAAGGGAATATAAGTTTGCTTGCTTGCTTGTGTTCGTTGGCTTGAGCTCCAATGCGAAGTCCTGTATGTCGGATGAAGGCGTCCTGTTGTCCAACATCAGTGTGATGTCATACAGGACCTGAGGTTTGCGTGAGTATCCGTTGTCCCATGTCTGGCTTATTGGTATGCAGACTGGTGGTTCCTCGCCATACAGGCAGACACTCTCCGACTTCGGAGGAATCGGCGATCTTACTGACTTTAGCCAGGACCCCGAAGGGACCTGTTGCCCAGGACGCTTGATGAGGACGCGTCAATAGGTCTTGGCCAGTATATAACCCGGCCCTAGTGCCTTGGAAACACCTCTGCGTCCAATATAAGTTTAAAGATTATTAATAATTTATTTGTATACTTTTACTATTTATCATTCAACATGACGGAACATATTTTTGAAGTAAGTTTTCATATCCGTCTATGACCTGTTTGAGACAATCTGAGTCTCGCATGGATTGGCAGTACAATTTATTTTATAATTAAATGTAAATGAGAAAATACTATTAAATGAGTATTTTCTTTTAATCTGCAGCATTTGTCTTATATTTTTGCATCTCTGATTATTGTTCGTCAATGGTAGTGTCTGTTGGAGGAATTTTGTTGGAGATGCTCTAATTGTGACACGTGACAATGGAGAGCTGCGCAGACAGGAAAATCATGAGAAATTGTTTGTTCAAGATCCCGACACTCAAATGTAAATGGGAGGCTTTATTACCAAACGTTTGGTAATAATGAGAGATTTTATTACCAAACGTTTGGTAATTCTTCTCCTTCTTCTTTCGTTCGCTTGAAATATGTCTATAACTGCAATGCTGTCTCTTGTATGAATTGAACTGTCTTTTTCAGTTCACACAGCGGTCCATAGAGTTTATCTTCCACTGTCGTCTCTCTAGGCCAGAAGGTTTGCCTAGATATGTTATATTTTGGGCAGTCTTGGAGTATGTGCTCTGCACGTTTGGTAATAATTCCGTACATTATTCCCAAAAGGCTGGTCATGTGACGTTTACTACCGCCGTCTGCTAGTGTGTCTTTTGTTTTCAAGCTCTTTTTGAGCTTCAACTACATACATTATTTTATTCCATAAAACTTTAATGTTCATATCTCAGTTAATGCCTAGATACGTTACTTACTTCTTAACGTTGAATTTGCGTATGCATGAGATGGAAGTAAGCCTATAGATGACACTGCAACATTTGTTTTTATGAACTCCGAAGTGAGGGTTCAAAGGTGACAAAGTTCACACAGGGTTAAATTTACATATCACGTGAAATAGTTAATCCTAATTGTTTGTTGAGTACTCTTCTTTTTTAGGACATTGCAGTCAACACCAGCATTTTTCAGCTGCTGTTGCTGTTGTGGCAAGTTTTACGTTCAGTAGTTTGCCATTGCTTTCTGAACGACCGGCTTACATACCTCAGTAAGCAACCAGCGCGACGCGATCCGCTGTCAATCTCGCCCAGGTATTTACTTCTCGGTCTTCCCCTTGGTCTGTTCCCTTTGATCTTGCCAGTTGTCAGCAAGTTCTTGAAGGACTTATTCATTGGTTTTTCTGTCTGTCCATGGTATTCTTTGCATTTTCCTCAGAAACCACATTTCCACAGCCACCAGATGTTTTTCAGCTAGACTGCTTATTGTCCAAGCTTCACATCCATATAAAAGTACATGTTCTATGCAGCACTTCGACAACTCATTTTCTTGTTTCAATTGATATTTTTTTATTGGTCAGTATGTTTTTCATCTTGCTAAAGGCTACTTTTGCCATGACGATTCTTGTTCAAGCTTCGAGTTTCTCAGTTCTATATTGTAGTTCGTAATGTTTAATATTTTATTAAATATTTTTTTTTTAAATTGTCGGCGGAGAGACAAACCCCAGTCTCCACCATAACTGGCCTAAACATTAACCATTACATCACCGAGGACACAATAACATTTCCACAAACATTAATAATGTAGTCAAACCTAGGTCACGTGACCAGCCGTTTGGGAATGAGAGATTTTATTACCAAACGTTTGGTAATAATCACTTCGAATGTAAATATCCCCGGGACGGTTAACCCGGTCAACAAATGACCGCAGAAGTCGAATGTGTCGGCCTAATGGCACAAGAACGTTAGAATGCAGCTCTGCTTTAAACAGGCACAATGCAATCACGACTGAAAAAAAAAAAAAAACTCCGGATGAACGAAGAAGAAGAAATGTGAATATATATAATATATATATCCCCACTTATAATTGACATCATACAGGCATAATTGAGGTACCATTAGATTTGGTTTTTCAGGGTCTATCTATCTGTAGTGGTCTCATTAGTAAATATCCAATTTAAAAAACATAACTAGCATCCCTACGAGTTTTCATTATTATTATTTTTTTTATAATTTTGAATATTTTACTAAAACTAAAAAAAACGTACTTTTTTACTAATTAACAACAGAATCACGCTACCTATTTCAACACCAACACTTACCTAAGCTCTCAGGAATATTCATATTGGTACTGGCTTGCCAGGGTATAACAGTTTAAAGTTACTTGTGTTTGTTATTCAGCAATTATCGGTAATTTTGTGAAAATCGGAACCATTGCAAACATAAGCTCTTAGAAGTCTCATTTATAACAAGAGTTGTCTGTGCTACCGGTTCCGGTAATATCGTGAAGGGAGATAACTCATTTAATTAACACACATGACAACGCTTCTAAATTTTCATTAAGAACAATGTATTTTATAATAACGCTTTCAAGAAAGAGCAATGCCACTTAGACATAGTTTTAGGGATCATTTGATCGCTTCTGGACCTTTTGGCTAAGATCATAGTCTAGTGCTCTGCACTTTGATCTAGCCTTGGCCACCAGTAGAGGCGGTCATCCAAATTACACACAGGGACTTGGAATTTCTTTGCGGAGAGGGGGGGGGGGGGGGGTGTATATATGCCTGGGTGGCGTCTGTGTCTTTCCCCTCGGGAACCTTGAGCCATAAATAAAATTATTTTAAAAAACAAGTTCTAATGAAAACATTAGACGTCCTAAAATTGTCATTTTATGACGACACTTCTTAATTTCAAACAAGAAACAATGTAACTATAATTTTATTTAGATATTTCCTTTTTATTTCGTATGTTGAATTGTACCATTGTGGGATTGCATAACTTAGTTGTATGCTTATGTGTATCGATTTGGTTGAATTTGTTTCAGTACTATTATTTAGGATATTGGCAATAATGCAGCCTTTTTTCACGGCAACCGCCTGGTAGTCTTGGTCAGATATGGTTGGCTAGAGCTTGTGTCAGAAATCAAACTAAGAGTCACTGGTTATATAGTTCTTCTGTGGCAGCATGGCCGACTAAATAAGAGCGCTCGTTCTTGAGCATCCGGTGGGCCGAGGTAACGGGTTAAACCACTACACCGGTCAGTTGGACTAAAACGTTAACTTCTTGTCCTTACTTGGGAACGTAAATTACAAGTACCTCAGACATCAGAGTGGGTTCGCCTGATGGCGAGGGACACTGGTAATAGAGAAAGCTAATAATCCTCGCGAAAAAATCAGCCCAGTAGGCCTACACTAGAAGGGGTAGTACGTGTGTGGACTACGCGTAAGTTCAAAGCTAGGGAACGCAACAAGAAAAATGGCCCTTCTGTTGCCTCTTTGCTCCCGAGCTTCTCTATTTATTACACTTTTGTATCTATTTACAAGACTGTAAACGTTTACATGTATTGGCTGGCATTCAGTTCAGTCGAAAAGACGATAATATAAGAGAGAGAGAGAGAGAGAGAGAGAGAGAGAGAGAGAGAGAGAGAGAGAGAGAGAGAGAGGGGGGGGGGGGTACGAAGAAACTAAAATACGGCAGCGAAGACTAGGATTGGGATTAAGGACACAATGAAAGTCGGATAGTGGACCTCATACTTTATGAATTATTGAATCTAATGAAACTAGAAGTATGGGGTGAAAGGTGCCACATGGCGTTTAGACAGAATGACGTCATCGGAAAATGCGGTAGTAAATGATAGAGGGAAAACCCCACAAGAAACTAAGGAAACTTAGAAACAGGGAACGTCAGACGACAACAAGGAGGGACAAGGGAGAGGACCTTGGGTGATTCGGCTGAGGTGCGACATATTGTGTGAAGCCCGTGTTCGTTTGGAGAGTTGGTTGTGAGAAGGCAAAGGCTTGGCTGAGGACTATCAGGTGGAGGATGTCTAACGAAGAAAGTGTCAATACTGAGCAGAGGACCTGAAGGCATGGAACACCTAGACAAACCTGTGAAAATGAGAACAGCGGAGATAGATTGAGCTCCTAACTACAGTCGGACATTACCGGGATAGAGTCGTAAATATTTTGTGTGAATGCCGTTCCTGTGTTAAAAGGAACCATTCATTTTCTCGATTAATCCATTGTATTGATCCAGCTCATCATTAAAAGAATGTGTGAGTACTGTTGTTTAGGATGGCGTCGGTTGATTCTTCGTATTACAGTTCGATAGTTCACGTGAGCTTATTATTGCTTCAACGTTAACGTTGCCAATTTGATAATTGCGGGAGTTGCGTTGTGGCAAAAGGTTAAATAAAGATTAAAGGTGAGAGATTCGATTTCACTGCACAGAATGGCAAGCTCTCCTGCCGAGAGCATCGTACTAAACACGGTAGTTCTAGCCATAAACTCAAGGTTAAAAAGTTAGTTGCATATTCTTTACAGGATATGGTGTCAAAACTAGCATTTTTTGTTTTGTTTGGCTGTTTGTGATTTTTTGGCAAGTTTGAGTTTAGTAGTTTGCCACAGCTTTTTGAACGACCAGCACCCATATCATTTCGTTAAAAAAAATTTAACACAAGGCTGTCTGCTGCCATATCGCCAGCAGTTGTGTTTCAAACAGTGGTATGCGGGATTACGAATTGCGTCTGTAATCTATTCGCCACAAGGCCGGTGACCTCAAGGTATCTCCAGATAAAATTGCACAAGTGGTCTTCTTCTTCTTCTTCTTCTTCTTCTTCGTTCATCCGGAGTTTTTTTTCGGATGTGATTGCGTTGTGCCTGTTTACAGCAGAGCTGCGTTCTTGCGCCGTTAGGCCGACACATCCGACTTCTGCGGGCATTTGTTGACCGGGTTAACCTTCCCGGGGGCACAAGTGGTCTGATCCATGCAATCCGAAAAAGGACCTCGACCTTCAGAGCGCCAGGCAGACAGCTTGACCACTTCCCCGTTAAAACCCAGCAAAGAGTTTTAAAAGAACGAAAGAACTTTATTTTCATAACTTTATAACTTATTATATCTTTTTAAATAATTGTCTATAACTTTATTTTCATAACGAACATTATTTTTATAAGAATTGGGCACAAATGTCCGTGTAGCAGCAGTTTTTCACACACACACACACACACACACACACACACACAGAGAGAAGAGATAGCTAGAGAGAGAGAGAGAGAGAGAGAGAGAGAGAGAGAAGAGAGAGATTTACACCAACTGAAGACATTTTCGCGCCAGATGTTCATCTGCAAACATTAGCAAAAGCAGCAACAGGCAAAGACAAGAATTGACACGAACGTGTTGTCACAGCTGGGAGGCGCAGGCAATGTACATTAGCTGTGCTCGGGAGAAACCAGCATGCTGTACCTGGCCTATGAAACGTGCAGTCTGAGATTGACCGGCTATTACCGAAGTGCAGCTATGCCTGTCGTGGGTTTGTAAACGGGAATATCTTAAGGGTGGGGCGGGGGTTGTTAGATGTGAGGTAGTACTAATGCTCAAACCATAACATTCGGCAAGGGAATAGCAAAAACACAAAACATCATTCAGCATATCATTTATGTGTCCAGGCCATTTTTCTGAAGCATGCACTACGCTTGAGCATTGAGAGTACAAAGCATCTTAGGGAAAGATAGATTAATTCACTCGCAAAACTCCTTCCTGTGCATTAGAAGTTATAGCACGTGTATAGACTACGTTTGAGTTCATCGCGAGAGAACGTTAAAATAATTATTCTTGACCTCACGGAAACCTTAGAAGACTAGTTTATGCGCTCTTCGCTTCCCTGATAAGATTTCAAATATATATGATGGTATAACTAACTCGATCCAAATCTTACTGACACTAAAAGCCCATCTAATCTATTTTGATGTGCAAATAATATTCAAATACGAAAATGCACAGTAGTAACAACAATTGTAGTAGTAGTAGCAGCAGCAATGGTTGTAGCGGTAATAGTAATTTTTGTTATTACTATTAGTGTTGCTGCTGCTGTTATTATTTTTTTCTTTTGATGCAGTAGTAGTAGTAGTAGTAGTAGTAGTAGTAGTAGTAGTAGTAGTAGTAGTAGTAGTAGTAGTAGTAGTAGCAAACACAACAGCAGCAGCAGTAGTAGTAGTAGTAGCAGTAGTAGTAGTAGTAGTAGTAGTAGTAGTAGTAGTAGTGGTAGTGGTAGTAGTAGTGGTAGTAGTAGTAGTAGCAGCAGTAGTAGTAGTAGCAGTAGTAGTAGTAGTAGTAGTAGTAGTAGTAGTAGTAGTAGTAGTAGTAGTTAAATTTAAAAGTTAGTTGCATATTCTTTACAGGACGTTGCAGTCAACACCAGCAGCTTTTGATGCTGTGATCTTTTAGTTCCTCCGAAGTCGGAGAGTGTCTGCCTGCATGGCGAGGCACCACCAGTCTGCACACCAATAAGCCAGACATGAGACAACGGATACTCACGCAAACCTCAGTCCGGTATGACATCACACTGATGTTGGACAACAGGATGTCTTCATCCGACATACATGACTTCACGCTGGAGTTCACAGCCAGCGAACACAAGCAAGCAAGCAAGCAAGCAACATTATCCTGCACACCAGTAAGCCAGACATGGGACAACGGATACTCACGCAAACCTCAGGTCCTGTATGACATCACACTGATGTTGGACAACAGTATGCCTTTCATCCGGCATACAGGACTTCGCGCTGGAGTTCACAGCCAGCGAACACAAGCAAGCAAGCAAGCATCTCTTATAAAAGTATGTCCCGCAAAGAATGCCTTCATTCACGATCAATTATTTTGAAAACTGTCTGTTGCATCGTTATGAAATTTTTCCAGCCGTCTTATATTTACCCCCACCCAAGGAATATGTCTTTGATAGGTCCAAAAACAACTTAAATCATCGAAAGCGGCGGCATTTCTTTGATGTTTTGCTTAAAAACTAGTGATTTCTCGCTAACAAATTTATGGTTACAGTAAGGAAAGCCCCGCCAATTCAGATGACACACAAGGCGTATCCGGATTCGTATGGGAGTGGGTGCAATGAAAGAACTAGCTTAAAAGTCGACAGGGTCGGCTGCATTGCACCGGGTTTTTATCCCATATGGCTCAGTTTCTTTCCGCAGCGCGGAAAGCGTCGCACAAAGCACGAACTCCGTAGCTCCAGCGACGATCCTCGGGAGTCTCCGAAAAAATGCACTCGTGAAATGAAGGACGCGGCCCGGAATCGAACATACAACCTTCGGAGCCCGAGTCAGACGGCTTGACCACTTCACCACGGAGAATCCCGAGATGGGTGCAATGTGTAATATTAGTAAAGACAGAGAATTTAAGAGGCATGGGGTAAATAATTTGTAAATTAACAGGAAAGTAGAAGGAATATATTTCTTACCTTATTTTTCATTTCCTTCTTGTTTCTTCAGCTGCTGGTTAATAAAGTGTACACAAGTATTCATGTTAGCTTTTTGTATTGAGTTCGTGAAAGCTTCCAAATAGCTGTGCGTTAATGTGCGTATGGAGTGACCAGAAATGATACCGCAATTTAGTCATCATGTTTCCATTTTTAATGATCTGTTCAGCTGTCTGTGTAGTTTGTTCACACGTACACATGGGTGACAGACCCGCTTTGAGTCTTCGTGAAAGACTGTCTACTCTGCTGTTTACCGTTCAGAGACGGAAAATGATTACCTGTTTTGCACTATGAAAATAGTTGTCAGTGTCTCTGTAGTGGACTTTCTTCTTAACGACCAAGATGTTGGTCCTCTTTTCATTGAAGTTTATAGATTGATTCGTATGCACAGTGTGTTGTTCCCTAATTTGACAACGTGTTTGCTCTCACGTTTCTTGTTATGCCACAATATGTCAGTTTCCACCGCAATATTACTCTTCTGTTGGTATTCAATTCGTTTAGTGTGTGTGTGTGTGTGTGTGTTTTTTTTTTTTCAATACAATTGTGTGTCACCACTGAGGGCTTGCGGAATTGAAAATTCATCACTGTGGAATACAAACTGTTGCCATTGGCATTATGTTGATGCTGTAATGTTTAGGGCCTGCAATTCGTCTGAATAGTTGGAGCAAAATATCCCAGTAAGTGTGTAAGTAGATTAAGGTCTGCGATCTGCTCAGACCTTAAAAGGATAGAAAAGGATAGAAAAGTATTGTATTGGAGACACCTCTGAACAATACCATTTAACTTCGCGCTGTTTGTGCTAAAACGAAAACCGCGAGACAATTTTTTAAAAAGCGGGGATGTGTTTTGCTGAAGCTGTAATACTTTTAAAATGATGGTATTAATCCCCGAACCGTAAATTATATACCGCATATAAACAAACATTGAAATCTGCTGTACAATCTCCAGAACAAAATTGTTTTTGTTGGGTGGACATAATGATAAGGTTATATGCTAAATCTCATCATTTTCCCTCAGTTGGTTACTGAGATATTGAATTTTATATTGAGGCACACACCAAAAAAAAAAAAAAAACACACACACACACTATAGCAAGTTTTACGTTCAGTAGTTTGCCATTTTTCTGAACGACCGGCACCCATACCATTTCGTAAAAAAACCAACGCAACGCGGTCTGCTGCCAAATCGCACACAGCTGTGTTTCGAATGCGGGTATGCGGGATCACGAACTGCGTCCGTAACGCCTTCGCCACGGACCGGTTAATAGTAGTAGCAATAATAATAATAACAATAATAATAATCATTTTAGAGATTTCACACTAGAAAGACGAGTGAGTTACTTTACACAATTCTGTTTTAAATAAATTCATCGTGCTTTCCTCACAGTTTTAAATATATTACCTGACACATCCTTAAAGATAGTTTCTTCATCTTAGAAGTCATAATGAAGCTGACAAATTATATCCTATGGCACACTTGTTCCCACTGAAAATAGAACAATCGCTTTCGTGCACTTCTCTGTCTTAGCTTAGCCGATCCTGTGTCTTCATGCAGCTTCTCTAGCTGATATTATCTTGGGTATGTAACAGCAGCGCTAGGCTTGTCCGTGTTAATGCAACACGTGGTGGTTGACAAAGGTATTCTGATTTATCTCATAAATAACATCTACAAGTCATTTGTTTCATCGATTTGTTCACGTCGATCATAGTTGTGCTGTAGAAGACAAGGGCACAACCATTCCTTTTGGCGTGTACATAAGCGTGTGATGACATCAGGCACTCAAGCAAACACACAAGTTTATATGTGCGTGCTCTCCCACATATACGCGCCCGCACACAAGCGTGTGTGTGTGTGTGTGCGCGCGCGCGCGTGCGTGAGTGTGTGTGTATAAAACTGTCAAAAACTGTCATTTACTGCCAATATAGTACCTTGCGGTGTATGGCAGGGGTAGGTGGGGGAGAGGTTTTGAGCCTGAGGAATTAAGGTCGCCTGGCTAGTGCAGTCGCCGCGAACTGTGCAGGTTAGGATTTTATTTTTACCTCCGACAGAAAAACATCCCACACATTACCGAGGATTCGAACCCGAATCTCCTGAATATATATATATATATATATACGCGGGAAAGTCATTAAGTTAGTCACTAATGGTTGTAGAAAAATAACTAAATATGACAACAACTTGAAACCAGTTTATTTTTATACATATATTGTCCCTTTATTTCTCAACATAATTTCCACCAACATTGGTGCACTTATCCCATCGTTTTATCAGTCCTTCCAAACCGGCTGCATAGAACTGCGTGCTCTGTTTTCTAAACCACGTTTTCACTTCACATTCACCTTCGGCGTCATTCGCGAAATGTCTCCCGCCAATATGGGTTTTAAGTGGACCAAAAAGGTGGAAATCGCTAGGGGCTAAATCGGGGCTGTAAGATGGATGTTCCAGAACGTCCCACCTTAGTTGGCTAATTTTCTCCTGAGTTAATTGAGCCGTATGTGGTCTGGCATTGTCATGAAGAAGCAATACGCCTCTAGTCAGCAGTCCTGGACGTTTTCTTCGAATTGCATCATGACGCATCGATAGAACTTTACAGTACGATTCAAAATTCACATTGTCACATTTCTTCTTGAAATTGGTTGAAAGCACTCTTTGACAATCCCAGAGCACTGTCAGCATAACCTTCCTTGCTGATGGTGTAACCTTGAATTTTTGGACACACAGCGAAGAAGGATGTTTCCACTACACTGAAGCACTCTTTGATTCGGGCTGGTAGTGATGCACCCATGATTCGTCCCCAGTAACAATCCTGTTCAGCATGTCTTCTCTTTCATCTTGGTATCAACAGAGATGATGTAAGGAGAGGCCAAATCGGTTCATTTTGTGTTCCCCTTCAATTGTCTGGGTACTCACCTTGAGCACACTTTCTTAAATTTCAGTCGATCATGCATTATGCTGAACCATGTGAGCACCCTATTGCAGATGCTCCAGAGTCTATCGTTACTCGTCTGTCGCCTCTAATCATCTCCTTCACCCACTGCACGGATGCTTCTGTTGCAATCTCAACAGGACGACCAGATTGAATGTCATCAAAAATTTTAGAGCGTCCTTGAGAAAATTTTTCTACCCAACTATGCACCGCTTTACGGGACAAATATTTGTCAGCATAAACAGGAAGCATTCACTTATGAATGTCCTTTGCAGGCAGTCCTTTTGCCCACCAAAAAACTCACAACAGCACGTTGCTCTTTGGTTGTACACTCCGTAAGTACAGTAACCATTTTGTTTATGTGCTGCACATGCGCATGAGACACCTAGCGCCACCTGACGAACGGGAATATAAAGCTCGATGTTGCTGTCACCTAATGACACCTGTAGATAACACCAACTACATTTACTTGCCATCCCACAGAACTGTGTGACTTCCTTATTGACTCGCCCTCGTATATATATATATATATATATATATATATATATATATATATATATATATATATATATATATATATATATAATATATGAACCCACTCCGACTTCAGAGGTACTTTAAATGTCGATTTATTTGCTCTTCTAGTGTTGTTCAAAGGTAAAACACCGATGGCGCTATAATCAGAGTCAATGACGATCATGCTGAAGTTGATGATCTTGATGACGCAATGGTGTTAATTATCACGAAGCACGTCATATAGTGAAACCACCACTACGCTGATGGTGGCCCCTGAGTTTTTGAAGACGGTCTTTTTCATTATGAAAGCTAATTTAATGTAAACAATAACAGATGTGCTGTGACGTTCACGAATTAACAGGCCGTGTTACACATATGGTAGTTGTATGTATAGCCAAGTTGTGACTGGCCGAGTGCCCAAGAATGTCCGGTTCTCCTTCGGGAGACCTGGGCTCGAATCCTCGGTAAGGTGTGGAGTTTTTTGTTTTTTTTTTGGTGGGGGGGGGGGGAAAAGAAGACCCTTAACCTGCACAGTTCGTGGCGACTGCACTAGCCAGTCGGCTTTAACTTCTCAGGCTCAAGACAACGCCCCCCCCCCTCCACCCCACCCCTATCCTAAACCGCAAGGTACTACTATAGGCAGTTTTGGCAGTATGTATAGTCGCAGTGTAAGCCGCTGTGGCATAATAGTTAGTGCGACTGATAACCAACACAGTGGGCCGAGTTTAGTCTTCAGTGGCCGTTTGTTCAAGGAATCAGTATGAGTCGATCGAGCCTTGAAATGTTCAGTGGACGAAAAGACGGCGACGGCAAGGAAGGGGTCTAATCATCCCACTTGATTATGTTGTGACTTAGTATAAACAAAGACAAACCTTCACAACCCGACGGCAATATATGTTATGAGATTCACCTGATGTAGCAGGTCCTTCGCAGAACATCCCCTCAAAACTGTCTCCTTGAAAGTGTCTCGATCCTTAGCCAGTTCACTTGCCTCATACATTTTAATGTCAATATGTTTGTAACGTCATGTATCCATCTTCTCCCTAGAAGCATGGCTTCCATCACTGCTATTTCGAAGCCACTTTGATATTTAATATGGCCAAGATATTTCAGTTCATAGACATTGTACTGTTTATAAGCTACATGACTACCTTTGTTTTACATTGGTAACTGCATACACAAAGAGGTAAAAAGGCATTTATTATTGGGTTCCACCTACCCCTTGGTGAGCTTTCTTTCCTTACCATTTTGCCAGGGCAGAAGCCTTGCTGCCTACTGAATGCGATGTTCAACTATCATGGAAATTTTAATGTACACATCTTGCACCCGAGACTTTGTGATTTTCATCCTTATTCGATGCTAGATGTCTGACCTCCCTACCCAAGAACAGTGGGTTGTGTGGTGTCATTAGAAACCATTGTGTGACAACATTAGACACCATTGTGTAACATCATTAGAAACCATTCTGTGACATCATTAGAAACCATTGGGTGATATTATTAGAAACCATTGTGTGACATAATTAGGAACCATTGTGTGGTATCATTAGAACCAATAGGGTGACATAATTAGAAACCATTGCGTGACATCATTAGAAACCATTGGGTGACATCATTAGAAACCATTGGGTGACATAATTAGAAACCACTGTATGACATCATTAGAAACCCGTGTGTGACATCTTAAAAAAACCATTGTGTGACATCATTAGAAACCATTGGGTGACATCATTAGAAACCGTTGGGTGACATAATTAGAAACCACTGTATGACATCATTAGAAACCCGTGTGTGACATCTTAAAAAAACCATTGTGTGACATAATTAGAAACCATTGGGTGACATCATTAGAAACCATTGGGTGACATAATTAGAAACCATTGTGTGACATCTTAAGAAACCATTGTGTGACATCATTAGACACCATTGTGTGACATCATTAGAAACCATTGGGTTTCATCGTTAGAAACCATTGTGTGGCATTATTAGAAAACGTTGTATGACATCATTAGAAACCATTGGGTGACATCATTAGAAACCATTGTGTGACATCATTAGAAACCATTGTGTGACATCATTTGAAAACATTGTGTGACATCATTAGAAACCATGGGATGATATCAATAGAAACCATTGTGTGACATCATTAGAAACCATTGGGTGACATCATTAGAAAACATTGTGTGACATCATTGACATTAGAAACCATTGTGTGACATCATTAGAAAACGTGTGACATCATTAGAAACCATTGGATGACATCAATAGAAACCATTGTGTGACATTATTAGAAGCCATTGTGTGACATTATTAGAAGCCATTGTGTGACATCATTAGAAGCCACTGGGTTACATCATTAGAAACCATTGTGTGATGATATAAATAGAAACCATTGTGTGCTGATATAATTAGAAACCATTGTGTGATATCGATAGAAACCGATGGTCCTAGTACAAATTCCAGCTTTATGCTAAAGGCGGACAGGATAACTTCCCAACCATGCATTTTTGGAAGTTGGACTTTCGCTATTATGTGTCGGTTAGAAAACAAGTCAGACAATCGTTCCAATGCATGCCAGTAGTCAATATTTGTCTGGTTTAGGTTGGTGTGTAAACGGCAATGATGAAGTAGACCAGTGTTTCCCAACCTTTTTTGTGCCATGCCCCACTTAAGCCTTTCTAAAATTCATATTGCCCCCCTCCCCCGCCCCACGCCCCCCCCCCCTCAACATATACATTATTTTTAATATTCAAAAATTGAAATGTTCACTACCGGGAAGGTTAACCCGGTCAACAAATGCCCGCAGAAGTCGGATGTGTCGGCCTAACGGCGCAAGAACGCAGCTCTGCTGTAAACAGGCACAACGCAATCACATCCGAAAAAAAAAAAACTCCGGATGAACGAAGAAGAAGAAGAAAAAAATGTTCACTAAAGAAACTTGAATGATAGGTTTTAGGAAGAAATCACTAGGTAATTATTGAGTAAACACAGTAAGTAAATTTTCCAAACATATAATGGAGAACTGAAATTCAAGTACAAAATAATTTTAATGAAAGATTTTTCTATATTATTTTAATTATTAGTAATTATTTATTATTTAAATTTAGTGAGATCCTTGCGCTTGATGCTTGCTGCAAAGAGATCTTATGTCAGGTTCCAATTTAATTAACTTCAGTCTCAAATCTCCCCGTTTTGTTATATTCAGCCGATTTCTTCCATTTTCGAATTGCCCCCCTTAACAGTCGAATTGTCCCCTTGTGGGGCGTGGGCCCCACGTTGGGAAACACTGAAGTAGACGGTCCATTTTTCGGTTATTTTTTTTATACTAAGCCTATCCTACGCCTAGGATGTTGGACAGAAATGTAGCTTAAACAATAAAAGCACGTAATTAAACAGTTAGCGAGAGAGATATTTAGACGGACAGACAGACAGACAGACAGACAGACAGACAGACAGACAGACAGACAGACAGACAGACAGACAGACAGGCAGACAGGCAGGCAGGCAGGCAGGCAGGCAGGCAGGCAGATTGGTGGTAAAGATACAAATCAAGTAACAAAGAAGGAGAAAATGGAAGAGAAAAAGAGAGACAGACAGACAGAAGCAAAGAAACAGAAATAGACGTTGGGAGTATTATAAATAGTGTAAGTCGAGTAACTGATAAAAGAAAAGAGAAGAGAGAGAGAGAGAGAGCGAGAGAGAGGGGGGGGGGAGAGAGAGAGTGTGTGTGGTGTGTGTGTGTGTGTGTGTAATAAACAATATATATCGAATAATAAAACGCTATTAAAAAGTCACGATGTAAAAGATATATGTTAATTTAAGAGGTCGCTGTTCGGCTGATTATGTTTCATCAGTGTTCAAGGGCAGTAATACATTATCATGTGATGTCTGTCTTATTCCAACAACATCTGTCTACCCCAAGAATCGCTGTCTATATTGACCAATGCTTGGCTAATTATATAACATTGTGAGACATAGGGCTGTGCCGTGCTATAATACAGAGAGGCGGCCGCATCAGGTGGCACGTAAGGGGGCGATATAAACAGCGAAGAAGGGGCGGCATTTCGAAAACTTGCATCATTAAAGGGCGGCATTTCGAAGACTTGCATCAATAAGGGGCGGCATTTCGAAGACTTGCATCATATTGAGAAAATCTACCGCACGGCCCTGCTGAGACGTACGGTTAGATACGAATTCTGGCTATATTCTATAGTTGTGGGGTCACGTGTATGATTGTCCTGGGCACGCGTCCAAGTACTCTTTACTCCTGCAGCTCGGCTCCACTGTCATTGGAAAAGGGGTGGGGGAGGGGTTAGGTTCGAATACCGATTTGTTAACAATAACATTAAACTTTTATGTTGTCTAGTGTGTCAGTTGAGTTGAGTTGAGCTAAGAACCGACATCACTGCACTCAAGACATTCCCATGTGCGCTCCGTCCCCTTCTTCGACAGCTAGCGAAGAGTCACACTACTAATCGTTCCCACCGCTGATTGAAAGTTCTCCTGGTCTTCCCTCTCAGTTTTGAGACTACCAGAACCCCAGCCATTCCCCCGCAATCTCATCCTTTCCACATACGGGTTCTCAATCTGTTCCTCCACCATCACCACCTGGCCCCGCCAGCGCATGGCCACTTCTCCCTTGTCCATATGTAATCGACAATCAAGAGGTGCATTCCCTGCCAGCCTATCAGCCTGTTCATTCCCCCCCCCCCCCCACACTCCCGTGTGGCCAGGGCAAAACAATACAGAGCCTACAATTCTTACAATCTGTGACCTCTGAAGCGAGGTGAGCCATTCCACACGAAACATTCTAGTGTGTCATCTAGTCTCTGCTAATGTCTTCTACTTTATGAGAGGCGATTAATATTTATGTGTTTGTTGATCTGCTCCTACATTGAAGAGTGTGTTTATATGTTCCTACATAAAGTAGTGATATTGTTATTCATAAGTACAAAACAAAGTACGACGCAGTGAATTGACAGTTAATATTATTTCAAGGCCATGATAAACCTTAATACGGCTAAAACACTCATGAGCTCCGATTAACATTTGTGGAAAGTAAGATGTAAGCAGAATCAAAGAACGCACGGGAGCATTTTGTCAACATAAATAGTGAAACCTTGACAGGTACATTGACATTGAATCCGTCATTTCAACATTATAAAGAGGTTTTTGTCGAAGGAACAAAAGCATTTCAATGCTCTACCGATTGCTTATACTTCCTTTCTTCTCCGTTATGTCAATGGAAACCGTGTGGTAAATAATTAAAAGACACCATCCTGTGCCTTGCCGAATAGCGTTGGCGGTCATGTTTCGCCATCTCACACGATTACCAGAGCCGTGGGTTAGCTCTGAGTTCGTGTCTCGACCATGCTATGTGGCCAAACCATCCAGATATTTACTTCTCTGCCTTCCCCTTGTTCTGTTCCCCTTAATCTTGCCAGTTGTCACCAAGTTCAACACATTATTTAAAAAAAAATAAAACTGAGTTAGCAGAGATTGCTGAATATCATTTAACTATTTACATGTGATGTCATTGTAATTCTCTTATCTTCCAAGATATTTCTGTAAACTAAGTAGTTTTTTTATCTTTTAGTTACTCCTGCTTTAGTTTTCGCTTTCTTGTTTCTTCCTATTTTGATGTTGAACATGTTTTCAGGCGTTCAGTTTTCTCAGAACGTTTTTATTTTACCTGAGTGTCAACAGGACAAATAGTATGGGATATTCCCAGTAACACGGATATTCTGAATATTATTACAGAAGCTAAATGCAACCAAGACATCACTCTACAAAATTATTCTCAGATAGCGTGTTTTCCCATTTTCATTCAGGTCGATCAGATCATCATCATCATCATCATCATCATCATCATCATCATCATCATCAGCATCATCATCATCTCATCTTATTCCTCTTGTACCTTGCGGTGTCGGGGTGAAGCATACATTGGGAGTGTGCCGTTTATGGCTTTCATATATTGGGATTTTCATCGTCTCTGTTATTCCTTCTGTCCATCGTTGCATCGTCGACCTCTGCTTCTGGTTCTATTGGGTCTGTACATCATTACTTGTTGTGGTATACTGTCAGTTAGTAGTTACACTCCCTGTAACACTATGTTAGTAGAGGTTCCTAAATACAATTTAATTATTTACAATCTTTGTCACGCTCATTCTCACGTCTTTCATGATATTTTTAAAACTAAGTAGTTTCTAACATACGCTTTACTTTTCGCTGTAGTGTTTTTTTTTTTGTGTGTTTTTTTTTTTCGTGTTACGATGTTGAACAAGTTTGCAAACGTTCGGTTTTCTCAGACAGTTTTTTTTATTTTACCCGAGTGTTGATGTTTTCAAGTTTCATCAGTTATTTGCCTATCCTTTACAGGACGCAGCAGTCAATGCCAGCACTTTTTTTTTTTGGGGGGGGGGGGGGGGGAGGCTGTTTGTGATCTCTTGGCAAGTTTACGTTCAGAAGTTTACCATTGTTTTCTGAACGACCGAGACTGTTACCATTGTATGAAAATCAGCGCAAGGCTTTCAAATTCCAAATCAGCCGCAGCTGTGTTTCAAATGCGGTATACGGGATTGCGAATTACGTTCGCAACACCTGCGCCGGCTCTTTCGCCGGTTTCATCAGACAGGACACATATTATGGGATATGCCCAGTAACATATATATATTCTGAATATTATCACATAAGCTAAATGCAACTAAAACATCACTCTACAAAATTATTATGATTTTTGATATTGCGTTTTCCCAACCTCATTAAAGGCCAGACATCCTAGTTATTACAGAATCCTGAATACAATTTAATTTTCCACATTCGTTGTCATGGTCATTCTCTTGCCTTTAAAGATAATTCTGTACATTAAATAGTTTCTATCTTTTAGTTGCGGTTGCTTTAGTAATCGCTGTCTTCTCTCTCTCTCTCTCTCTCTCTCTCTCTCTCTCTCTCTCCCCCCCCCCCCACCCCCCTTTTCCACTATTTTACGTAAAACGTGTTTGCAGACGTTCGATTTTCTCAGAACGTTATTTTACCCGAGTGTTGACGTTTTTCAAATTTCATCATGACAGGACAAATATTATGGATTATTCCCAGTAACATACATATTCAGAATATTATTACAGAAGCTACATGCAATCAAGACATCACTTCCACAACAGTATTACGACTCTTTGATAGCTCGTTTTCCCAACTTCATTCAGGCCGATCATGTAATTTCTCTTGTAACTTGCGGTTTCGAGGTGAAACATAAACAGCGGATTACCGGTTATCCCCACTTTAGTCTTGATCTGATCATTTCTGATCTCCTCACTTCTTGATACCCTACCTGTAAAACTATGTTAGCAAAGAATCCCGAATACCATTTAATTATCTACATTCCTTTTTATGCCCATTATTTCATCGTTAAAGATATTTCTGTAGACTAAGTAGTTTATATCTGTAAGTTACTCATGCTTTAGTATTCACTGTCGCGTTCTTCCTGTTTCAATGTTAAACAGGTTTGCAGCAGACGTTCGGATTTTCTCAGATAGTTTCTATTTTACCCGAGTGGTGATTTTTTCGAGATCGAAAATAGATGCAATAAGGCAAACCAACTCATTGGACAAATGGCACCAATACTAAAGAACAAATATGTATCAATAACTACTAAGAAAGCACTTTACAACACAATCTTCCTGCCAACTCTATGCTACCAATGCCAAACCTGGACAATGACAGAAAAAGAGAAAAGAAAAATCACAACAGAAATGAGATTCCTGAGAAGAATACTCAACGTATCAAGAAGAGATAAGATCAGAAATGAAGAAATCAGGACTAAAGTTGGGGTTATAGCAGCACTAGATTTTATTAGAAAGCAGCAAGTCAAATGGTTTGGCCATGCAAGTAGGTTACCAATCAACAGCATACCACATCAAGCAATGATGTACAGACCAGATGGAAACAGAGGAAGAGGCCGACCACGTAAACGTTGGACGGAGGGAATAACAGAGTCCATGGGAATATCAATATATGAAGCCCGTAATCGGGCACTCTCGCGATGTTTATACTTCACCTCGACACCGCAAGGTACAAGAGGAATATGATGAGATGAGATGATGTTTCCAAATTTTATCAGACAGGACAACTAGTATGGGTTATTCCCGGTAACATACACATTCAGATTATTATTACAGAAGCTAAGCGCAACCAAGATACCACAACAGTGCTATGACTCTTAGACAGCGTGTTTTCCCCCAACCCTTTTTCAGGTCAACCAGAATAGATTTCGGTCAAGCCTCCTTCCTGGCTGCAGCCATCAGCGCTTGGTTAACACGCCACTTGGTACATTCTAGACGTCGTAACTGGCTGTGCTGTGATTGGCTGCGGCCCAAGGTCTCGTGACTCAAGCTCCACGTCGCTGGCGTCGGCAGGATATATAGTCGCCGTCTGCCAGTTCCCAACGTTTGACTGTGTAGACCAGAATGAATGCATGAAACCTTAGCGCTTTACTTGCAACCAGCTTGCTGTTCACTAGCGGTAGACGACGCAATGTTTAGTTATTCTGAAAGATAGCACAGAGTTAAGGATTCCAAGGATATTTTGGATTTGCTGACGATCAGGTTGGTTTCTAGCGACATCGGATTTAAATCTGAAAACTACCGTCTGTTTCTCTACTACTTGAGTCGACCGAAACAGTATCAACATGAGAACGGTGAGTTTACAGTTTACGTTGCGATAATTTAGATTAGACCTTTGTCGCTGTCTGTCTTTAACTTTATTAACTGTGGTCTGGTAGCAGTCAGTTCAGTACACACACAGTTACAGTTACAGTCATTATTAAGTCAAATGTTAACTCAGCATATATTTCATTAGTTATTTAATGTGTAATTTATAACTATTTGGACAGATAAGGATTATTAAAATGGCTAGATTATGTTTAGTAGTTTGGTTCTATCTAATGAATTTCTGTTTAATGCGGTCAAGGTTATCATTTACAATTTACATTGTCAATTTCATTATCTATACATCATACTTACTTCATTCTATATCATAATCATATCAATATTCTTTCAAGATATTTCTGTAAATTAGTGTAAACTAAGGAGTTTTCATCGTTTAGATACTCATACTTTTACTAGACATACTTTAGTTTAGTTATTCACTGTTGTTTCTTTTAATGTTTTGATGTTATGCAGTCGGTTTACTTTACTGTTTTCGTGTTGCTAGACTAGATAAGATTAAGATCGTTATTTTACCTCTCGGCTTGACTTGCATGTACATAAAAAACTCAAAGAAAGGGGTGAAAGAAAGCAAAAGTACCGGGGTCTGCAAGTTGAGGGATTAGCAAACGCAACGATGCGAGACATTTTAATTCAGGATTGTATTTTTTCAAATGTGAGGCGTGGATAAACACTGCATCTGGACAATTCTGTTGTGGCTTGGCACATAATTATAAACGTTTCTTGCTTTTAACAACCGGCTAAACTGAACGTGATATTAACACACTGCCCAGAGTTAATACACTTCCTAGTTATGCCTTTATAAATAGTTCGTATATAATATATGAAAGGAGAATGCTAGGTTTCTTGTAATTTATTTGAGGAGGCCCGCCTAGCTAGACAGAATAAGTCTACAATTATTAATTATACTGAATCTTATTTTTGTGCAGTATTTACATTTTCCAAAAGTATCGTTCTTGGGGTGAATTAGTTAGTTGCATATCCTTGACAGGACATAGTAGTCAACCCTATAAATTTTTTGGCTGTTCATGATTTCTGGGCAAGTTTACTTTCAGTAGTTTGTCATTGCTTTCTGAACGATAGGCATCCATACCATTTCATAAAAAAAACCAACGTAAGGTGGTCTGCTGCCAAATCACCCACAATTGTGTTTTGAAGGCAGTATGCTGGATTACGAACAGTGCCAGTAACCCTTTCGCCGTGGAATCGGCATTCAGGGATTGAACCAGGCTCTTAAAAAATGGGTAGCAGACCATTTTTAGAAGTTTTCTGGGAATGACTTGGGATGGAAAGTCAGAAAGGTGAAGAGAGAACTGGCCATCCCAGCTAATCCCATCAATTAGAATATGTGAATGCCTAATACTTCACAGCACAGATGCAATATTTGCTACAATGCCACCGATATTTAAATTTATCTTTCATCCACAGAGTGATTACTTTCTTCGGTTTCAGATAATTATGGTTCTTTTACCTGCTCTGCCCTGATTGTTAGGGTTAGCTATCCTGCAGTGTTTGTTACTTGTACCCATTCTGCTGACCTAGTTGTTAATTTTACCCACTTTATTGTCCTAGTTTTTACTATTACTTACTCTGATCTGGTTGTTACCTCTACCTGTCCTAGCTGTTACTTAAAACTCCATTCCAAGACAGTTATTTTAATGCTGTTTGTCACAACTTTTGTCTTTATATATTTTTTTTAAAAATTTCACGAAAGAGTTAATAATCGTTATATTTATTTTACCTTCAGATTGAAGAAATGTCCTCATCACAATCACCAGCTATTCGCCCGAGTAGCTTGGAGTTTGACAGTGCCCTCACTCTAGACATGGACTGCCTATTCTCTGACTTTGACAACAACAATGCCAAGAATTCTCGTAACAACAGGAGGAAGAAGCGAAGGGCAGCAATAAAAAAGTTCAGCGGTAAGCTTCAGTGGTTACAGTTATCATTATTAGTAATTTATAAGAGGGTCTCCATGGTGAAATAGTCAAGCCATCTGCTTTGTGCCACCAAAGACGTGGGTTTATTTTCCCTCTGTAGCGTTCAAACCATGAGTGCCCGGGATGATTAACCCGGTCAACAAATGCCCGCAGAAGTTGGATGTGTCGGCCTAATGGCGCAAGAACGCAGCTTTGCTGTAAACAGGCACAACGCAATCACATACGAAAAAAACACTCTGGATGAACGAAGAAGAAGAAACCACGAGTGCAATTTTTTTCAGAGACCTTTAGGGGCTGTTATCATTGAAGCTACTGAGTTGCTCTTGGCAAGTGGCTTGCCGTTGTGCAGAGAGACTGATACAGAAGGGTCAAACCCAGTGACCGGGGAGGTAACCCACCCAACAAATGCCTGAAGAAGTTGAATGTGTCAGCCGAAAGGTTCAAATATCGCAGCTCTGCTGTAAACAGGCACAACACAGTTAGTCTAAAACAATGTTCTGGAAAAATGCAGAAGAAGAAATCCAGTGTAATGTGGTCAGTCCCCTCGTGTTTAACGTTTAATCATTTATATAATTTAGTACCTGTTTCTTTTCAGTCCCACTTTTTCTTTAATTAGAGTTTGTGACATATTGCTTTATGATGCACGATTCTCAATGCTTTTGATTTATTTTACAAATTTGTACTAAAAATGCGTACTAAAGTTGTATTGATCATACAAGAAACATAATAGAAATGCTGATAACCTTTATTTTTTTTTAAAGCCTTTTTGTGTGTGTGTTCATTTCTTTTCTTCTGGATATAAATGTATTTCTCCTTATTATTTTTATTGTTTCCTCTCCCTACTCTGCTAATATGGTTTCACTCATATGCTTTTCAGACTTGTATGATGAGACAGGAGAGTTTTTGGGTAATGGATCTTATGCTGCAGTGAGGACATACAGACACAAAGAATCAGGAAAGGAATATGCAGTGAAGGTAAGAAATAACTAATATTTCTCATCGTTAGTTAGTCACGATTCCAACTTCACGGCAAAGGATCGCCTCATTATGCTCCGTTCTTATGCCAGTGAATATCACATAAAATTATTCTCACTGTCTCGTGTGAAAAGTGGAACATACAGGAGTATCGACAAACCGACAGCCTACACAGGTGTACTATGCATAACATTGCTGCCAGAATGCCAACACAAAATACAATTTATTGTCAGTGGAAGCGGCAGTCACTAGAAAACCAGCAGCCACACATTACTGGATAAGGCAACCCAATTAATTCAGCCACCGGTCGGCTTCCATTTTTCTGAATATGCAGGTCCCACTACAGTTTGTAGTGGATAGATGTAAAAGCAATCCACACGTAATTCACAACTCACAGTGACACTCCACACACTCAACTTAGTAGCAGGACGATGGAACCATGCACTACCAGTCCAAAATTAGAAAAATGCAGAAACAAACAGTAGCCACAAGCATAGGCCAGAGGCCTTAACAGCTCAACTGCATATCCTCCATGTTGGGGACCTGAAGGAATATTTCCAGTACCCAGATTTTAAAGACCACTTAAGAAATATGAAGTAGATTGATTATAAATTTAAATATCTATATACATAAAGAAAAATGTCCTTGTTTTTTTCTCCAACACATCAAGGTTAAAAATTGGAATGTATAATTTTATATTCTTTTCTAAATGATGTTTTATACTTTGTTTTGTATTCTATTAATATCTAAAGAATGATGCCTCTGTTTGTTCTCCAGATGATTAACAAGTGCACCAGTCTCCAGCGAAGCAAAGTGTTCAAGGAAATCGAAATCTTCCACCAGTGCCAAGGCAGTGAAAACATCCTGAACTTGGTGGAGTATTTTGAAGAAGATGATGTTTTCTACCTGGTTTTTGATAAGATGGAGGGCGGCACCTTGCTCAGCAACATTGAGAGCCGTGGTCATCTCAGCGAGCATGAGGCATCACTAGTTGTCAAAGAAATTGCTTGTGCCCTGAATTTTTTGCACAACAAGGGCATTGCACATAGAGATCTGAAGCCTGAGAACATCCTGTGCCAAAAGGTGGGGGAAGTTGTTCCGCTCAAGATCTGCGACTTTGATCTTGCCAGTGGCGTACCTCTGAGTGTGAACAGTTCTGATGGCAGCAAGACACCTGAGTTGCTGACACCCGTGGGCTCAGCCGAGTACATGGCACCAGAAGTTGTGGATGCTTGGGTGGGAGAATCTTTCTCCTATGACAAAAAGTGTGACCTTTGGAGCTTGGGAATTATTCTGTAAGTTCTCATTCTCTCTCTATCTGTCTCCCTGCTCCTCTCTCTCTCTCTCTCTCTCTCTCTCTCTCTCTCTCTCTCTCTCTCTCTCTCTCTCTCTCTCTCTCTCTCTCTCTCTCTCTCTCTCTCTCTCTCTCTCTCTCTGTGTGTGTTTTAAATTGTTAATTTATATTTCAGTCATTTCAAGTAGTTTTTTTCCCCGGGAAGGTTAACCCGGTCAACAAATGCCCGCAGAAGTCGGATGTGTCAGCCTAACGGCGCAAGAACGCAGCTCTGCTGTAAACAGGCACAATGCAATCACGTCAGAAAAAAAACTCTCAATGAACGAAGAAGAAGAAGTAGTGTTTTTATTAAATGAAGATGAAAGAAACCATTAATTCTCACCAGAAAGTCATTTCAATATGAATAATTTACAGTAGGTTGCAAACACATGCTATTTGCAAAGCAGTTACTCCCCATTTCATAGGAACCATGTTAGTATATTCACACTTATTTATTTACAAGAATTTGAGTCACAAACCCAAATCCTGATACCCAAGAGAACATTAAGAACAAAGGCAGACCAAGAAGAAACATATAAATCAGTAATCAAGTGACAAAATCTCACCTGGTCACCTGTTTCACTTTCAAAAATGACCTTGCAGAGGCCAGTTGAAGGCAAATGAATAAGCAGAGGACAATGAAAACATCAAACAGTTGACTAAGAGAGGACAATGAAAACGTCAAACAATTGACTAAGAAAAGGACCATTTTTACACACCTAAGGCATATTTCTAGTATGTCATCATTATCATGTGCCATGCCAATAAGAGTGGGCAGTCATGTTTTGCCATCTCACTTGATCACCAGAGTCGTGGACCGGCTCAGTGTTCTTGTCTTGACCATGCTACGTGGCCAAGCCATCCAGATATTTACTTCTCTGCCTTCCCCTTGTTCTCTTCCCCTTGATCTTGCCAGTTGTCACCAAGTTCTCCAATTCTAATATGACTAGCCCCATATTTTTATAGATCAGTCGGGAGTCAGTGGCTCATATGGTCAGTATTATGACAGCCTTTCCTATTTTAGACTGGATTGGCCTGGGAGCTAGGTCAGTGAAAAAGTTTGCCTTGATATGAATTCGAACCTCTATTTGGTCAGCAGTCAAGTGTGCAAGTTACCAAATTACTGCTGCTCAAAGTAAGGACGTATAGATATATTTCTGCAACTACAAGTGTCACTTGGGGTAGGGAGGACCCTTGGTGATGGTGCTTCAATCATGTAGGTTGATGAATTGTATAACTTTTCACATTTTTTTCTTTTGTTTAATTTTATAATGTAATAGTCTCATAATATTTTCACATGTTATCTTTTGTTCCTCAGGTATATAATGTTATGTGGCTACCCTCCATTTTATGGCCAGTGTGGAATAGATTGTGGATGGGAAAAAGGAGAAGCTTGTCAGGACTGTCAGGAGTTGCTGTTTAATTCTATCCAAGATGGCGTGTATGAGTTTCCTGAGGAAGAGTGGAGCTGTGTGTCTGAAAGTGCCAAGGATTTAATTAGACATCTACTGGTCCGCAACCCACGCAACCGTTATTCAGCCGCTGATGTTCTTCAGCATCACTGGGTGGCCAAGCCTCAGGCTGTGACCCCACTGGCGACACCTCACATTCTGACCAGGTATGTTAATTTGACATCTCTGTTAGTGAATACTTTTGTCATAAGGAATTAATAGGTTTTTATCCAGGTGCTTTGATATTTAAAATGGGTGGACTGAAATTTTATGTTTGAAAGCATAACATACATTTCAATAATTTGCATATGTATATACCCTTCTTGGATAAAGGCGAAAAACAAGAGGTCCTGTGTGGAAGTTGTGCAGTTTAAAATCCCACAGCAGTTGAAAATCACAAAGAGTAGGCTGCAGAGCCACTGTCCTGTACAGCTGTTACAAAATAAAACCTACCTTCTGTTTGATGGACTCCCCTACAGAGGTTGAAATCTAGTAAACCGGACACAAATGCATTGTAGAGTGAGATATACCGATGCAATACCTCAGACCTAGAAAAGAATTAAGAAGAAGAATAACCTCTAAGGTGGATAGTTTTGTTTTCTGGGAGGTGAGGCGGCCAAAATGATACTGATCACATACCAGTCGAGTACAGTTTAATCTGTATTTATGAGTCTGAAACTATCCCCAAAATATCATGGTGGCATGCAAATAGGCTATTTTTTATGTTTAGGTACATAGACTATTGCCAGCTCTGTAGCAAAGGGGTTACTGGCATAGTTCCTAATCACACATACCGTATTTGAAACACAGATGCAGGTGATTTGGCAGCAGAGACCGTCTTGCACCATTTTTACTGAAATGGTTTGGGTGCCGGTCATTCAGAAAGCAATAGCAAATTACTGAACATAAACTTGCCCAGGAATCACAAACAGCCAAAAGATGCTGGGGTTGACTGCTACATCCTGTAAAGTATATGCAACTAACTTTTAACATAGGCTATTATAGGGCTGAACATGTTTTTAAAAAAGTTTACAAGAAAAAAAAAACATGTTAAGTTTATGTGTATAATAGGGTTGAACATGTTTAAAATTTATGATCAGATGTGAATGTGTTTTCTGCCTATGTGAGTAGACAACTACTGCTGGAGATGCGGGGATTTAATACACCTAACCTTTTCTTGCAGTGGTGGTCTCTGTAGCACCACACAAATGTTCTACAAGATTGCTGGTCACCTGTTCCATGTGTAATGTATATATGTACCATTTGTGTTTACAGAAACAACAGCACAAAGGACCTGGAGTCATTTGCTGAGACAGCCATATCTATCAATCGAATGATGCAGCAGCACTTGATCATCTCAGGGGCACCTCAATTTTATGTGGGAGGTTCCAAGCCAGCCCAGGTGCTGGAAGAGAGCAGCGGAGATGACGATGAAAACCACAGCGACACCGACTTAGATTCTGCCCTCAGCTTTGACTTTTCGACACGCGTGAAACTTTCCCCTCCTGGACTTTCAGCTCTTGCCAAGCGACGCGGGAAAGTTAGCCATGCCTCAGCAAACTGCTACGCAGGCAACAATCGCCGCCCAGTACTTCCGCTTCGTCACTCGGCAATGGGTAGCGTGGACAGTATGATTGTCAGTTCAGGAAGCTGGCAGTGACGTGACGTAGCCCTGGCAAAGACGGTACATGTCCAATCGTGTATTTTATAGTCTTCAGTTTTCCTGAACACTGAAGTCAGTTGTCACCTGCGGGTTGTATCAGGTCAGCTACCATCTCCACGTCGCAGTTCAGCAGCAGAATGTGGAGTGTTAATGTCAGTAGTTTATACTTTGACCATGACACAATGTTAAATAATGGTACTTGTTGACTGAGACACTGTCATTTATATAACCAGGTGAACCATCACAAATATCTGCTGCTTGCTCAGTGAATTACTACTTCCACTGGAGGAGGTGTCACAGGAAAGTGAAGTGAATGTTTCATTAACATCTTCCCCAGTCCCAAATGATTTCATGTGTTAGTCAGTCTTTCCTCGTAATTCTCTGTTTCCTTTACTCCACACTTCCTCACAGTACAGAATTATACGTGAAGTTGTATGTATAATGATCAGTGAATTACCAGTTGTGAACATGTTGACAATCATTTCTCTGCGATGAAGATTCCTAGTTTAGTCTAGAAGTTATCCTAGTTTCTGTGTGTTGTAGCTTGCTTTCCCTAACTCCATTCCCATGTCTCAGTAATCTGGCTTGATATTCATCATTCCCCCAGTAGTCTTCTAACATCTTTGAAGCTGTTAAAACTTTACAATATTATTTTCCACATCAATTAGTTTCCTCATAACTGCCTGCTGCTGTTGTTGTTATTGTTTTTTCTTGCAAGTATTTGCAAACTCATTTTTGTTAGCAATATTTTTCAAACTTTTTTTTTTCTGGTTTCTCTTTTTTTTCAATTTTAAAAGAGATGTTGATGTGTAGTTTATAAAGTGAATATTTAAATGTGGCATTATTGAAATTTTACTTAAGGCATAGCCCAACGTGTTTTGTTCTACATAAAATAATAACGTGACATACACATTGCCGAATTCGGCCATAATTTTTTTTTTTCAAATTTAATGTTAGAATGTTTAAAGGAAAATATGTAAATGGTAATGTGTTCATTATAATTGGTATGCATAGGTCTTTTCATCTTCCTATTTGCCCAGAGGTGATGGTGACAGTTCTGTTGTAAAATGGGCAAGCGACAGACTGAAATCTAGTGGAATCATTCCAGACTATTGCAATAACATATCCAGTTGTGTTGAGTGAACAATTCATAGCTTTTCGCCATCATGATTTATTTCCAGCCATAACTTGTCTACAAAGTATTTATGTCACAGTTTTTGTGAAATCCTCCCCCCGTCTTTCAGACCACTGACATGCTATGTCCGTTAAACAGTCTCTGTAGCTTGCAACCAGCGCGATGCAGGTGCTTGGATGTTGTGTGTTGGTAGCATGTGGCTGAATGTTGGGCTGTTATAGCAGTTGATTGAATGTCGTGCTGTTGTTAGGTTTGAGTGAATGTTGTGCTGTTAGATTAGATTGAATGCTGCACTAATAACAGTTGGTTGACAGTTGTGCTGTTTTGAATTAATATAGAATGTTCTGTTATGACACAGGAGTGGTTGTTGAGCTATTATACCATATGAATGCATATTGTGATGATTGAATGATGTGTGATACAGTCGAATGTAGCTTTATTTGATTGAATGTTGCATGATACAGTCGAATGTAGCTTTGTTATCTTCTTCTTCTTCTTCTTCGTTCATCCGGAGTTTTTTTTCGGATGTGATTGCGTTGTGCCTGTTTATAGCAGAGCTGCGTTCTTGCGCCGTTAGGCCGACACATCCGACTTCTGCGGGCATTTGTTGACCAGGTTAACCTTCCCGGGGGTTTCTTAGGACGTTTGACTCTCACTGTTGTGGTGTTATCCCCCATCCCAGCTGGTCCATATAGAACAGCCAAAGATCCTGGTCAGCCCTCAAGGGAAGGCAGGGGCAGACCATGGGCATTCCCCGCCATCCAAGGAGGCTTCCATACTTGCAGAGCCGATACATAGCGCTCTGGTACTGGGCTCACCCAAGGAATCGTCACGTCCTGCACATGGCTGCTTAGCCTCACTTCCGTATATTGGGCCTTCCGTTCACCATAGGCTGTTCTTCCGGAAACCAGAAGTATGCAGTCTGCAGATGACATCCACACAGTGAGCTTTCGATTCGGACTTTCCACGTAATGGATTTGCTATCCAAGCAATATTCCATTTCATGCCACTAGGACACTTTTCCACCTTTTATGAAGCCCACACAATGGGCTTTTGATTCGGACTTTCCACGTAATGGATTTGCTATCAAGCAATATTCCATTTCGTGCCACTAGGACACTTTTCCACCTTTTATGAAGCCCACACAGCGAGCTTTCGATTTGGACTTTCCACATAATGGATTTGCTATCCAAGCAATATTTCCATTTCATGCCTCTGGGTCTTCATGCACCTTTAAATGTCAACCTGTATGTAGTTAAAGTAAGCTGCGGTCAACTTGAGCTTGTTGATATCTCCATAGAGCTTGTCCTCAAATGAAGCAGGTGTGGGCCAAAATATCTTTCTCTGTTCTGCATACGTTGGGCAATCCTGCAGCAAATGTTTTGCTGTCATTTTTCCAGTTCTACAATTACATTCATCAGTATCTCCTATCTTTAGTTTATTGAACAAGTGGTATTTCAGCCTGTTATGTCCTGTGCGGAGTCTGAAGATTGCTACTTGTTCTCTTCGGTCGAGTTTGTAATATGCATCATCCTTCTGATGGCCTGGATGCTCAGATTCCCATTTGGTTCTATAAGTGCTTTTTATCAACCTCTTTGCCTCATTATAGGTTATGTCTATGTCAGGCTGTGGTAGTCGTCCGCCCTCTTTTGCCAGTCTGTCAGCCTCTTCGTTTCCAGGTATACTGCAATGTGATGGGATCCACTGTATTACAACTTTTTTGGATTTCTGGCATAGACCATGGAGTGCTGCTCTTAGGTCAGTTAGTTCTGTGCTGTTATTGCTCTTGAGTATTGAGACAGCTGACTTTGCATCTGTGAAGATAGCTATTTGCTTCTCTTTATTTTCCTCCATCAGGAGCATTTCTGCTGCAGTTTTCAAAGCCTCTACCTCCGCTTTGAAGTTACTTGAAAATTTTCCAGTTGCCATTGAATGTGTTTTTTTCACTCCATTTTTTAAATTTAGGAGAATTCCTCCTCCTCCATTCTCTATTGAATTTTTGGCTGATCCATCTGTATATGCATGGGTCCAATTCCTGCTTGGGTAATGTTCTTTTATGTAGTTTAGGGTTATTTCTCTTCTTTCGGTTTCATGCTGAGTGTTCTTTTTCTCAATACCAGGAATGTTTTCTATCATCTCAGGCAGTTGCTGCTGTCTCCAAGCTGGGAACTTGTGTGCATTGTGTATGGGCTTGACTGTTGATATGTTAAGTATAGGATCTGCCCTAATCCTTCGTTTTGCAGTTTCTACAAAGTTGCTACGCTTCAGTCTTCCCTTTCCAAAACCATTAAATCTGTTGTACATAGGGTGGTCTGTCAATCTTCTAAATTTTTCTGCTTGTTGCTGGGCTCTGCTATCTCTTCTATCCTGCATTGGTTGTAAACAAGTGATCTTTTCTAGTTCATTAATAGGCGTTGTCTTCAGGCTTCCAGTTATGATTCGCATTCCTTGGTTTTGGACTCTACTTATTTTGTTAAAGTTTGACTTAGCTGCTGTTGCCCAAGCTGCAATGCCATATTCCAGTACTGGCCTCACCCGTCCAGTATATAACTTCTTGAGAACTTTCTCATCTGCTCCCCACGTTGTACCAGCAAGCTTTTTCATGATTGCCATTCTCTGCCTTGCTCTTGTTCGATTTTTCTCAACCTGTGTCTTCCATGTCAGGCGACGATCAAAGGTGACTCCTAGATAGTTTGGATTTTCTTCATGGCGCAATATTTTTCCATTCAATACCAGCTTAGGTTGCTGAGTTTTATTTGAGAGGGAGAACACTGTGCATGTTGTTTTCTCCTCACTTATCTTCACTAGCCATGATTTTGACCAGTCCTCTAGCGCTAATAAGGCTTGCTGTATTCTGCTGTTAGCTGTACTAATATATTCTTCAGATGTCCATATGGCTAGGTCATCTGCAAAGGAGGATGTGTGTACTCTGGCTGGAAAATTTTCTGTGATGTCATTTATATATGCTAGGAATAATGTTGGTGAAAGAACTCCTCCTTGGGGGACACCTTGCTCCAGCAGCATCATTTTGCTTGTTTGTCCTTGTACTTTTGTCCTGGCAGTTCTGTTCTCAAGGTAGTGGCTGATCCATTTATACATTTTTCCACAAACATGCATGTTTTGCAGTTTTACTTTCAGTCCTTCCTTCCATACTTTATCAAATGCTTTTTCTAAATCTATCCAGACTGCTAGTGTGTGCTTTTTCTCTTGGAAGGCATCCTCTATTTCCTGAGCTATATAGGTTATTTGATCTTCAGTGGATCTGTATTTTCTGAATCCTGCTTGGTGTGGTGTTAAGAGTTTGTTTTCTTCCAGATGCCATGTTAGCCTGCCATTGATAATGCGTTCCATTAATTTTCCTACACAGCTAAGTAGACTGATAGGTCGATAGCCATTTGGTTCTTCCAGGTCTTTTCCTTTCTTTGGGACTGGTATTAGTATAGCTTCCTTCCATGCCTGTGGGACTATTCCTCTCTTCCAGCTGTTATTTAGGACTGCTAGTAGTTTCTTCTTTGCCTTGGTGCCTAGTCCTATTAGCATTTCATTTGTGATTCCATCCTTTCCTGGTGATTTCTTCTTTTTTAGGGTATTCATTGCCTGTTCCATTTCTTCCATTGTTAGATTTGCCATCATATATTCTGCTGCTGTCTCTGTATTTCTATGATGTATCTGTTTGTCTTTGATTGCTTTCTTCTGTTCGGTTGTAATATCAATGTGGTTTGCATTTGCATAGTGTTCCATTAGTGCATTTGCAGCCTTTTTGCCTGTAAGCAAGGCATTTCCTTGTTTAATTGTTATTTGTTTGTTTCTAGGTCCTTCATTGTTCATGGCTTTCACTAGTTTCCATAGTTTGTTTCCATCCCTGTCAAAATTCAGGTTTTCTGTTTTTTCCCTCCAACAATCTCTTGTTGTTTGATTTACTGTTCTTTTATATTTTGCTGAGATGGCTTTGAGAGAGATGTTTGCTTCAATTGTTTGTTCTCTCTCTGCTGTCTTCCTGGCATCTTCAACTTTGTCCTCCAAACTTTGTAGTTCTTCAGTCCAGTATGGTTTGTAATTTTTCCTCGCTCCTCTTGGAATGGACTCAGTGGCTGCCTGTATTATCGCTCTGTTTAGACTTTCCACCATTTGCTTTATGTTGCCATATCGTGTATTTATGTTTTCACAATATTTGTCTGTTAGTATGGCAAATCTGTCCCAATCTGCTCGTTTGTAATTCCAGCGGGGCAAGGGCTTTTGCTCCTGTGGAACATACTCCATATTCATTTCAAGCTTGATTGGTCTGTGGTCACTACCTGCTAATTGGTCCAGCACATGGCGATCGATTTTGTGGAGGATGTCTCCTGTGCAGAAAGCTAAGTCTGGAGTAGAAGTGGTAAGCCATCTTCTGGAGTAGAAGCTCGGTGTGTCATCCGCTTTGTTGAGTAGATGGAGATTTGAGTCTATTTCCCAGTCCTCCAATTCATCTCCTCTTTTGTCAGTATCTGGGTATCCCCATCTTTCTGAACGGCTATTAAAGTCTCCGACAATAATGCAGTTTGTGTCAGTTATTTTCATGTTTGAGAGTGTAAGGTCCTTATCTGCTGGGCTATACAGATTGTAGATTCTTATTTTCACGTCCTTTATCATTATATCAACACCTATAATTTCCGTTTGGTTGTCAGAGATCACAGATACTTCGCTGCAAGGTATTGTATTTCGTGTAAGTATTAGAACTCCTCCTTTGTGTCCTTCGCGGTCGAAACGTGTGGCCTGATATCCTCTGACTGAGAATTTGTGATTGGCGTTGAGGTGTGTCTCTTGAATGCATGCCACATCTATTCTATCTTTATGAAGACGCTGTGTTAGGGAGTCTTTCTTCTTGTAAACTCCTTCGGCATTCCACTGTAGTATGTTGAGTGTCCGGGGTATTTGGTCAATAGCTCTTAACCTACTCCTCTGTGCCTTGACTCCACAGCACAGGGGAAGGTGACCACCAGTAGTCATGGGTGGACCCCCTCGAGGCAGGGGGCCCGGCACTATCACCGCCTGATGGGACTTCACGGGATTAGCACCATATCGATTAATTTTGATTTGTGACATCATGAATTAGGTTACGTTGCACTGCTTTGTCAAGCCTGTGGCTCAGTACATCCGATTTCGACAAGCATTTATTCGGGATGCTTTCCCTAGCCTTTGACTGTCCCCAGTCTACCTACAAGGCAGCAGGTTTCACGTTGCACTGCTTTGTCAAGCCTGTGGCTCAGTACATCCGATTTCGACAAGCATGTATTTGGGGTGCTTTCCCTAGCCTTTGACTGTCCCCAGTCTACCTACAAGGCAGCAGGTTTGTGTGTCTCTTCGTCTGGTCCCTCTCCCTTGACCTGTCCGACATGGGTGGCCCTACCAGTAGCTGTGCTACCGTCGGCATAGCTCTTGGGGTCATTGGGACGCACAAGCCCCTCTACCTCGTCACGGTGGACACACAGCAGAGGGGTAGCTTTGTTATATGATTGAATGTTACACTGTTGTAACATGATTGGACATTGTACTATTGTAACATATGATTGAATGTTGTACTATTGTAACATATTGAATGTCAGAGAGAATGTAACATCCATGTCGTTGAACTGCCATATCATATGATTGAATGTTGTAAGATAAGTATGAGTGTTCTGTTACAACATAGGAGTGATTGTTGAATTGCTATAACATATGATGAGTTCATGTTGTGCTGTTGAAACATGTTTGTGCTGTTATAATGTGTTTGAATACTCCGCAGCTGATCACCAGATACTTTCTGCATTACCCAGGCATAATACAGACTTGAACATTTTGCCATGTCACATCAGCTGTTGATTTTGCTAAGTAGGGCCTCAAGAATGCAACCTCTCTATTCTTGAAATACAAGAAAGGATGTTAGTGTGTAATTACTAGTCATGAAAGATTCTGTTAATGTGGCATATTTAAGTTTTTGGAATTCCACATACGAAAGAAGAGTGCTGCTTTCCTTTTGTATGCCAGTTATGCAATTTGTGCTCTCCAGAGTGCTGGCAATGTGTATATATTATGTTACTGTGTGTTGTGTGTCTTTTTATGATAGAGGAATGCTGTAGCCAAAATAATGCAAATCATTGTCTCCAAGATGTAGCAACTGCTGTGAGGCATGGTCTGTGTAGGAGGGTACTTATCTGTGATATTATGAAAGTAAACAAAGACAGATTAAGAAGTGTGTGCTCAGGCATTCATTCAATTCATAAAGCTCATTTTTTTCTTTTCAGGTCAGTATTTTATTGTGTGAGGTTTTTTGGGAGCTTTTTAAATTTTCACTTTTTGTTTTATTTTTGGTTTATTTGTTAAGGAAAGCAACAAAAGTAATATGTACTTTCTTGTTATTGGTTTATTAGTTGTTTTTTTTTTAATTTATTTTTTATTTTTCAAAATAATTTTGTTTAATGATGGCATTTTGTGAAGTCATTGATGTGAATGTAATGTTATATATAAACACAGACACAAAGGTTTTTCATCGAAGTCAAGAGAAAGTGCCTTTTGAAGAACTTGATTGAATCTCTATATTACATGAAAGTGTCATGCACCAAGAATTTCAGGAAGTGTACATTTCTTAGTCCATGAGTGCTTGTGAGTATGTGTGCATGGTGGGTTTCTCGGCGACTTGTTTTGTCTTGTAGAAACTTGACCTAGTATGTAGTTAATCAGTTAAATACATTTGTATATTTATACATTGCTGAAGTTTTTTTTAACAGAATATATATATATGTATATATATATCTATGTTGAATTGTGGGCTGTGTGTGATTGTGTTGTGTAGCTGTGCGTGATTGGTTGTGCAGGTGTGTGGTGTTGAGACATAGTACAATTCTGAATGTCGGTTCTTGTACCCACTTATGTTGTTGGGGAAAATTGTTCCCCATATTATCTTCTTTAGTTTCTTCTAATTAAAAGTTAAGGTAATTAAATTTGTATGATGATAGCAGGATATTTATATATAAAAATTCCAAAGTAAAATGTTATTTTTATACTTTTAAATTGACTTTATTTACCATAGTGTTAACTGTTTTGACAAATTCACGTGAACAGATGCACCTGAACAAAATGTGGTGATTAATGCCAAATTAGAAACTAAAATGCATCTTAAACTTGTTTTGTCCAAAGTTCTTTTGTCAGTGATTGAGTTCCATCACTCTCATGCATTAGGTGAAGTTAGTTCTTAAAGCAAGAGGAGAAAAGTTTCCATCACTGTGAAGAATAATAAAAGAGGAGAAAAGTTCCCATCTCTGTGAAGAATACTAAAAGAGGAGAAAAGTTCCCATCTCTGAAGAACACTAAAAGAGGAGAGAAGTTCCCATCACTGTGAAGAATACTAAAATGATAATTATAAACATCATAATCCAGCATATGGCAAGTGCTTCAGGCTGTTGTTGAGGATTCTCATGCTTGGTCTTGGGTCTTATAGTTTTTGATCTCTTCCCTGCTATTACTTGGGGATGTTTTAAAAATTGACCTGTGCGCAAAGGTCCACCCAGCCTAGAGTGGACACTGGGAAGTAAAGCTGACCGGCGTGATCTTGACCACATCACCCATCCAGTGCTGATTGGTCTATAAAAATATGGGGTTGGCACCATGTACTCAATAATCCTCAAGGCATAGAAATGGTCCTTTACTTTGTATACTTACCTTCTATTACCTTCTGCAGTTTATTCTGTGTATTGTTGTGCACATTTCACTTTCTGATCATTTGCTGCTGATCAATTCCTACTGTCCTTTGTCGTGGTGAAGACCACTGCTGCTTCTTCATTGAAACTTGTTTCTGACTGTTTAACAAACTATTCCTGTGTTTATTTTAATGTTTTGTTTTATTCTGTCTGTACATCCAGACAACCTCTCCTCCTGTACAAGGAACGATCAGGGACGCCAGACATCCTTGACTTTCATTATCTCAGGGTTTGCCATTATCAAAATATGATAATCTGTAGGTGTGTGCATCTGTTTGTGTGCCTGTGTTCATGAATGCCTTTAGAAGCTTGTATACATGAGAAGTGTGTGTCTTGTCTGTCTGTTTTTTATTTTTAAATACCGCAGTGGCACATCACTGAATTTTGACAACTATTAAAATAAAAAAATTTAAAAAAAACATTTGTGTTGGACGTTATATTTGTGAAGTGTGCATTGATTGATTGATTTAGGAACCGACATCACAGCATTCAGGACATTCCCATAAGCGCTCTGTCCCCATCCTCAGCAGCCAGAAAAGAGTTCCAACACTAATAGTGTTGTGAAGTGTGTATGAGAGATTCTTCTTTCCAGTCCAGTAAGCTGTCACTGAAACTATCGCAAGCAGTTATACTGTATTAATCCTTGGTCTGGCTGCATTAAAATGTATCATAATTAGACAGGAGAGGCTGCAGTAGCAATTGGGATAGTGTGGGTTAAGGCAACAGCAAACTAGTTCAGAGGAATTCTAACAATGGCACAGGGTGGGTTAAGGCAATGACATAATATAACAGAGATATATAATTTTTTTAAAAATTGGTTAACACAACATGAATGACATGGAGTGTATTTTTAAGTTATACACACACACAAGAATATACAAGAAAATAGTAATTTTGGAAAAATCCAGCAGGATGTGCCATACCAGGCGACAAGCATTCATTTTCCTCAAACATCTGAGCTGTGGTCTTCTGTGCCACCCTATTTTAACATTTCCTACCTGTGTCTCTTATCCCTAAATAATGTCGGTTGTCACAGAGTTCTTGTGGCCTTTTTCGTATAAATGTGACCAATGAATCGATTGTCTATTCCTGGTGCAGGTATTCATCTGTCTTGTGTGAATTTGCCTTCTGTAGTGTTTGATCATCGGCCATCTTAGCCGGGATGGGATTATTTTATTTGTGCTGTTTAAAGAAATCACGTCTCGGTGGCCACTAGTTACTTTCTAATCCTGGATTACCTGATGCCGAGGTAGCTGGTTCACTTCTCGTCCCTGACTTGGGGACGTAAATTACCGCAAAGAAACACGGACTGGCTAATACTTAAATTTTCAGTTTCACACCTGTCCACTACACATGGGGCTTAGTGCGGAACCTGTTTGACCGTGCACCCAGGACACAGAGGGATTTGAATCTCTGAGGAATGCCTTAAACCTGAATGGGTACTCCACAGGATTTATAAATCGCCACTGCCAACAGACGAAACCACAGTCCCTAAACTCAAGATATTTATCCATCTAATCTTTCCAGGGGATGACGTAATGCAACGTCTGCAGGACCGGCTTATCACAACAGTCGGCTGAACATTCTGTGCTGCAACTCCAGTTATTAGGTACAGAACCACACCTATTCCCACCCCAGCAGTTAAAGATGTTATCGCTTTGTATTCCAAATCTAATTGTATTTACCAATTTATATGTAGGTCTACCTACATGGGCAGAACAGAGTGACAGTTACACAGCAAGGTTGCTGAACACATTTCTAACTGGATTAACAAGATACTACACACAGGCGATGTGAGCCTAGGTAGGCCGAAACACCGGAACATCCCCGCTTCATCGATCGCGAGGCATCTGCTGGAGAGCGGCCATGTGATTGAGAGAGACAGTGCCTTCCGTGTGTTGTTCAACACAAGAAATAGTCGTTTGTTAAAGTTTGCAGAAGCCATAATGATTAACCTACATAAGCCAGCCTTATGCAAACAGAAAGACATGTTAGTCAGTTTAAATTACCGTGGTAGACAATTGACATTACTGTGCGAACAGGCGTATATTTCAGCTTGACGGATTTATCTAATCATTTTACTTTATGTTGTGTGAATTCTGCAGTATGTACCTGACGAGATGCAGCGAAATATGCCAGGCAATAAATTGTGCAATCTATTGTTTGTGTCTTCGTTATTCAAATTATAAGTGCCTCAGAATTTGGAGTGGGTTCGCCTGATGGCGAGGGACACTGGTAACAGGGAAAGTTGATTCACACGTAAAAATCAGTCCAGTGCTCTAAAAGTAGTAGCAGGCGTATGGACTACGCTTGATTTCAAATCAAGCGAACGCAATAATAATAATAATAATAATATTGCTAACACTCTGGACTGTCAGAGTAACTAACAACGATTGCATGAAAGATGCTCGAGAGAAGAACATCAAACACAACTATATGAAAGAGACAAAAAGCATTCTTTGGTCATATAATGAGAATATAATAATAATAATAATAATAATAATAAATCCGGGAAGGTTAACCCGGTCAACAAATGCCCGCAGAAGTCGGATGTGTCGGCCTAACGGCGCAAGAACGCAGCTCTGCTGTAAACAGGCACAACGCAATCACGTCCGAAAAAAAAAACTTCGGATGAACGCAGAAGAAGAAGATAATAATAATAATAATAATAATACCATGGACTGTCAGAGTAACTAACAACGATTGCATGAAAGATGCCAATGAAAGTAGAACATCATACAATATTATAAGAAAGAGACAAAAAGCATTCTTTTGGTCATATAATGAGAAGAGAAACGGAACACATCATTGTGACGACTGGAGAAATCAGTGAAAGAAGAGGCAAAGCCAGACCGAGAGAGATGATGCTGGATGGACTGAGACTGTGACATGGTGTAATATCAGGAACAGCAGAAACCGAGATCTGTGGAGGGATGTGAACGCCTACGCCAGTTGCCAGGGCACATGATGATGTACAAGGTGTATTTTTAATGACTGTGGGGTTTTTGAAAATATTGACGTTCCAAGTTTTGTATTTACCTTTTATGTTATATTAACTCCACAGAAGGTGAATACAAAATTTGGAACGGCAATATTTTCAAAAACCCCACAGTCATTAAAAATACACACTGTATCTAGATTTATCACTGATTTGCCTGGCTGCGTTTGAGTGTCGTTTTTCCATTACCTCTACCCCGTTCAACCCCAGAAGAGAAGTTATAATTAGGACCCATCGCTGCCTCAGATTAATAATCTTATGTCCGAGTCAGTCCTATTTCGGATATCAATTTGAAAGGGATTGTTGTCCATGGGAGGTAATGCGTTGAAGCAGCTGCCGACGTCGTTGTACGTCAGCCTCAAAGAACATCTGGCCAGTTAGGAAAGCATTAACACGAGGTCAAGGTAGTTCCTTGTGGCAGCTACTGTGGTTGACTAGTAAAGTGCAAGACCTTCCATCCAACGAAATGGGGCGGACTATTTCCTTTGTTGCTACTCTTCTTTTTCAGGCAATTCCCACAAAATTATGAAAACTGACATCGTGCCCATTTCATGAGGCTTGAAAGACCCCAAAACCGCACTGATCTGAAAAATAAACACTCCCAGTGCTGGAGATTGAACTGGAGATCATAGTCTTAGTATGTTCAATAACCACCATAAAGTAATGCAGCTTTACAGAACAGATTGTTTACATGTCCACAGCTTTACAGCAATTCCACCAATTGTATTCATATTTTCACTAACCATCATACTACCGAGGCTCCTGGTTACCACGAGAAGAGTGGCGGCTGGCTAAATTCTTGCAACTTTCTGTGCTAACGAAACAACGGTCATTCCTACGGCTGATCACCTGCGGAAGGTATCAATCAGTGGCATTACGCATGCCGTGCAGACTCTTCTAATCATCACGAGAAGCGGCTGCTGAGCCTAATAGACTTGCCTGAACATTGACGTGTGACAGCCACGTAATAAATTAGGATTGGCGAGGTAATCCCATGACATACTGCCGATGGCAGCGTTAGGTGTACATATTCATGGACTTGGTAAACAGGGACAGGGACCCTGTTTCATGCTATCTAGCATATCGGTGATGTGCTGGGTCTATATTTCCGTAGATATGTCCTGCACCTCTGAATTACCTGTGCATACGTTTTGATCGAAGCATTGCTTATAATGAGCACATTGACCAGGTGACTTAAGTAGGCCATATACGAGGCGAGGCAAATAGTTTTCTTCTTCGTAGTCTTTTCCTTCCGGTTTCTACAAAATTATACGTTTTCTGCAACAAAATAATGTGCTATGTGGGAGGTAGGGGGTTGGGGGGGGGGGGGGGAAGAGAGAACGGTAAGGACACAGTCTGATGGTGATTTGGGCAATATTTAACGCGTAACGCAAGGCTTCAGTAGTCCGGAGAACACGTATTACATCCTTACACAATGAAATGGGAGTGGTCCGCCAGCAATCGTTGAAAAGCTCGTCTGGAAAATGACAACAAAGACAGTCATATAAAGACATTTTCAAAGAGCCAAACTTATGCTAATTTGATAACGTTGCATGATATGTAAACAGGATTTAACCCGTTAGGTGCGCAGCATCATTCCGCGTAATATAAGATATTACTTGCTAGGGTTTAAAGCTAATATAAAGAATGCACCTGGTAATTAATTAATATAACAACTAATTGGCAGCCATTTTTATATGCTAATTAGGTCGCGACGCATCATAAGTAAAAATAGATGACATGAGGAGTTAGGCTTCGCTACACCGATCGCAATGATTATGGTTGCTACGATGTTCGGGCACTCTTCCGACAGACGGGTCTAAATAATTCCGCAGTGAATAATTTTATATAACTAACACTAACCCTAACTTATTCACTGCTAGGACCTTGACTCGGACACGAAAAAAAAGATGCCCAGAGAGATCTTTTGTTTCAATTTCTGCGTTTACGATTACGACACTCAAAGATGCACATGTTTCGCTTCTAATTGACATACATGCATCATCTTGGTACCGTTAGATTCGGTTTTTCAAGGCCTATCTTTCTATGGTGGTCTCATTAGTAAATACTCAATTTGAAAATCATGATGGGACCCCTACAAACTACAGCATATCCTTGTGACGGACTATGTCTAACTATGGCAGCTTGTACTGAAAGGTCATTAACATTACTGACATGTCTAATTGTTGTTGTTTTTGTTTTTATTTGCGTTCTCTAGCTTTGAACTTATTCCTAGTCCAGCACGTGCTACTAACTTCTAGTGCATTGGACTGATTTTGTTTTGCGTCTGGATTAGCTTTCCCTACTGCCAGTGTCCCTCGCCATGAGGCGAACCCAGATACAAGAGGAAAGCCAGAGACGAGTCAATCTAGATGACCACAAACGCAACATGGAGTGCCCCATGGCCAAGATAGCAATGTATGCAGATGATCTAGTTATGTGGTGCTCAGATAAATATACAGCAACGGCTACAAAAGGGATATATATATCTTTATGATACACGCCAACGCGAACATAGGATACGCATTATAGAGGCAGAGAGAGAGAGAGAGAGAGAGAGAGAGAGAGAGAGAGAGAGAGAGAGAGAGAGAGAGAGAGAGAGAGCCCTGGTAGCGCAGCGGCTTGCACGCTCGCTTGCTGGTCCTGTGGCTAGTGTTTGAAACACCTTCGTGGCGGATTATCAAAAACAAAATTATCTGGGCTTCCAGATCGACGCAGTAGAAAATTAGTATAAGAGAAATGTAATGGAAAGAAAAGGTGGCTTACGTGGTGTTGACTACATTACCCATATGATTGGTCTATACACATATGGGGTTGGTACCATCTACCAAAATCGTCTCATGGAACACAAAAGGGTCCTTTGCCTTTTGCACTCTTTCTCAACATTATTGTATTGATAAGACACTTTACGCTGAATAGTCCAAGATTTGTTCTCTCAGAACTCGTCCGCTGCCTGAAGCAAACTGGCACGTGTCTAAACTCAATGCTAGGTAAACGCAAACCACAGTAAGTAAGGGCAATCTTTGTTGTAACCCACTTGAAATTATCCCAAAATAAACATGATTGCAACATACAGCACAGTACAACGCAATCTCCTTTTCTATGGAGACTGGCCAAAAACAGTTTCCCATGACAACGGTCCAGGTGAGCCGTGCGTTATTCAACTATCCTCTATCCGGATTCCAGGATTCCAGGTTAACACGGCTATCTGCATGTGCGTTGCCAGTCTACTTGTGAATTGTGTACACGAAAATAGCCCGAGTACAATGAGTATTGAAGTCTGAATTGTCGTTGATGTTTGTGAATTCTCCGTTTTAGCAATTGAATATCATACATTGACGTTTGTGTTTAAGTCGTCTGAGCCCCAAAGAAGACTTGCATCTAACGAAGTGACGATGCTATAGAGACTATCTTCACGATCGGGTGGGTCCTAAAGTGCCATCTCCACGGAGACTGTTGCAGTATGCACTTTGACCTCTCCATGCTCAGTGTGGCGTGCGTCAGTTTAAACATCAAAGAATGGGAGCATCGGTTGGACGTGCTTATGTTGTGGGAAATGAGCAGGCGGACAGATTGGCTGGGTTTGCACCGTTGGGGGTCGGGGCGTGGGGTTGTATTGGTGCACGATGAGGCAGATGTCGCCAGGGCCAGTTGTATCATGTGTGTGGCCACGATACAACACATACAGACAGACCATGATACAGCACAGACAGACAGACCATGATACAGCACAGACAGACAGACCGTGGTACAGCACATACAGACAGACCATGATACAGCACAGACAGACAGACCGTGATACAGCACATACAGACAGACCGTGGTACAACACATACAGACAGACCATGATACAGCACAGACAGACAGACCATGATACAGCACAGACAGACAGACCGTGGTACAGCACATACAGACAGACCATGATACAGCACAGACAGACAGACCGTGATACAGCACATACAGACAGACCGTGGTACAACACATACAGACAGGCCATGGTACAACACATACAGACAGACCGTGGTACAGCACATACAGACAGACCGTGGTACAGCACATACAGACAGACCGTGGTACAACACATACAGACAGGCCATGGTACAACACATACAGACAGACCATGGTACAACACATACAGACAGGCCATGGTACAACACATACAGACAGGCCATGGTACAACACATACAGACAGACCGTGGTACAACACATACAGACAGACCATGGTACAGCACATACAGACAGGCCATGGTACAACACATACAGACAGACCGTGGTACAGCACAGACAGACAGACCGTGGTACAGCACATACAGACAGACCGTGGTACAACACATACAGACAGACCGTGGTACAACACATACAGACAGACCATGGTACAACACATACAGACAGACCGTGGTACAGCACATACAGACAGACCGTGGTACAACACATACAGACAGACCATGATACAGCACATACAGGACAGCCATGGATACAGCACTCATACAGACAGACCATGATACAGCACATACAGACAGACCATGATACAGCACATACAGACAGACCATGATACAGCACAGACAGACAGACCGTGGATACAGCACATACAGACAGCCGTGGTACAGCACATACAGACAGACCATGGATACAGCACAGACAGACAGACCAGTGATACAGCACATACAGACAGGACCGTGGTACAACACATACAGACCAGACCATGGATACAGCACAGACAGACAGACCATGTATACAGACACTACATACAGACAGACCAGTGGTACAAACACATACAGACAGACCATGATACAGCACAGACAGACAGACCGTGTACAGCACATACAGACAGACCAGTGGTACAGCACATACAGACAGGCCATGGTACAACACATACAGACAGGCCATGGTACAACACATACATACAGACGACCTGGATACAGCACATACAGACAGACCATGGTACAACCATACATACAGACAGACCATGGTACAACACATACAGACAGACCGTGGTACAACACATACATACAGACCGTGGTACAACACATACAGACAGACCATGGTACAACACATACAGACAGACCGTGGTACAACACATACAGACAGGACCATGATACAGCACATACAGACAGACCATGGTACAACACATACAGACAGACCATGGTACAACACATACAGACAGACCATGGTACAACACATACAGACAGACCGTGGTACAACACATACATACAGACCGTGGTACAACACATACAGACAGGCCATGGTACAACACATACATACAGACAGACCATGGTACAACACATACATACAGACAGACCATGGTACAACACATACAGACAGACCGTGGTACAACACATACAGACAGACCATGGTACAACACATACAGATAGACCATGATACAGCACATACATACAGACAGACAGACCATGGTACAACACATACAGACAGACAGACCATGGTACAACACATACAGACAGACAGACCATGGTACAACACATACATACAGACAGACCATGGTACAACACATACATACAGACAGACCATGGTACAACACATACAGACAGACCATGATACAGCACATACAGACAGACCGTGGTACAACACATACAGACAGGCCATGGTACAACACATACATACAGACAGACCATGGTACAACACATACATACAGACAGACCATGGTACAACACATACATACAGACAGACCATGGTACAACACATACAGACAGACAGGCCATGGTACAACACATACATACAGACAGACCATGGTACAACACATACAGACAGACCGTGGTACAACACATACATACAGACCGTGGTACAACACATACAGACAGACCATGGTACAACACATACAGACAGACCGTGGTACAACACATACAGACAGGCCATGATACAGCACATACAGACAGACCATGGTACAACACATACAGACAGACCATGGTACAACACATACAGACAGACCATGGTACAACACATACAGACAGACCGTGGTACAACACATACATACAGACCGTGGTACAACACATACAGACAGGCCATGGTACAACACATACATACAGACAGACCATGGTACAACACATACATACAGACAGACCATGGTACAACACATACAGACAGACCGTGGTACAACACATACAGACAGACCATGGTACAACACATACAGATAGACCATGATACAGCACATACATACAGACAGACAGACCATGGTTCAACACATACAGACAGACAGACCATGGTACAACACATACAGACAGACAGACCATGGTACAACACATACATACAGACAGACCATGGTACAACACATACATACAGACAGACCATGGTACAACACATACAGACAGACCATGATACAGCACATACAGACAGACCGTGGTACAACACATACAGACAGGCCATGGTACAACACATACAGACAGGCCATGGTACAACACATACATACAGACAGACCATGGTACAACACATACATACAGACAGACCATGGTACAACACATACATACAGACAGACCATGGTACAACACATACAGACAGACCGTGGTACAACACATACAGACAGACCGTGGTACAACACATACAGACAGGCCATGGTACAACACATACAGACAGACCGTGGTACAGCACATACAGACAGGCCATGGTACAACACATACAGACAGACCGTGGTACAACACATACAGACAGGCCATGGTACAACACATACAGACAGGCCATGGTACAACACATACAGACAGACCGTGGTACAACACATACAGACAGACCGTGGTACAACACATACAGACAGACCGTGGTACAACACATACAGACAGGCCATGATACAACATACATACAGACAGACCGTGGTACAACACATACAGACAGACCGTGGTACAACACATACAGACAGACCGTGGTACAACACATACAGACAGACCGTGGTACAACACATACAGACAGACCGTGGTACAACACATACAGACAGACCGTGGTACAACACATACAGACAGACCATGGTACACACATACAGACAGACCGTGGTACAACACATACAGACAGACCGTGGTACAAGCACATACAGACAGACCGGGTACAAACACATACAGACAGACCGTGGTACAACATACAGACAGACCGTGGTACAACACATCAGACGACCGTGGTACAACACATACAGACAGACCGTGGTACAGCACATACAGACAGACCGTGGTACAACACATACAGACAGACCGTGGTACAACACATACAGACAGACCGTGGTACAGCACATACAGACAGGCCGTGGTACAACACATACAGACAGACCGTGGTACAGCACATACAGACAGACCGTGGTACAACACATACAGACAGACCGTGGTACAACACATACAGACAGACCGTGGTACAGCACATACAGACAGGACATGGTAACCGGGGTAACAACACATACAGACAGACCGTGGTACAAGCACATACAGACAGACCGTGGTACAACACATACAGGACAGACCGTGTTACAACACATACAGACAGACCGTGACAAGCAACATACAGACAGACCGTGGTACAGCACATACAGACCAGACCGTGGTACAGCACATACAGACAGACCGTGGTACAGCACATACAGACAGACCGTGGTACAGCACATACAGACAGGCCATGGTACAGCACATACATACAGACAGACCGTGGTACAGCACATACAGACAGACCATGATACAGCACATACATACAGACAGACCGTGGTACAGCACATACAGACAGACCGTGGTACAGCACATACAGACAGACCGTGGTACAGCACATACATACAGACAGACCGTGGTACAACACATACAGACAGGCCATGATACAGCACATACATACAGACAGACCGTGGTACAGCACATACAGACAGACCGTGGTACAGCACATACAGACAGACCGTGGTACAACACATACAGACAGACCGTGGTACAACACATACAGACAGACCGTGGTACAACACATACAGACAGGCCATGATACAGCACATACAGACAGGCCATGATACAGCACATACAGACTGGACATGATACAACACATACAGACAGGACATGATACAGCACATACAGATAGTCCGTCCTATAGTTTTCTTGTTTTAGACGTCCCCTGTTTCTGTTGTCCAGTATTCTAACTTCCAATAGATACCTGGTTCCATAAGGTATTTTTGCAGCACTACTATTGTACTTGCAAACTACTGAGCGTAATCTTGCCAAGAAATCAACAATCAGCTGAAAGATGCTGATGTTGACAGCGATGTCCTGTAAAGGATATGCGAAAAACTGTTATTCTTGTCCACCGCATAAACCAAGTAATTACACAATACTTTCGATTACGATAGCGCTGTCACTATTCCATTACAAATCGTGAGCTGAATACATCGCACAATCAGATGTTCTTATTATTTCATTGTGGAAAGTACAACCGAGCAACGGAGACTTCTTAAACTAATAAACAACCGAAGGCCGTCGTAGCTTTGTTACACTCTAAGACACTATGGCCGGTCTCCCTGGAGAAGGTGTTAACTTTCTCCGTAATCCCGTATATCCACGTGAGGAACACAGCTGCGCGAGATTCGGCAGCGGATCGCGTAGCGTTGGTTACTTACGGGGTATGTGAGCCGGTGGCTCAGAAAGCAATGGCAAACTACTGAGCGTAATCTTGCCAAGAACATCAACAACAGCTGAAAAATGCTGGTGTTGACTGCAACGTCCGGTAAGGGATATGCAACTGAAAAAAGACACTATGAAACTGCTGGCACCAGGCCGTCTTGACAGACGATAGTTTGTTACACTGCGCTTAAAAAAAAAAGAACTACAACTCATGTCAGTAGCGAATGTCCCCTCTATAGCACAAAGCCTGGGCTGAATTGTAGAGACCCTACGTTGCCCCATGCGGTATGCTTCTGTTCTCAGCCCGCCTAGTTTATTCCAGACGAAATGTAACACCAATACATCTTGAACAAGACAAGCTGCAGAAGCTGCCAAATTCAGCAGAGTAGTGCCCTAACTGTCCGCCTGTCGGAGCTTCGATCCTAGACCGGTTGCCGACCAAGGCTTAGGGTCTGGGCTGCCCTGACATGAGATTTAGTCTTTATGTTGCATTTCGTTGCATCAGAATAAGGCTTCTACCCCAAAACACGATGAAGTACCAAAGACAATGCTAGAAAGCAAAATACTGAGAAAAATAGGAAAGTTTAGACAGAGGAAAACATATATAAAACAGCCACGGGCAGATCTATCAACGCAGGCATACACTGAGTTAAACAGAGTGGAAGAAGACAGACAACCGTGGAATGGAATGATCAGGAAGCTTCACGACCAGCCCCGGAGTTGAAATACTTGATGATGATGATGATGATGATGATGACGATGATGATGATGATGATAATGTTGATGGTAATGGTGTGTGTGTGTGTGAGAGAGAGAGAGAGAGAGAGAGGAGAGAGAGAGAGAGAGAGAGAGAGAGAGAGAGAGAGAATAATAGCATAGGTGTTTGCATGTAACAAAGCAACAGCTGGTAAACAATTTAAACTACTGTTACAATTTTGGTCTAAGTTCAGGGTTCACTTTGAGGTCGTCAACGCTGAAAGGTTTAACACTCTGAAAATATCTCTTCTGACCGCGGCGTAGTGGGTTTGTTCTACGCGCCGTTAAGTTGGACTTGGATGTTGACTTTTCGTCCTAGACTTGGGGACGTAAATTACAAGTAACTCAGAAGTTGCAGTGGGTACGCCTGATGGCGAGGGACACTGGTAATAGGGAAAGCTAATCCCCACGCACAATCAGTCCAGTGCCCTGACAAGTAATGGCAGCTACTACTATTAGCAGTAACACGTGTGAATTATGCTGATTTGAAAGCGAGCGACCGCAAAATGTCCTCTAGTCGTTGAATCAGAAACACCGTTCATTCAGGAGCAGCATGGACACCTGGGCACACACAACAGTTTTGCACCGACTCACTCCTAGATGCAGTTACCACTGACTGGCAATTCACGTCACACAGCTACTGTTTATGAACCCGACATTTACTTCAAGAGTCAATGCACGATTTTATCAACACACAACAATCTATTTATTTCCCCTCGTTTCTTGGTCGGTCCAGGATTTTGACCTAACAACGAGAAATCTGGTTAAGCGCTTAGACTCGGGTACCAGAATTTGGACACAAATGTCGTAATCGCGCTGTTACAGTAGGTTACCTGGACTGGCAACGTGCAAATTTTTGTTTTGTTGCCTTTTTGTTCTTGATTTGGTTTGCAGTTTATTCGTTTTAAAACAGCCAGCACAAGCCAGACACTATCATAATGTTAAGTGTGTATAGGATCGGCCATGACGTAGTCAGCTGGACGAAATAAACCCAATGTTGACTTCGTTTCGGGGAATTTCCATTTGTTTCCTGTTTCCCTTACTCTTAAGAATCAGAACCATCATCATCGTCGCCATCATCATCATCATCTCATCGTCCACTTTTGCCGTCAAGCATCGAGGGAAGGAATAGTTCCATCGCTCGATGGGTAGCACAGGATAGTGTCATTCCGTGTAATTGTACACTGCCTTTCCTTTGATGTCGCCTATCCACTTTCGCCCCCCCCCCCCCCGCGCCTTTATCTCGTATCAGATCTTCTTTGCCCCGGGAAGGTTAACCCGGTCAACAAATGCCCGCAGAAGTCGAATGTGTCGGCCTGACGGCGCAAGAACGCAGCTCTGCTGTAAACAGGCACAACGCAGTCACATCCTGAAAAAAGAGTCCGGATGAACGCAGAAGAAGAAGAAGAAGATCTTCTTTGGTGTAGCGCCAGTGCTGGCAAATGATAGTGTTGAATTGTAACGAGATGGCCGAACCATTTGATCTTCTGCCTTTCAGTATATGTGGCACAAGGTCAAATTTAAAAAAAAAATACACAACATATCACGTAAGAACCTGGTGAGGATATGTGATGTGTTAAGACCATCACATTCTTGTATGATTGAGTGCACAAAGAAGAAGAAGAAGAAGAAGAAGAAGAAGAAGAAGAAGAAGAAGAAGAAGAAGAAGAAGAAGAAGAAGAAGAAGAAGAAGATACAAAAGAAGAAGAAATGTTACTTGTACCCTGCCTTAGTATATGGCACAGAAACATGGGCATTTAATAAACAATGCGAGTGTCAAATAAAAACTGTCCAAGTGTGCTTATATGACGAATATGAAGAACGACATGGTAGGAGAAGAAAACAGTGAAGTATTACAAACACGGGGATTCTAGAAATCTGTTCAGATATCTTAATCACATACACATACAGGGACACAGCTACCTGTTAAGGATGTGCCGAAGGGGAAGCGCGCAAAAGGATGACAACGCTGCATTTGGGTGGACAACATGACGAGATCGACGTTTTTTTTTTTTTTAAATATCGCATATCCTTTAAATGACATTGCAGTCAACACCGGCATTCTTCAACTGCTGTTGATGTCTTGGCAAGTTTTATGTTCAGTAATTTGCCATTGCTTTCTGAACGACCGGCTCACAAAGCCCCGTAAGTAACAAAAGCGACGCGATCTGCTGCCGAATCTCGCGCAGTTGTGTTTCGTACAAGAGTATAAGGGATTATGAACAACGTTCTTAACCCCTACGCCAGGGAGACTGGCAAGAGATCGACTAAAAAAAAAGGCTGTATGAATGAACCTCGAAGACCCGCGGATATTGGGAAGTCAGTACAACTGAGCTTCAATGCTGAATGGCGCTAGATTGTGGTGATTGTGTCGGGTTGGTTCGGCCATGGAGCTGTAGGCAGAAGGAATTTCCCCCTTTGTCGGCTTTGCTGATATGGGATGGCCGAGCTAGTCAAGCCAGTGCAGAAGGCGAGATATAAATACACACACAGGTAGAAGGCAGAGTGCACACTAGACAACGTGAGAAAAAGAAAACAAAAGGTATACTGCAGATTTAAATTATGTTTTGTGCATGAGCTCATCTTATGTGTTTTACCCCCTTCTGTATGACGACATCTGCAGATCCCACCCTCTCTTTTATGTCCACCCTCCTCTCTCTCTCTCTCTCTCTCTCTCTCTCTCTCTCTCTCTCTCTCTCTCTCTCTCTCTCTCTCTCTCTCTCTCTCTCTCTCACTCTCTCTCGTATGTCTGTGTTTACATTTTGCAAGACCAGTCACTCCCGACAAATAGCATAGTTCGCATGTGCTGTGGGCGAGCCTAGGGTAGCGCAGTGACTAGTAAATTCACCCGTCTGTCGGATGATCCTGGATTCAAATCCTAGCTCGATTCGGTGGGGGGGGGGGGGGGGGTGTTGTTTGTGACCATATATGAAGAAAGCGAGGAGGAAGGGAATCTGAAACCTCATCTCATAAAGCTGCGTCAGCGAGCTACTAGTTTTCACCCACACGGACATATCTGATTTAAGATTATTTATACCCACACTCTCTCTCCCTCTCCCGTCACTCCACTACCCTCCCAGATTACGTGTACCCATTCTCTTTCCCACTCCCGCCCTCAACTGCTCTCTCTTCCCCCCCCCCCTCTCTCTCTCTCTCTCTCTCTCTCTCTCCCATGGAAACGAGAGCCAAAGATATACACTTTAGCTGAACTCAAAAGATGCTGCCCTACTTGGCAACTGCTCAAAACAGAACCATGTGACGGGATTGGCAGGAATACGTGTGTCTACCTACATTCGTCTGCCAGAATTCACAGCTACAGCCAGACAGACACGAATCCTTGGGATTTTGTAATAATTCATCACGTAAGGGTGTAACTCTTTCTTAATAAGTTATTACATTACCTCAGAAGTCGGAGTGGGCTCGCCTGAATGGCGAGGGACACCTTTAAAAGGGAAAGCAAGCCTACACGCAAAACTCAGTCCTTTACTACTTTAAACAGTGTGTAAGGACTACGCTCGAGTTTAAGCGAGCGAACAAAAAGAAGAAAAAAATAGAAGTTATTACATTAACTCTTAGAGGGAGGTCGGATTTGGGTCTAGTATAGCACTTAAATCGGGCTCCCTGGTCCAGGGAGTTACACGACTTTCTCCGTAATCCCATTGTCGTGTCCTCCTTTAAAGTGTCGTCCCTGGAGTGAGGAGATCCGACACCCACATTATAATATTTTTTTTTTTTCCTCTCAATATTCTGGAGAATCCACCAGCTTCCGTCCAACACACTCCATCAGCCTATGGACACCTTTTCCTATCACTCTCACACTGTCGTACTATGCCCCCTTCTCATACTTCCCCAACGCAACATACTCAACAACTCTTGCTTCTAGAAATTAATAAAGAGTAATTTATTAAATAAAAGTGTAACGTATATAGACGTGTATGTGAAGAAATGTGTGACGTGTTCTATAAAGTGTGTAACTCTGACTCTCAGACCAACCCAGTCACTGATCCCAGCAAAGATAGACCACAGCAGGGTACGTCAAAAATGTACTTCTCACCCGTTGCCGAACCATTTTCCCGGATACTGCTTTGCCTCTGTAACCTCTGGTAATCCAATTTCATGAACCCGAAAAAGACACCGGGGGTATTAACAGTTAATCATGGACCGGTTGCACTCTACACAAAGTCCTTCCTAACGTTCCTTAACAAACTCACAAGTCTTTTTTAGTGTGTACGCGTTAGTTAGTTAGTTAGTCGACAGATCATCCTCGTTGCACATCGAACCATTCAGTCCATAAGTGCTAATTACTAATGTTAATTGTTACTGTACTAAACTAGGTTTTTAGCCGTTCTCGGTTCGTTACTACTGTCTATGCTGGTGGTGCATCAGTATGCATCACTCTCTTTGATGAAACAATTTCCTTCTAGCGTAAGTTACGTTTCTGTATGCAACTTTATTGACTCTTGAACTGGTGTTCTTCAGAATGGGTTTTTTAATTCTTTCCCAAAAATTTGAGTTTCCTTGGATCTGGGAGGGAACCTAGGATAGAAACAACCATCTGGTATAGACTAGTCACTGATCCCCTTTGGCTGAGTGTAAGCCTTCACCTTGCTTAATGATCTTTGCTAACTAACTTGTCACAGAGCAGATTAGCTACCCACCTAGAGCCGAATCAGGCTATGACAAAAAAAATCAGCAACCCGAATGCGGAACCCCGCCCCCCAGGGACACCTACGGGAAGATCCCCAAATTTTCCCTCATTACTCAATTCTCAACTATAAAGCTTATCAACACTTCACTAATCATTTTAGCTAACAGAGCCAAGTATCACTTCACTACTCTAGCTATTTCCCTAACAGTGCAATCACACACTATAGTTTTAAAAAGGGTACTGCCTAAAGTAATTATAACTATATTATAATAGGTTAACCTTAAATGGCACTACTGCAGTCCCATCAATCATATCTACATCTGCCATTTTAGGCACGTCAAAAATTTAAATCACTATTAAACACGGTAGATTTATTTCCACTAAGCACTGAGTCCTGGGACTCCGACTAGAGCATTTTTCAAGTCCCCCCTAGTTGATCCCAACTCGGGTTTATATGGGAAACTACCAAAATTGGCCACGGACGTTATCCTTTATGCCCCCACACAGGTGGCACCGTGGCAATCATCCCTTGTCAAGAATCCATTTTCCTGGCTTTTGTCCTGTCAAAGTTGTCATAATAGTTTAGATTCTCAACAAGCCAGCGGTTTCTGTCGGTTACAACAAAGAGTTGCAAATAACCCCCTCAATCCTCTCGATGTGCCCGGGAAAACCCAAAAATTGACAGATGCATGTTTTTTTCCCTAGTCGGGCACTTCCGACCTGTTGATAAAAACCCCCGTTCCAATCCCCCCCCTTTTGTTCCGGTGGGTTTTAAACCCCGCACCCTTTTTGGGTTTGATTCCCCTAA
>JACEFZ010023313.1:5000-27500 GCA_014155875.1 Cepaea nemoralis
GTATGTATGTATGTATGTATGTATGTATGTATGTATGTATGTATGTATGTATGTATGTATGTATGTATGTATGTATGTATGTATGTATGTATGTATGTATGTATGTATGTATGTATGTATGTATGTATGTATGTATGTATGTATGTATGTATGTATGTATGTATGTATGTATGTATGTATGTATGTATGTATGTATGTATGTATGTATGTATGTATGTATGTATGTATGTATGTATGTATGTATGTATGTATGTATGTATGTATGTATGTATGTATGTATGTATGTATGTATGTATGTATGTATGTATGTATGTATGTATGTATGTATGTATGTATGTATGTATGTATGTATGTATGTATGTATGTATGTATGTATGTATGTATGTATGTATGTATGTATGTATGTATGTATGTATGTATGTATGTATGTATGTATGTATGTATGTATGTATGTATGTATGTATGTATGTATGTATGTATGTATGTATGTATGTATGTATGTATGTATGTATGTATGTATGTATGTATGTATGTATGTATGTATGTATGTATGTATGTATGTATGTATGTATGTATGTATGTATGTATGTATGTATGTATGTATGTATGTATGTATGTATGTATGTATGTATGTATGTATGTATGTATGTATGTATGTATGTATGTATGTATGTATGTATGTATGTATGTATGTATGTATGTATGTATGTATGTATGTATGTATGTATGTATGTATGTATGTATGTATGTATGTATGTATGTATGTATGTATGTATGTATGTATGTATGTATGTATGTATGTATGTATGTATGTATGTATGTATGTATGTATGTATGTATGTATGTATGTATGTATGTATGTATGTATGTATGTATGTATGTATGTATGTATGTATGTATGTATGTATGTATGTATGTATGTATGTATGTATGTATGTATGTATGTATGTATGTATGTATGTATGTATGTATGTATGTATGTATGTATGTATGTATGTATGTATGTATGTATGTATGTATGTATGTATGTATGTATGTATGTATGTATGTATGTATGTATGTATGTATGTATGTATGTATGTATGTATGTATGTATGTATGTATGTATGTATGTATGTATGTATGTATGTATGTATGTATGTATGTATGTATGTATGTATGTATGTATGTATGTATGTATGTATGTATGTATGTATGTATGTATGTATGTATGTATGTATGTATGTATGTATGTATGTATGTATGTATGTATGTATGTATGTATGTATGTATGTATGTATGTATGTATGTATGTATGTATGTATGTATGTATGTATGTATGTATGTATGTATGTATGTATGTATGTATGTATGTATGTATGTATGTATGTATGTATGTATGTATGTATGTATGTATGTATGTATGTATGTATGTATGTATGTATGTATGTATGTATGTATGTATGTATGTATGTATGTATGTATGTATGTATGTATGTATGTATGTATGTATGTATGTATGTAGTGTATGTATGTATGTATGTATGTATGTATGTATGTATGTATGTATGTATGTATGTATGTATGTATGTATGTATGTATGTATGTATGTATGTATGTATGTATGTATGTATGTATGTATGTATGTATGTATGTATGTATGTATGGTGTATGGTATGTATGTATGTATGTATGTATGTATGTATGTATGTATGTATGTATGTATGTATGTATGTATGTATGTATGTAGTGTATGTGAATGTATGAATGTATGTATGTATGTATGTATGGTAGTGTGTGTATGTATGTATGTATGTATGTATTTATGTATGTATGTATGTATGTATGTATGTATGTATGTATGTATGTATGTATGTATGTATGTATGTATGTATGTATGTATGCGTGTCTGATTGTATGTATGTATGTATGTATGTATGTATGTATGTATGCGTGTGTGGTTGTATGTATGTATGTATTTATGTGTGTATGTATGTAAGTATGTACGTACTTACGTATGTATGTATGTATGTATGTATGTATGTATGTATGTATGTATGCGTGTGTGTGTGTGGTTGTGTATGTATGTATGTATGTATGTATGTGTATGTATGTATGTATGTATGTATGTATGTATGTATGTATGTAGTGTATGGTATGTATGTATGTATGTATGTATGTATGTATGTATGTATGTATGTATGTATGTATGTATGTATGTATGTATGTATGTATGTATGTATGTATGTATGTATGTATGTATGTATGTATGTATGTATGTATGTATGTGTATGTATGTATGTATGTATGTATGTATGTATGTATGTATGTGTATGTATGTATGTATGTATGTATGTATGTATGTATGTATGTATGTATGTATGTATGTATGTATGTATGTATGTATGTATGTATGTATGTATGTATGTATGTAGTGTATTATGTATGTATGTATGTATGTATGTATGTAATGTATGTAGTATGTATGTATGTATGTATGTATGTATGTATGTATGTATGTATGTATGTATGTAGTGTATGTATGTGTATGTATGTATGTATGTATGTATGTATGTATGTATGTATGTATGTATGTATGTATGTATGTATGTAGTGTATGTGTGTGTATGTATGTGTGTATGTATGTATGTATGCATGTATGTATGTATGTATGCATGTATGTATGTATGTATGTATGTATGTATTTATGTGTGTATGTATGTAAGTATGTATGTATGTATGTATGTATGTATGTATGTATGCGTGTGTGGTTGTGTGTTTGTATGTATGTATGTATGTATGTATGTATGTATGTATGTATGTATGTATGCGTGTGTGGTTGTGTGTGTGTATGTATGTATGTATGTATGTATGTATGTATGTACGTGTGTGTATGTATGTATGTATGTATGTATGTATGTAGGTACGTGTGTGTGTATGTATGTGTGTGTGTATGTATGTGTTTGTGTATGTATGTATGTATGTATGTATGTATGTACGTACGTACGTATGTATGTATGTACGTACGTACGTACGCACGCACGCACTGATGGATAGATGGATGGATATGCGTGCGTGCATGCGTGCGCGTGTGTGTGTGTGTGTGCGCGCGCGTGTAAATTAGTTTATTGAGGAATTGCCATACCATACCGTAACAATAATAATAATAATAATAATAATAATAATAATAATAATAATAATAATAATAATAATAATTGAATTATGCGAACACCTGAAGTGAAGGATCAGCCTAATATATCACAATATTAGGCTGATCTTTCAAGTCACTTGAAACAGTTATCGGTTAAGAGCGGATCTTCATTGCACATCGAACTATTAGTCCATATATGCTCAAAGCCCCTCTTCAGTATCTCCGTCAGCTTGTAGCGACTGACAATACCAATTCTGTGTTTGGTGACTATTGTACATGGTACTCTGGCTTGACCCCGTGTGACCTGATGTTCTTGCAGTCTGGTCAAAGCTGCAGAATCACATCCATCGTTGGAGTCATTTACTCATGATGTCATCCTGGTTCATTGCTCGTCTTCTCCCAACGACAGCCAAGCCGGCAGGTACCTCTGCTCGTTTGTTCCCTCTTACACGCGCCTGCCCTGGCACACAAGTGTATGCATGCAGTATAGCAAGAGATTATACACACACGTGACACATATAAGCATGGCTGCATCTCGATATGTGTCACTGGACATGCAAATGTGACCGTGTTTTCACTTGTTCCCTAGATTACCCCAAGCTACACAGGGTGGGCAGATAATCTGGACACTCATGACTCCAATAAGCAGGCTGTCATCATGACCAAAGATGGCTGGCAGGAATATGATGGGAACAGCCCAACTTACTTTGTGTGTCAAGTCAATGTTGGTAAGTGACATTGTCATATCTAATATTGGTAGCGTTATCAAAATATGTGTACACAAATGCTGTCCACAGCCAGGTAGATGGTAGACCTGCCTAGTGACGCACCTTTCTCTGGTGCACGGTTGGATGAGCACGAAACCCCTGTAGTAGTGTGCATTAACTCTTAATTCCCAGGCATGACGTTCAGGCCGTCGAAGCAGCCAAAAAGGCTTCCATTTATCGGGGTGGGTCTGGTGTAGAGGCTTTTCCCGACCCGGTACCACAGTATCATTTCAACGGGAACTGTGTTGCAAATGTCTCCATCCCCCGTCCAAGCTCAGACAGCCGCGGGTTGTGACAGCCCGGTACTGGAACTTCCCGTCCGCTGAGAGGTTTAGTTCAATATAACCAGGTCATGATTCAGCACAGCACACACCGACTGGCTGGGTTCAGGCCTGGGTGGCAGGCCTGGGTGACTCAGGCTTGGGTTGGTTAGTTCAGCATGGGTCAAGCCTGGAAGGGTTCAGGCCTAGTGAGTCAGTCCTGAGTGGGTCAGGCCTGGCCTGGCTGGGTCATGTCTCCTCCACGGGTTTGAGCTATTTCATTGCCAACAGACACGAACCTATGCCCGGAGTGAATGTCAGCCGTTCAACTGGACGAGCACTAAACCATACGTTTTCATTTGGCGATGTGCACTGGTTATATGTCGTGCACGAGTTCAAATACCCATGTGCTACTATCATACAGCAGGTCGTTTGGAGAACGTGGTTGTCATAACAGCAGGTCAACAAGTGTTTGTATCCCTTCTAGTTCTCCTGCCTCATGCACCCTCATGAACCCTCATGCTCAATGCGTTTGCAATGTCCTCCGAGCTGGTCGACCGCCGCCACTTTTACCAGGAGTCATGCCTACCATAACTGTTCTCTCCCAGCCACAGTTATCAGTTATCAGTTATCAGCTGGGGTATCTTCATTGCACTCCGGACAGGTCCACAGATGCTCAGATCCTCCCCCCCCCCCTCCCCCCAGAATATGCATAAGCGTCCGGTGGCTAATAGTACTAGTTCTGTGTTGGTTCACGAAGCGCCTCGTTTTCCCAATGTACCTCTCGTGTCTGGCCGTGCCAATTCTTACTCCCAAGTCTTTTAGCCTGGACAGCTATGTGGATTCACTGAGGTCAAAGTCCTCTGTTCTCGACATATCTTTAAGGACGTTAATAACATCGGCACGATCCATTGGCTGGCCATCTAAAGGGGGTGCAGAGCCAGCCAGTTTATCAGCTCGTTCATTTCCCTCGACTCCCGCATGTCCCGGGAAGAAGATGAAGGTGACATTACGGACAACAGATTTCCGCAGCGACTCAGTCCACTTTCTACGTGCAGATCTAGATTCGACCTTCCGAATCATACTAATTGAATCACTTAGTACACACATGTTGGTATAATGCTTTGATTCCAGCCACATGAAAGCCCGTGTAACTGCCATCACCTCCATCGTCATGCTGCTCGTGGTCATAGAGTGGACACCATTGGATTCTTGAACGGTTCGGCCCGCTGAACGGGCTGTAAATGCCCACGCACTTTTCTGCTGCTTTACAACAGATCCATCTGTTTATAGATGAGCACTTCGGTGCTATATGAGTACTCATAGATGTGCGCGTTGACCTCTGCATTGACAGCGGCAGGGTTCTGCTCTATGCACCGTCTGTCGAGTGTGATAACGCAGGAGAAAGTGCACTTAAAGGCTGGAGGCACCGGCGCCCATTCCTTGCCGGGGTTGATACTGGTAAGACTGCATGCGTGTCTGACGTCATCTTCCGCCCTACCCATCCATGATTTGCCTCTCATTAGACTGTCGTCCTTTTTTCTGAATATAGCGTCATACAGAGGGTGTTGCTCATCTGCACTTATTTTTGAATACACACGAGCTCTCCAGATCTTGATCCTGTGGTTCATTGTCGGGAAGTCAAGGAGGTATCTCACTGCTACACAGCTGGTGTCTCTCGTGCAACCCAAAATGATGCGCATGGCTTCGTTTTGTACCTTTACAAGTCTTCCAATCTGTGTAGGGCTGACAGTGAGGATGGCCAGGGCATTCTCGATGCGTGAAAGCACGTCTTTGGAACAGAAGTATTAGCAGTCTTTGCTCGATATTGCCACAGTGGCGTGCAATATGACCAAAGTATTTCAGTTCCCGAGACATGATACTGTTTATGAGCCTGGTTTCTTCGACGTTGAGATCTCCTAGAAAGTAAGCCGACTCACCACAAACCTCCCACTTCATCGATTGGAAGGCACGTTGTGGAAAACGGTGATTGATAGGGCCAATGCGTTTCGTGTGTTTTTAACACACAAAATGGTCGCATGTTAAAGGTGGCTTAAGCAATCACCAATAATTTACAGAAGCCAATTTTGTACAAACAGAAAGACATGATAGTCAGTCTATAATTACCCTGGTAGACAAGATAGTCAGTCTAAAAAAACCTGGTAGACATGATAGTCAGTCTAAAATTACCCTAGTAGACATGATAGTCAGTCTAAATTTACCCTAGTAGACATGATAGTCAGTCTAAATTTACCCTAGTAGACATGATAGTCAGTCTAAATTTACCCTAGTAGACATGATAGTCAGTCTAAAATTACCCTGGTAGACATGATAGTCAGTCTAAAATTACCCTGGTAGACATGATAGTCAGTCTAAAATTACCCTGGTAGACATGATAGTCAGTCTAAATTTACCCTGGTAGACATGATAGTGCCGGCTTCCTGGCCTAGATGTTAGCGACTTTTCTCCGTAATCTCTTATACACTCGTAAGTAACGTGACGACGGTGAGAATGAGCAGTGGTTTGAATCGAGTCGGTAACTTACGGGGTATGTGAGGCGGCCTCTCAGAAAGCAATGGCAAACTACTGAGCGTAATCTTACCAAGAAATCAACAATCAGCTGAAAAATGCTGATGTTGACAGCGATGTCCTGTAAAGGATATGCAAACATTTTTTTAAAGACATGATAGTCAGTCTAAAATTACCGTGATAGACAATTTGAATTACTGTGTGAATATGTGGATGTATATTTCAGCTTCAATGATTTATCTAACTTCTTTAGTTTAATTTGCGTGATTTCTGCAGTAAGTCTATAAGGCGTGGACTGCGCACGGCCTTGCAGCCAGCAGGGTTAGGATCGTAGCTCTCCCAGGAGTGGTGAAAAGTAAAAAATTAGTAGCCTACCGATGACCCGCATACTACACAAGTCAACACCACCTCCACGTGGTTTAGACCTGGAAACCATGACCGCGAGGCCATGGGCAAACGGGGTTATGTCTCGCCATGGGGGACGGACTCCCTATGGTCAGATTTTTGTCCTAAACCTGCGACAGGCCTAGCAAGCCGGCAGGGGATCTTCATACTGCTCGTAGAAACACTAAGAAGTATAAACGGACTGACCCATGAGCCCTTTTGACCCGGCAATGTTAATGGATTACGAGATGGATCAGCGATAAAAAATAAATAGGCACAATGAAAGTCTGCGGTTTTAATAGTAAAGAAGAGAAATTTATAGAAACAATGGAAGAGAGGAAAATTGGACTGATGGGAGTAGCAGACATACCCCCGCCTATACACACACCCAGGAGCACAAACATATCCCCACCCACCCACCCATACATCCCCACTGGCAGACATCCCCCACCTACAACATCTCCCAGCCCACACACACACAATCACACACACACACACATACCCCATACACACACATCCCCCATCCATCCCATAAAACACACATACACACGCTCACCAACGCACATATCCTCCTCCACCCACCCCCACCCCACCACCCACACATACCTCAACAACCCACACATCCCGCACCTACCCACATACACATCCCGCACCCACACACACATCCTCCACAACAGAATCTCCCCACCCACCCACACATACCCCACCCACCCACACACACATCCCCCACTTTCAACGTCTAGGGTTTATAAAGTGTGTTCAGACAGGCAGTTGGTGCGAACACAGAATGAGGCATGAAAACATGAATATATTAGACATAATTTAATGACAATATCCTCATCTCATTAACATTAATATCATCAATATCACAGAAATACTTCAATGTCACTCGCTCTCGCACCGGCTCTCAGAATACTCTTGCGCTGTTATCAAAGCTATGCGCACTCGTGTCTAGCCACGCACACCAACACACATTATGTAGAAGTCTATCCTGTCTCTCTACACAGTCGCACATCCTCTCTCAATCGTGTCCGAGTCTCATCTGTCCTTTCCTACTCATTCCGGTGGTCACGAGGTACTTGACCCTCGTGCAGTCCGTGGAAAGTCGTGCTGTCACGTCTGTCTCGCACTCGCCTGTTGAGGCCAGGCGTACTGCGTCATTCTGTCCAAGGTGAACCTGTTCTGGTACAGTCCTGTCTCTAACTTACTGTCTTGACGTCTGGACTGTTCTACTACCCCCATACTCTCCCCATGTCCTTATGTCTGTCCTCTGTCCTCTGTTATGTCACGTCCACTACCTTGACATGCTTCCCTTCCTCCCCTCCTTGTGGCATTTATTAGTGGCACAATGTTGTATTTATATAATTAGTCTGCACTAATTATGTCAAGTGTCTAAAGGGAAATAATAGTCCTGTCATGATATCTATGGGTAAAGGGTGGTAACCGAATGTAGTAACTGTCTGCTATACTTTGAGGCACAAGCCATCTAATGCTATTCTTGTGGTACCACCTTGGATAGTTGTTAAAGAGTCTCACACTCTCGTCAGTTCTAATATACCGGGACTACCTAGCCCGAAGTAACAAATGACTCACATTGCGGGGCAATACCCTACAAGTGCATCCTTCTCAGACATCCAAAATGATGCCATGAACAATGGGCTCTTTTTACAGAAACTCATCAAGGAAAATTCCCCTGGTCCTATTAAGATTGCTTTCAACCCATTGTCCCAGATGTGTACATTTAACAATATAACATTTCTTACTCTCGTACGTTGGCAGTGTATCTAAGAAATATCACTTGTTTCTATCTAGGAGTTACTTATGTCCTTTGATGTCCTTTTTGTGTTGACTAATCTCCTGTTGCTCTACTATCAAAGTGTTTGTACTTTATTTGTTTTTGTGGGGTATTTGAGTATTTTATTTACACTGGTGTGTGTATTAATCTGTACTATTTGCGTGTGTTTATTATGTGTGCTGTCTAATTTCTCTAAGCGTCAAAAGATGGAATTTACAAGTCACGAACCACAGTATATGTATGATAATTCATGAGATGGATCTTCGAGCCATGATTCTTAGATTCATGCCTTAATGGTGTAGTGTAATAGTTACAAACATCTAAAACTGGCACAATTCACATGTGTTGCAAAAGACGCATACAATACACAAAATAAAAATTGGCGCGTACAATTTGCATGCTATCTGACATTCCTTTGTTTTAATACATGTACGCTGTCTCTCACACACCCATCTTTCACTGATTCGTTTTGCATTACCTCGTTAAAATATAATTGGAGGTGAGTATTAACTTTTTTACCATTTTAGAAAATGCGAAGAAAAAGTTAGCATTAATGATGTGTCAAAAGAAAGTTTAGAAACGCGATTAACAACAAAAATTTATTTTAGGCTTGCATTTTAGCTATAGCCATAGTTTGGTTCTTTAAATAACGAAAAACGGGCAAACACTATATATACATTACTCTTTACATAATACATTCCAACAATTTACAATGTTACCAAATTAACTAAGTGATTCCGTGCTCAAATGGTGAATGTAGATGAATAACATCGAAAGTTCGTCGCGTGTTTCCTGTGGAAAATTTTACGTCATACATTCTTGATGGTCTTGAAGAAAATTCCTCACACTGTTCTGATGACTTCGAACTGTTAATGTTGGTTTCGAACATTCAGATAAAATATCACAGTTCCTAAAATAAGGTAGAGAGGTTATTTGCTTACTCGACTAGTGATTCAGGCATCCTCGTTAAGAGATCGGGCAAAATGTTCTTCGCTCCTTTAATGTGATGAATGTCATAGGAGTAATTCTGCAGCAGTAGGGCCCACCGGGCGAATCTGTTATTTTTGGGTGCCCCTTGCTGGACACTAATAGAGGTGAGTTGTCGGTTTCGATGAGAAAGTGTGTGCCTCTGAGATATTTGGATAGCTTCAGGACACAATAGACTACACTCAGCCCTCCAGTTCCGCAATACAATAACGCTGTTTGGCTGCTTTTAGCTTTCTGCTGACGCAAACAACTGGATGGTCAATTCCATCATGGTTTTGCATGAGTACCCCAGCGATCGTAGTGGTGCTGGCATCTGTTTTCAAAATAGATGGAGCATTTGTATCTGGCAGGCAAAGAATAGGTGGATTTGAAAAAAAAATAACTTCAATCTGTTGATTGCGTCAGCTAAATAGACACTGTTACAAATCATATTTATCCAAGATTCCATGACTGAATATAGAATAATATTAATGGAAACTGTAAGAGTGGATGTGAATTTACTATCGAAATACATTAAGTTGAAAATACATCTATTTCTATGATCTAATATGTAGCTTAGAGATCTGACCAAGCCGACGGCAGCAGCTTTGAATATCTGAGAGGCCAGTCTTGTTGATTGAATCTCTTTGCTAAAGTGGTACAAATTTATATATGGAATTTTACACATTGCGAATAAATTAACAATTTTGCGCCAGTAATAATAAATAGAAATCATGGTGGTATTTGGAATTTCAGCGTAAAATTGTGTTGTCTGATACATCAGTAAGGTTGTGAATGTCACAGGAAACTCATTTGTCAACAGGATTAAGGTTGACGATAACTTATGATGTATCAGCAGTGCTGTTGTTAGTGTAGTTAATAATAGCAGTAATGTAAGTAGTCTAAACAAGTCCCTTCTACACTTTAGTGACTTTGGGTGTTTAGATATGTCAGTTGCGTGGTGTGTCTTCCTTTTAGTATTATGACAAAGTGGTTCTCAAATTTACACATTTGAAAAATGGGAGTGCCTATTTAGGCGCACTTCAAAAGAAATAAAGTATAACTTAGCTGATTTCAGGGGAGGTGCTCCAGCACCACTGTTGATTTCTGTACTTAACGTCTCATACGTCTGTTATAGAAAGCTGGTTTTACAAAAGTTACACAACATCCTGTAGTGGAAAAAGAAAAACATTAGTATCGTCGTGTAGTCATGTCGGTCTTATGTCTTGTAATTAGAGAGAGAATGATGAATGATTAGTTTTAGAGTGGAGTGATGATATATATTTGTCAAACTCTTAGTTTGTCGTTGTTATGTGGTGTGTAGGCTTATATTTTTACTTGGCTGGTCCAAGAACAGTCACAGTATTTTCTATGTTAACTGTCTATCTTAACTGTCTTGGGACTCGTTTGACTCGTGCTCCGAAGGTTGTGGGTTCGATTCCGGGCCGCACCCTTCAGTTTACGAGTTAAATGTTTCGGAGACTCCTGTGGGTCGTCGCTAAAAGCTACGGAGTTCGTGCTTTGTGCGACGCTTTCCGCGCTGCGGAAAGAGACCGAGCCATATGGGATAAAACCCGGTGCGATGATGTCGACTCTGTCGACTTTTAAGCGACTTTTTGTCTTGGGACTCGCCAAAACGGACGAAAGCCCCCAAAGCTTACCTGTCAACGTCTAAGGTTTATAAAGTGGAATCAGACAGGCAGTTGGTGCGAACACAGAATTAGGCATGAAAACATGAATATATTAGACATAATTTAATGACAATATCCTCATCTCATTAACATTAATATCATCAATATCACAGAAATACTTCAATGTTACTCGCTCTCGCACCGGCTCTCAGAATGCTCTTGCGCTGATATCAAAGCTATGCGCACTCGTGTCTAGCCACACACACCAACACACATTACGTAGCGGTCACATTCATTCGCACGGAAAGTCTAAGTATAAGTCCATCCTGTCTCTCCACACAGTCACACATCCTCTCTCAATCGTGTCTGAGTCTCGTCTGTCCTTTCCTACTCAGTCCGGTGGTCACGAGGTACTTGACCCTCGTGCAGTCCGTGGAAAGTCGTGCTGTCACGTCTGTCTCGCACTCGCCTGTTGAGGCCAGGCGTACTGCGTCATTCTGTCCAAGGTGAACCTGTCCTGGTACAGTCCTGTCTCTAACTTACTGTCTTGACGTCTGGACTGTTCTACTACCCCCATACTCTCCCCATGTCCTTATGTCTGTCCTCTGTCCTCTGTTATGTCACGTCCAGGACCTTGACACCCCCCCCCCCCATCCCCCAATCTACGCACACTCACCCATCCACACATCTTCCGCCCACCCATCCATAAACCCCCCAATCACTCATCCCCCAACAATACATTCCTCAACAACCACATCTCCCCACCCACACACACACACATCCCCCACACACTAACACACATCCCGCACCCATACACACTTCCTATAACCACTCACACATCCTTCACCCACACACACACACATCACCCACACACACATCTTCCCACCCACACACAATCACACACACATCCCCACCTAAACACATCTCCCATCCACAGACCTAACACCCACACACACCTACCACCCACACACACCCCACCACCCACACATACATTCCCCACAACACACACACACATCCCCTCCATCACACACAGATCCACCACCCACACACACTTCCCCCATATCCATCCCCCATACACCCTAACACACCCACCTACAAATCCTCACCCACTCACACGCCCTCACTCACCCAAACCAACACATTAGTACCTACACACACCCACACACACCCAAATACAAACCCCACCCACACACACCCTCCACCCAGGCTTCGCTCATTCACACACATCCCCACCACCCGCACATTCCCCCACCCACATTCACACCCCCCACCCACACACACCCCCTACCCACACAGATCTCCCCATCCACACACACATCCCCCAACCATGCACACATCCCCCCACACACACACACAACCCTCCCCCCCCCCACACACACACACACCTACACACATCCAGACACATATATGATGCCTGACATAATCACTGAAACTAATATGAACAAACTCGCACACTTTACACACACATAGAATAATATGTCCTTAATGCTGTTGAACCTCTAGAAATTTCGCTTAAAAGTCGACAGGGTCGACTTCATTGCACAGGGTTTTATCCAATATGGCTTATTCTCTTTCAGCTGCGCCGAAAGCGTCGCAGAAAGCACGAACTCCGTAGCTCCAGCGACGACCCCCAGGAGTCTCCGAAAAACATGCACTCGTGAACCGAAGGACGCGCCCAGGAATCGAACCTACAACCTTCGGAGCCCGAGTCAGACGGCTTGACCACTTCGCCGCGGAAACTCCCATCTGTTTAACCTCTGCAGTCGTATAGTCAGTCTACATATGACTTCTGAACAGTTGCCATTGTTGTTGATTATGGAGCCAAGATTTTCAAAGTGTGTGACATGTTCCATTTCTTCTTTGTTGATTGTTATATATGGATATTATATTGTTGGTGTGTTGATAGTTATCCATTTCTGGGTTATCTACTGTGATGTCTGATACCGTCATTTCTTCAAAGTGTGGCTATGTAATTGTGCTAGCCTAGCCACGTACTTCTCTTGTTACATTAAATTGCTGTTAATACTGACAGTTTGGGATTTTAAAATAGAACAATTAGGATCGTTCGTGCAATCACAGGTGTAAGACGGGAGACGTTTGCTGGTTGCCCTTGTACAAGCTGTCGCCAGGAAGGGAGAAGGTTTGAATGTCTGGATTACCTCTACTGATACCATCCTTACACTTGACGGGGATTAGAGGACACACTTTACGGTCTCCGCGTTTGCTACCTTAATCCCTGGCCATGTCCTGAGGTTTACGCAAATTTGCTCTTAAACCAGTAGATTTTGTCTCAGTCTGTTAGTAGCTTTAGTATCTGCAAACCACAGGAAGTCAGTGATTTAAGTTTGTTGCATATTACCGTTTGTTTAGTCTGTCGGTGACTTTCGTTTGGGACATATCACTGTGTATTTAGTCTGTCAGTGACTTGAGTTTGGGGCATTCCAGGACTTTATTCCTTTATTTGTATTACATTATTTAAACAGCTGTTGACAAACTGAGACATTGAGACCTTTTCGACATTTTGCATGAACTCAATATAGATGGGAAAGACCTCGAGGTAAAGATAAATACAATGTGTATGTATATTCCTTATGCCGTCTTCCTGGCGAAGGTGTTAGCGACTTTCTCCGTAATCCCGTATATCCACGTAGGGGAACGCAGCTGCACGAGAATCTGTAGCGGGTCGCGTTGCGTTGGTTACTTTACGGGGGTATGTGAGCCGGTCGCTCAAAAAGCAATGGCAAACTATTGAGCACAATCTTGCCAAGACATCAACAACAGCGGTAAAATGCTGGTGTTGACAACGATGTCCTGTAAACAGGATATGCGAAAAAAAAAACAAAAAAAAAAAATTCTTTATCTTGTGATCTTCCCGTCTTTGCTGAGTTCATGCAAAATGGAGAAAAGGTCTCGATGTTTCAATTTAGCAACAGCTTTTACATTTTGTAAGTATCATGTTTAGGTATATATACAATTTTGTGTGTGTAACAGACCTTCTATACCTACAGATTTCCCAACCCCGAAGACGTTGTGTCCAGTAGCAGAATTAGGACAAGCAAGTTCGGACATTAGATGTACAACGGATACCCGTCAACTATTCTCGATCACCGGAGTTAGATTTATGAAGACAGCAGCAGTTGTAGCTTCATGTGATGCTAGCAGATGTTGGCCAGGTCAGGGATACGGGCAAGTTGTTGATGTAAGTACATCACTAGAAACACGCAGCTCTGCCTCCTGGACTCTCAAGCTGAGAAATGTCAGAATAAGTGATGCAACTGATTGGAGATGTTCTGTGGAGTTCAACAACAGTAGTGTCTGGGTAGCAAGCCAGCCATGCAGTTTGAACGTTTACAGTGAGTGGCGTGTAGTGTCCAGTTCTCTTCTTCTCTGTGAGATTTTTCTCTGTGTTATATTTGACATTTTGTGAATGTATGTACTCCATTTCCGTCATCTTCACTGTTTGTTGAATGTCCTGTATAGGAAGTCCCAGTCAACGCCAGCATTTATTTGTTGTTTGTGATTTTGTAGGCAACTGTACGTTCAATAGTTTGTCATTGCTTTATGAGCGGCCGTTGTTCATTTTATTGCTTTATGAACGGCAGTAGCTGAAGTCGCTGCTTTCTGAACCGCCATTGCTCATGCCTTTGCTTTCTAAATGGCCGTTGCTCGTGTCATCGGGAAAGCAACGGAAAGCGGTCTAATCAAGATCGTCTCGTCTACGGCTGACTTCGAACCCAGTATATCGGGATTGTAAAAGTACGTTCCCTACCCCTAAGGCACAGACGCATACTTCTTGGCTGGGCCGTTGACATTTCTCTGTATTCTAACATCTGTGTGTATGTTGTTTTGTCGTCCTTTTATTTTGTGATGTGAATTGGTTCGTACAGGTGTCAGTTCGTGACTCAATTCTCTGTCTTCTAACATTTGTGCCTATGTTACGTTGATATGTTTAAGTATTTGTCTTCTTTAAAGAAAAGGGCAGCTTGCAGATGTATTAATGAAATTATACGTAGAACAGTCCGTGCAACGGCAGAGTTTCACAAGATGGGGAATATTCTCTGCAATCTATTTTTGTCTATCTAGGTGAGGAGCAAGGGATCTCAAGAGACTGAGCCAATACTGAAGTATGGAAGCCAGTCATGGACAATTTGCTGACGGATGAGGAATTATATGGAAGCAGCGGAGATGTGGTCTTATAGAAGAATTCTGAGAACACAGTGGGCTATTAGAAAGAGCAATGAAGATATCGTGAAGGAAGTCAACTTACAAAAAGAACTGGTCACTCACATCAGAAGAAGACAGTCCACAATATTTGGGCATGTCGTGAGAATAGGAAAGCTGAAGTATGTCGTCAAAACAGAAAGCGTGGAGGGAAGAGAAGCAGGGGGAGACCAAGAGAGAAGATGCTGAACAGTTTGTCAACATGGCATGACGGAAAGTCGATATCTGAAATGACTCGCACTCACGAGGCAGAAGGCTGTGGCCAACACCACCAGCGCCACACATCATGATTGATAACGAGGCCGTACTTTTATTCCCCCCTCCCCCACCCCCGCCCCCGTAAATACTGAGCTGAGCTGAACTGAGCTGTGTCCGCACATCTCTGTGTTGTGAATTGTTTCGTACAAGAGTTAGGTCTTGACGTATGCATCTGTTTGTGAGGGCACTTGTAAGTCAGTCGCTTCTTGCCTGCTCTGGTGCATCTTGTGATATTTGATTGTCCAGAACGGACTCCATGGGAAGAGGAATGTAGACTATCACTACAAATCAATACACAAGTGAAAGGAAGTTTTGACAAGGAAGGTGCGGAAGCTTGAGTTTCTCAATGACCCTGAGAGCTATGCCGGCGGTAGCATAGCTACCAGCAGAGCCTCCCAAGCCGGACAGGTCAAAGGGTAGAGACCAGACAAAGAGAAACACCATAGCCCACCAGGTTGGGGGTTGAAGCGTGGGGTTAACATCCCCACCTTTGTAAAAACTATTTTGTTACGAAACAGATACATGAGCCTCGAATTCGGACTGACTTATTTAGAAAATGACCTTGGATAGTTAAAGGACTTTTGAGATTTGGAACATGGAATGTACGGACACTATATCGAGCTGGAGCAGTCGAAGAACTAACCCGGGAGCTGGTTGAATATCACATGGATATAACAGCAATTCAAGAAATATGGTGGCCAGGAGAAGGTACTTTAGAGCAAAATGGAATGGTTGTAATATATGGAGGAAACACTCAAAATAAACATGAATTAGGAACAGGATTTGTCATCAGAAAAGAGTTATGGGGGAACATTCTAACTTTAAAGCTGTTAATGACAGGATTAGTAAATTACGAATAAAAGGTAAATGGAAAGATATAACGATGATTAATGTACATGAACCTACTGAAGAGAAAGAAGATGATATTAAAGAAGACTTTTATAATGATCTGGAAGATGTTATATAAGAAACTCCCAAACAGGACATCCTGATTGTGCTGGGGGTCTTCAATGCAAACATAGGTAGAGAGCTAACCCATAAAAAAGTTGCCGGTATGGAAAGCCTACATACAACTTCAAATGATATTGGATGGAAAGTCATCAACCTAGCAGAATATAACGGACTGCAGATCAGCAGTTCCAGACTGCAAAGAAAGGATATACATAAACAAACTTGGAAATCATGTGACAAGAGAACTTATAATCAAATAGATCACATTTTAATTAACAACAAAAATGCATCAAACATACAACAAGTTAGAAGCTATACAGGAGCTGAGTGCCACAGCGACCACTTCCTCGTTGGGGCAAAATTTAAAATAAAACTTAAGAGAGCTTTCTGTGCTAAACTACAAAGGTTACACCCAACATATAACAGAAAAACTACAAGAAATTACATTCAAAGAGAAATTTGCAGATGAAATAAAATGTAAACTTGAAATTCTAAAACACCCGTTGGAGGAAAGCGTTGACCAAAACTTGGTTGAACATCAAGAATACAGTTCAAACTACCACAGAAGAATGTTTCGGTGTGTTACCCACCCATAAAAAGAACAGAAGGTTCAATCAAAAATGTGAAGAAGCAGTCATTAGGAAAATGAATGCCAGACAGTTATGGTTAAATGACATCAACAACATCCAAAATGAAGAACAATATAGAACTGAATGTAAAGAGGCTACAAAAATAGTTCGGCAGCAGAAGCGAGAATAAATTAGCAATATAATCAAAGATCATCATCATCATCAAGTGTCCTGCCAGCTGGCGTAGGTGATCATGGCTCTCCACAGATCTCGGTCTTTGGTTTTCTGGATCAACTCTGCTGCTGATATTCCTCCGTGCCACCGTCTCAATCCATCCAGCATCATTACTCTTGGTCTGCCTCTCTTCCCGTCGATCTTTCCAGTTGTCACGATGTTCTCCAATGCCTCTCTTCTCATTACATGACCAAAGAAAGCTGTTTGTCTCTTTCTTATTGTTGTATATAGTGTTCTAGTTTCATTAGCCTGTTTCAGGCAGTCGTCGTTAGTTACTCTGGCAGTCCAAGGAATTCTCAACATTCGTCTCAGGAACCACATCTCTGTTGCTTCTAATTTCTTCTTAATTTGTTCATTTACATTCCAAGATTCACTGCCATACAGCAAAACTGGTTCTACATAGCATTTCAGCACTCTCTTTCTTACACTCAGTGATAGTGACCTATTGCACAAGATACTCTTCATTTTCTGAAATGCGGCCTTTCCTTGCCCTATTCTGCTCTTAATCTCTGTTGTACATCTTCCATCTGATGTTATAAATGTCCCTAGGTATCTAAAATTATCTACTTGGTTAAGAATTTTTCCTTCTATTTCTATGTCACATTTTTGTGTCACCGTTTTCTTTGATATCACCATTTTTCAATCAAAGATCTGGAAACTAATCACAGAAAAACGAATCCAGAAAGTTTTTTTAAAGAACTGAAGTCAATGAAACGAGGGCACCAACCAACATATATGGTTTAAAAGACAAAAATGGGAATATGATAAATACCAGTGAGGAAATGTGCAACACATGGAAAGAATACTTTGTTGAATTACTAAATTGTGAAGCTCCAAGTAACACTTTCCCCACAGGAAGAGGTTCTAACGTGTGAACCACAAATTGAAGAACCTGTTCATGAAGAAATCCTATATCCTGTCATAGTCTTACTTAGACATAATTCTGACTCGCATTTTGAGACAGAGGTGAAATAATTACATACGTTCAATAACTGCACTCTCACAAACAGCAACGATAGTTTCAAACACTTTATTCACAAAACTATTTACACGGGCAAACTCTCATGAGTTGCGCTCTTGGCAACACGCAACTTGTATCTCCGTTCAAACACAGCTCGCTTCATAATTCAGTCACGCCATCAATTCTACGATCATATCACAACGCTCACTAAACACAACCACTGCCCTATGTCTGTCCCTCTCGATGTCCTGAACCCGTCTGACCAACACAGCTACGTTTGGCCAGTTCACGGCTGCTCACAGTCCGTGAGTCCCGTGCGGGGTGGTGTGGTGCGGTGACCACAGGCCTTAGCCTGTTTATCGGTCTACTCGCAATCTGTGACCGTGATGCAGGACGCCAGCCTCTCTGCCCTGTTATCCTGCAGTAACTTGTCTCCTGTCTATTCCCTGCCATTCAGGTATTGGGTCCCTGACACTCTATACCTCTCTCCAATGAAAGGGACACCCATTCATTACGTGTGGGTAGTTACACGTTGTATTCGTTTAAGTTTTTATTTAATGTCAGGACCCAATGGTGCTGGTTGTTCGCACTGTTGAATAATACTATTGTATAATTGCAAGGTGCTTTCTGTTTTGACATGATGTATAATCTATAATTACTTCATTGTTGCCATCTGTCTTACTTATATCAAGTAGAGTCCCCTGTTTGGACTGGTACTTAGTTTGAATTATGGACTCAGCACAGACCGGAAGTTAACAACGATTGACGCTATCTTTCAAGCTACGTCCTCCCCCTCAACAAAAATCATGTTAGACGTCAAGCCATCACTCTATGTGATAACTTCAGGAACAGTATACAAGCCCCTATGGCCAGCTATTCTACTCCTGGTCCTGTCAAATTTCAGTACCTAACGTCCATCTCTAGCTGACGAAACCTGGTACTCAGCCGTCATTTGACTCCTTTGAAAAAATATAGAATGTACCAATTTACCCTTACTAGATTTCTTCCCCTTGGATGCAATCATAAATAGTTATGTATCGTAACCTTTAGAAAATTTCAAAAAATAAAATCTTACATTTGTAGTTTGGTCTAAGCGTCAAACGTTTGGCCTCAAGTAATTCAAGATTGGCACATGTGGCACAATTGAATTTTGAGATCAATCGATGATTCTTTGATAAAAAATATTTAAATCCTTTCTCTCAACTTCTCATATGCAAATTTAAGTGTCACATAATTCATTCACTCGCTCATTTATACTTACATAATTATTTTAATTAATGAATATGTTTATGTATCTGTAATCGAAATAAATCAAGAACAAATGGAGAAAAATTCGTGGTTACACGTGGTTACTGTCAAAGAAAGCTGCTTCGGGAAACGGTGTCATTCAACTAACACAGTTCTTAACGTAAATTACAATCGTTGGCACATTTCAGTGCAATATGTACACAGTATTCTCAAGTGCTGAAAAGTTGGTAGCTTTCACTAGTTCTATACTACATATGGTAATGTACCTGAGAATTATTGCAACTGCCATTGTGTCTGTACACTATTTTCATGTATTCACCACATTCACGGTTTTAAAAATGTAATTTGAAAATAAAACAGGAAACAAAAATCATATCACACTCAATTAAGCTATATTAGCGCTATTATTCGACGGGGTGATGTATTGCGCTAGTATGTGATTTTCTTGTTCTGAGCGCTAACGATACATGTCTTATACTTTGCGCTCAGGCGTAGTTGGATGATTGGTGGACTCGTCGAGACGAATCCTAGACAGAAGGTCAGCTATCGTGTTCTCTGTGCCGCTAATGTGACGTATTTTGAAGCTACAATTCTGTATTAGAAGTGCCCATCTGGCGATGCGATGATTTGATGGTGTTCCTTGCATTATGACTTTGTGGGCTGTTGTCTGATTCTAAAATGAAATGTTTGCCCAACAAATACTTGGCTAATTTAGATAAGGAATACGCCAGTGTTAAACATTCCAGTTCCGGTGCACTGTATTTGCGTTCGCATGGTAATAACTTGCAGCTGACATATGCTACAGGATGTAACATGTTGTAGTAAGTCAAAGTAGTAAGTAAGTGTAGGAGGACACCAGCTAGGCCCACACCGCTTGAGTTAGTCCTGACTGTGAAAGGAAGATTCACACTTGGTAATTTAAGGATTGGTGGGGATGAGAAGTACAGCTTTATTTCTGTAAGAGCATTTTTCAGGTCTAAACTGTGTACACACTTTGTAGGTTGACGTTTCGTCAACAGATTGGTAAAAATTTCTGATAGGTCTGAAAATTTTAGTATGAACTTTCTGTAATAGTTCAGCAAGCCTAATATGCTTCTTACTTCCTACTTTTTTGTTGGAAGAGATAACTTCAAAATTCTGGATACAATTCTATTATCACTTGTAATATTACCACTACAAATTTTATAACCCAAAAACATATTTCATGAAAAGCAATTTCTATTTTTGCTGGTTTCACAGTCAGACCGTGTTGCCGCCTGATACGGTCAAAGGTTTGTTGTAATGTCTCAATGTGTTCTGTAATGCTGTTGATATGTATGCAAATATCGCCTATGTATGTCATTACATGTCATTGTAAGAGTAGTATTGTAATTGTCAAATAAGATTTGTGTTTTGGTTGAGGTCAATGTAACACACCGTCTTTGATGGAAATTCAGTGGTATAGTATATGGTATTAACTGTATTTAGTCATCTGTAGTCATGTTTGCATGCCACTATTTGTTGTGCTTTGCTTTGATGGTATCGTGTCTGTCATGTGCCTATTGTCGTTGTTACAATTTGGCGTTGATTTAGAGTGTAGAATGGTGATGCACTGTCGTGTAGACTGGTTATCTCCCTTTTGGGTCTGGTTTGTCAGTCTGTTGTGTTGTTTAATTTTTGTTTTACTTTTTATGTTGGTTTAGTCTCTGGGCAAAACGTCTGTCTGTTGTTGTGTTTGTTCCGTAATGAAGGATGAATTCATCGTTCTGTAGTGGAGATTGGGTGATTTATTTTTGTTACATTATTGTAAATCTGAATCTGGACATAGATTTTCAGTAACACAGTGTACAAGCAAAAAGGCAGGATACTGATAGTATAGTTAGGCAATAAAGGAATGCTGTTAAAAATATGCAGTGTTTTGATTTGCATTACATGGCTTAGGCTGCTGTTTGGTTTGTGATGTTGAATTTACTTCACTAGTTTTGTGTTTTAGTTTCTGTTCATTGTGTTTGAGAAATTGATGAACAGAAATGTTAACTTTTTCTGGTTCAGTGAAACTCTCTTCCCATATGTTGGGACAATCTATAATAGAGTTTTCTTGCTGTTGAGTGTTAGTTTGGTTAATTTCAGATAATTTCTTTGCAGTAGAGATGGTAACTGCATTGGTTGGTAAGAACTGCTCAAACCAGGTGGTTATCTGCTCGTGAGTAATGTCTGTGACTTCAGGAAGATTTCCAATAATCACATCGCAACACAGGATCATTTTTCCACTATCATTCTTCACTGTATGTGTGTGAACGAGACAGTGGGTGAGAGAGTGAGTGAGAAAGAGTGTGAGTGGAAGAATTAGTATGAGTGAGAGTGAGAGAGTATGCATGCGCGTGTGCCTGAGTGAGTGTAAAAGTGAGTGAGTGTGTGGACATATGTGTGAGAGATTTAGTTAGAGAATGAGTGAATCTGAGAGAGTGGGTGTGTTGTGTGTCTGCCTGTCTGTATGATAGAGTGTGAAAGTTAGTGAGTGAGTGTGAGTTAGAGAGTCATCGAGTAAATTAGTGAGTAAGAGAGCGTGAGTGAGTGAGAGAGAATTTGTGGGTATGCGTGTATGTGCGCGAATGAG